>OZ024698.1:18212310-18568626 GCA_964016905.1 Perithous albicinctus | reverse complement strand
AGAACCTAAAGAACCTAAAGAACCTAAAGAGAACCTAAAGAACCTAAAGAACCTAAAGAACCTAAAGAACCTAAAGAACCTAAAGAACCTAAAGAACCTAAAGAACCTAAAGAACCTAAAGAGATAAAGAACCTAAAGAACCTAAAGAACCTAAAGAACCTAAAGAACCTAAAGAACCTAAAGAACCTAAAGAGATAAAGAGAACCTAAAGAACCTAAAGAACCTAAAGAACCTAAAGAACCTAAAGAACCTAAAGAACCTAAAGAACCTAAAGAACCTAAAGAACCTAAAGAACCTAAAGAACCTAAAGAACCTAAAGAACCTAAAGAACCTAAAGAACCTAAAGAACCTAAAGAACCTAAAGAACCTAAAGAACCTAAAGAACCTAAAGAACCTAAAGAACCTAAAGAACCTAAAGAACCTAAAGAACCTAAAGAACCTAAAGAACCTAAAGAACCTAAAGAACCTAAAGAACCTAAAGAACCTAAAGAACCTAAAGAACCTAAAGAACCTAAAGAACCTAAAGAACCTAAAGAACCTAAAGAACCTAAAGAACCTAAAGAACCTAAAGAGAACCTAAAGAGAACCTAAAGAACCTAAAGAACCTAAAGAACCTAAAGAACCTAAAGAACCTAAAGAACCTAAAAGAACCTAAAGAACCTAAAGAACCTAAAAAGAACCTAAAGAACCTAAAGAACCTAAAGAACCTAAAGAACCTAAAGAACCTAAAGAACCTAAAGAACCTAAAGAACCTAAAGAACCTAAAGAACCTAAAGAACCTAAAGAACCTAAAGAACCTAAAGAACCTAAAGAGAACCTAAAGAACCTAAAGAACCTAAAGAACCTAAAGAACCTAAAGAACCTAAAGAACCTAAAGAACCTAAAGAACCTAAAGAACCTAAAGAACCTAAAGAGAACCTAAAGAACCTAAAGAACCTAAAGAACCTAAAGAACCTAAAGAACCTAAAGAACCTAAAGAACCTAAAGAACCTAAAGAACCTAAAGAACCTAAAGAACCTAAAGAACCTAAAGAACCTAAAGAACCTAAAGAACCTAAAGAACCTAAAGAACCTAAAGAACCTAAAGAACCTAAAGAACCTAAAGAACCTAAAGAACCTAAAGAACCTAAAGAACCTAAAGAACCTAAAGAACCTAAAGAACCTAAAGAACCTAAAGAACCTAAAGAACCTAAAGAACCTAAAGAACCTAAAGAACCTAAAGAACCTAAAGAACCTAAAGAACCTAAAGAACCTAAAGAACCTAAAGAACCTAAAGAGAACCTAAAGAACCTAAAGAACCTAAAGAGAACCTAAAGAACCTAAAGAACCTAAAGAACCTAAAGAACCTAAAGAACCTAAAGAACCTAAAGAACCTAAAGAACCTAAAGAACCTAAAGAACCTAAAGAACCTAAAGAACCTAAAGAACCTAAAGAACCTAAAGAACCTAAAGAACCTAAAGAACCTAAAGAACCTAAAGAACCTAAAGAACCTAAAGAACCTAAAGAACCTAAAGATAGAACCTAAAGAACCTAAAGAACCTAAAGAACCTAAAGAACCTAAAGAACCTAAAGAACCTAAAGAACCTAAAGAACCTAAAGAACCTAAAGAACCTAAAGAACCTAAAGAACCTAAAGAACCTAAAGAACCTAAAGAACCTAAAGAACCTAAAGAACCTAAAGAACCTAAAGAACCTAAAGAACCTAAAGAACCTAAAGAACCTAAAGAACCTAAAGAACCTAAAGAACCTAAAGAACCTAAAGAACCTAAAGAACCTAAAGAACCTAAAGAACCTAAAGAACCTAAAGAACCTAAAGAACCTAAAGAACCTAAAGAACCTAAAGAACCTAAAAAGAGAGAACCTAAAGAACCTAAAGAACCTAAAGAACCTAAAGAGAACCTAAAGAACCTAAAGAACCTAAAGAACCTAAAGAACCTAAAGAACCTAAAGAACCTAAAGAACCTAAAGAACCTAAAGAACCTAAAGAACCTAAAGAACCTAAAGAACCTAAAGAACCTAAAGAACCTAAAGAACCTAAAGAACCTAAAGAACCTAAAGAACCTAAAGAACCTAAAGAGAGATAAAGAGAACCTAAAGAACCTAAAGAACCTAAAGAACCTAAAGAACCTAAAGAACCTAAAGAACCTAAAGAACCTAAAGAACCTAAAGAACCTAAAGAACCTAAAGAACCTAAAGAACCTAAAGAACCTAAAGAACCTAAAGAACCTAAAGAACCTAAAGAACCTAAAGAACCTAAAGAACCTAAAGAACCTAAAGAACCTAAAGAACCTAAAGAACCTAAAGAACCTAAAGAACCTAAAGAACCTAAAGAACCTAAAGAACCTAAAGAACCTAAAGAACCTAAAAAAAAAAAAAATAAAAAAAAAAAACACTAAAACAGGTCTAAGTAAGGTCGTCGTTAACTTAAAACAGGTCTAAAACAACGACGTATTAACTTACAACAATTCTAAAAAGTGGAAGATACGCGTCTTGAAATTCTCTATAAAGTTGCAAAAAAAAAGTTAGGTTTTCTCAATTAACTACGCCGCTAGATGGCTCTAAACGCAAAAACAACAAATTCAGCAACTTAAAACAGGTCTATAACACTGGCGTATTAAGTTAGAACAATTCTAAAAAGTGCAAAAGATGCGTCTTTCAATTCTCTATCAAAATCCAAAAAGAAAAGTTAGGTTTTCTCGATTAATTACGCCGCTAGATGGCGCTAAACGCAAACGTAGCAGGACCTCCTAAACTTAAAACAGGTCTAAATCGGGCTCAAAACAAGGAATTAAAATTCTAAAAACGGCAAAAGATGCGCATTGAGATTCTCTACAAAACTGGAAAAAAAAAGTTAGTGCTTTCCCGGCTAAAAAAAAAAAAAAAAAAAAAAGCTGGAAAAAAAAGTGCTTCCACTAAAACAGGTCTAAAACACTGGCGTATTTAGTTAGAGCAGGTCTAAAAACGGCAAAAGAAGCGCAAAGGATCCCTCTATAGAAATCCAAAAAAAAAAGTTAGGTTCATCCGTCGGTACAAGTAGTAAACTAAAGAACCTAAAGAACCATTTAAAAAAACCACATTATTCGGTCTCGAACATTGGACCCTTCGAACTAAAGGAAGTGTCGAAAGGCTCACGGACAAACGTTCTCTTTGACATGCAGTGTACGAAAGTCATACAAAAGCTGCGCGCCCGCTTGCCGATCAAGTATTTTCCTCACATTCTGCGTAATACCTTGGTGATTAATCTGGCATGAGGTGCACGTTGCAGTGCGCACACATTTTCCGATAGGTTGCTGGATTAAAAAGAAAAGCAAAAATAACATCCATCCGCGGCAAAGAAGCCCGGCCTCTGACTTTACAAGAAGCGAACGGCGGAGAAGGACTCTTCCCCCACCTGGCTGGTCATTCGTGATTATTCTGCCTGTAGTACCAGCCGGAACGGTGATGACATTCATCCCGGCAACACGGGAATCTGTAATATCGCCAGAGGCTATGATCACAAAATCGAGCTTCGGAGCTCGCCGCTACTTGTCTCTGGCTCGGCCGCCAACTACGTCGCACCAGCCCAATACATATCGCACACATTGCATATAATCGCTCAGTGAGATTGAGAGAAAGAAGAAAGATATATGGTCGAAAAGGAGCAACGACAAAGACATCGAACCCGGCGTTTGCACATTTTACCAACGTCTAAACGACCGTCTGTTTCTTCTTCTCTTTCGGTCGTTGCGCGAAATCACGCGTATTCACCTCGCACAAAACACTCGGGACTCGGGCGAATCAAGACTGGGGCGACAAAACTGCTGTTCCCAAGGGTCAAATATTTATCGACGAGTGTGACTGCTTGTCAATTGAGGTTTATTGAAAAAAAACTGAGTCTCCGTATAGAAGAGTCGCAAAAAAGAAAAATAGAAAGCGGAAAACAGCGCGAATATAGAGCCGTGTATTCGACCGCTTATTTCTTGTCTCTCCAGTAAATTCGCAACAAGCTATGGAGGCACTTATCCCCGTAATAAATAAACTGCAAGATGTGTTCAATACCGTCGGTGCCGATGCCATTCAATTGCCGCAAATCGTCGTTCTTGGTACTCAGGTTAGTCATTCCAAATTCGATAATATTATCATTATTATTATAAAAAATATAGATTATGGCTCAATTAACAAATAATTTTCTATTTGTTAAACCAGCGAGATTTGCATTAAAGAGAAATGTAATTTTTTGAAAATGGAAAATGATAAGCGTGATATATTATTTTTATAAATAACTAATACTTCTACTGAATTCAGTCACTCGACTAATGCCAGCAATTAATTTTATTTATTATTAGAAATATTCAAGAGTTTATTGACTAACAGGTTGAAAAATATTGATCTTTAACACACGATACAAGTGTTTGCGTACTGTAAAAAAGGGTCGCAAAGTTCAATCTTGCACTTCCTCATTCTTTTGGCCTGTCGCAAGCCCTTCTTTATGATTAAGTGCGTTGTTTAATTTTTGCTTTCTCCAAAAGGAAGCTTTATAGATGGCAAATTAAAGAAATTATGAAACAAGCTTAGGCTTTGCGACTGTTTAAAAAAAAATCGTTAAGAAAGTGCAAATTACTATAACATCTTTATCACTTTATCGACGTTGCCCAAATGTAGTAAATATAGCCTTTGGACACGCGATATGTGCAATTGCTGCACCATTTAACTTTCATGTTTTTGGGTAACTCGGTCCCCTCAAAATATTTAAATTTATTTTTTCAACATCGGTCGGTAACGGAAGTTGTATTTCAGAGTTCGGGCAAGTCTTCGGTGATAGAGAGCTTGGTTGGTAGGTCGTTCTTACCACGAGGCACTGGAATAGTGACCCGCAGGCCTCTGGTTCTGCAACTGGTTTATACACCCAAAGAGGATCGAGAAAATCGTAGCGCCGAGGATGGAACTCTTGATCTGGGCGAGTGGGGGACGTTTCTTCACACAAAGAATCGAATATTCAATGATTTCAACGAAATACGCCGAGAAATTGAGACAGAAACCGATCGGATGGCCGGAGCAAACAAAGGCATTTGCCCGGAGCCTATTAACTTGAAAATATACTCGGCTTCGGTGGTTAACTTGACTCTGATCGATCTACCGGGAATTACCAAAGTACCGGTGGGCGATCAGCCGGAGGATATCGAACAACAGATTCGTCAGCTGGTTCTCAAGTATATTTGTAATCCAAATTCTATTATACTGGCTGTTGTGACTGCCAATACCGACATGGCATGCAGCGAGAGCCTCAAACTCAGCAAAGATGTAGATCCTGATGGAAGGCGCACTCTGGCAGTAGTGACTAAGCTCGATCTCATGGATGCTGGTAAATAACTTGAATTTCCTGCGAACCATTGAAAATCATTTTTATTACAGTGATCAACTGGATGCACCGAGTATTGGATAAAGACTTAAGGGGGGAGCCTAGTGGAAATAAGATGAATTTTGTGCATTTTTGAAAAGAAAATATTAAGCAGATTTTTCTCAAACTTTCCGAGTATCGTATTTCATATTTAAAAACTAACAATTCATTTTCTCAATAAAAAAGAAATCATAGAAAGTGATGAATAGTTTAGTAATTCCAGCTGCTTCGTCCTCTTTCGGTAATTCCATCAAAATTACTACATTTCTCATTTTTTAATGAAATATCTTGTCTAATTTCTTCAGGCACCGACGCGATCGACATTCTCTGCGGTCGTGTAATTCCCGTGAAACTAGGAATAATCGGGGTAGTCAACCGCTCACAACAGGATATTATCAACAATAAGACTATTCAGGACGCTCTGAAGGACGAAGCCGCGTTTCTACAGAGAAAATATCCCACATTGGCCAACAGAAATGGCACACCTTATCTCGCAAAGACGCTCAATCGTTTGCTTATGCATCATATTCGTGACTGCCTGCCCGATCTCAAGGTAGCGTTTTTTAAAACAATATATTATTTCTATAAGTACAAGTAGCGCAAGATGATGATTTTTAAAAAGATATGCATTCAACTATTTTATACACTCATTCTTCTTGGATCCAACAGACTCGTGTGAATGTGATGGTATCACAGTTTCAAACTCTGTTGAACTCTTACGGCGACGATGTCTCAGACAAGAGTCAGACGTTGCTACAGATAATAACAAAATTCGCGAGCAGTTATTGCTCGACAATCGAGGGTACGGCTCGAAACATTGAGACAACGGAATTGTGCGGAGGCGCTCGTATATGTTACATTTTTCACGAGACCTTTGGCAGGACCTTGGACTCGATTCATCCGCTGGCCGGACTTACGAAATTGGACATACTCACGGCCATACGAAATGCAACGGGTCCGAGGCCGGCACTTTTTGTTCCCGAGGTTTCATTCGAGTTACTCGTTAAGCGACAAATACGCCGACTCGAGGAACCATCGCTGCGCTGCGTCGAGCTCGTTCACGAGGAAATGCAAAGGATTATACAGCACTGTGGCACTGAGGTCCAGCAAGAAATGCTGCGCTTTCCAAAACTGCACGAGCGCATCGTCGACGTTGTGACGCATCTGCTTAGAAGGCGCCTACCGACCACCAATTCGATGGTCGAAAATCTCGTGGCTATCGAGCTTGCCTACATCAATACGAAACATCCCGATTTTCACAAAGACGCTGCTCTGGTCTCGTCCCTCTTGAAATGCGCCGAAAGCGAGCTACCGAAACATCAGAGCAGGCGTCACAACGTCAACACCAATGGGCCCGCGTCCATCGGCACAAATCCTACTCAATCCGACACTGTAAGTATTAAATCTTTTTTAGATCCTTGAGCTTTCATTTCTCCCATACTCAAAGAGCTAACATTTATTTTTCATCAAATATTTGTACTCAACCTCTTCATTTGAATTCAATCATTGTCCGTCTTACGTCTCGAGATAATAGAACCGGTGAAAATGACGATTGAATCATCAAGCGACGCGGGGCAGCGTCTCGACGCTAGGTGCTTAAAAAAAAATTAGCGGTATGCCACCGTGTATAGATTGTTCCAAGTTTTCTTAAGTGGATTAGTTTAACCTTTCATTTCTCTTCCCACATTCAAATCCTATTAATTCGTTACCCTCTAAAAATCATCTCATGCAAAGTTCTTGAACGCATTGGATATTCATCCCTACTATTATTATTATTCATTTTCGCTTGCAAATATTTGCTAACAAAAAATATTTTGCTGGTGTTAGCAAATATATCATCGACATTGAAATTTCGGGAAAAAGCCAATTCCAGCGATTAAAAAATTAAAACATCGCTAAATTCTTCAGTGTGTACGTTCAGCGTGTGCGTAAAGTAAAGTTTTTCAAAAATACCTCTAATTTATACAATTTTTTTAGTTTCAAAAAATTCATGTCAACATATTAACTTTTTTAAGGAAAGGAAGACATCCTCTCTGTCTTCTGTCGTCATATCATCGCATGTTTCCTCTTTTCTTTCGTATTCATTTATTTTCAAATACTTCTGTTCATCACCTCGTTCGATTCCTTTATCCTTGCTGCAGAATTCAAAATCGTCAAATAGTCGAGACGACTCTGTTTTTTCCGACGAAAAAAAGGAACAGCAGCAACTTCAGCAGCAGGTGCAGCAGAATCACTGGCTTTTGAGCAATCTTCTGCCCCAGGGACGTTCCGAATCCATCAGTACGACTGACAATTCACCAGTGAGAAATCGCGACGGCGCGTCTTCTCCTTATCCCGGCAACAACGGAAATTCCAATAGTCTGCCACCAGAGATGATGCAGAGAGGCTCGCCACAGCAGAAGCCCGTTAATCTTTTACCCGAAGTACCAATGCAGTCTTCGCGAAAATTGAGCGACCGCGAACAGCGAGATTGCGATGTAATCGGTATGCCACACACTGTTATGCTATCATATTATCTCCCCGCTTCGCCATCTCTTCTCTCACGTATTCAATAAACTACATCTTTTTAATATCCTTTTTTTCTCTCTCTCTCTCTCTCTCTCTCTTTCGAACAGAGCGACTCATCAAATCGTACTTTTATATTGTACGAAAATCTATTCAAGACAGCGTACCCAAGGCTGTTATGCATTTTCTCGTAAATTTCGTAAAAGACAACCTGCAGAGCGAACTGGTTACACATCTGTACAAGTCCGACCACGCCGAAGCGCTTCTAAACGAAAGCGAGCACATCGCCGTTAGGCGCAAGGAAGCCGGGGACATGCTCAAGGTACTGTTCGCTGCTTTTTAATTTCAACTTGCATTTGGGTTTTTAAGTCATTTTATAAAACATTGCTAATGATTAGAGCGCATTTGAATTTATAAATAAACTTTTTTTATTTTTGCTAAATACTTCATATTTGCAGAGATATAGCAACATTTAGAAGGCATTTCTTGAACTAATTATTTGAACGCGCCAGAAACGCGAGACTTTGCCCGAACCAATCGGACGTCACGATGCGTGCACGCGCGCATGTGTGTGTGGCCAAATAAAAACCAATTTTCTGATAAAATTCAATCCCTGTTTGGTCGTAAATTTACTAACAATTTGTCTCCTTGTTCCAGGCGTTGACGCAGGCTGGTCACATTATCAGCGAGATACGAGAGACGCACATGTGGTGAACGAACCGCGGAAGATGTCACTGGATTGTTCCCCGGATGCTAGTCAAAGGCTAGGCTATAAATTAAGATTTTTCCGCGCCCGTTTTAAGCTTTTCATCGATTGTTTTTAAAAGAGCCAACGGGCACGCGCGAGCGTCTCACAAACTTATCCACGTATATCGGACTAGTGTACATAATCTTGTATTTTATTTCCCTTTTTCTTTTCTTTTTTTCCTTTTTCACTCTCAGACATAAAAAAATCAATGATGAGAACAAAAACGTTGAAGCATCTCTAAAAAAAAAATGTACCCTTACTTTCAATATGGCGTGAATCCTTCTGAAATTACCTGAAATCGACGAGAGAAAAAACGATGCAGAAACGACGATATATTTTCTGTTGAAATAGTTTTAATATTTCTCCGTCAATATACAACGTTTGCCTACGATATTAAGGAACTACTTATTCGATCGATGATTTGATAAACGATAAATCATTCTCGTATCACGAAATCATTGAGAGTTTGACTTTTTCTTCTTCTCTTTCCATTGCAGAGCAGAATTTCCATCTATTAATATTTCTCTTCCGAGAAGCTTGGCGTCACTCGAACGTTACCGTTATTATCGAGAAACGATCGATTGTTGGCCGTGGCCCCAACGGTATTTATAAAAATATGTATATTCGTACAATAATATCATACACAGCTTATGAGACACAGCAGATTACTCGCCAATCACGCATTTGCCATACTAATCTAAAACAGTCTCCGATTAAAACGTTAATACATCTACGTCATCAACAGTTCAAATACAGCACAATTTTTTTTTTTTTTTTTTTTTTTTTTTTTTCCCAAAGCGACAATAATCTTAAAACAGATACTTCGTGACGCAAAGGAAACTTTTTTCTTTTTTAATTCCAAGTACATTTGTACAATAATATGTTGAGTGAATTCGATATCGGTTATTGGGCGTTGAGGCACTTGGAAAGATGCTCCTCTAGTAACGTTGGTTCGATAAGACAACATCAGAAGCACCATCGAAGTTTTCCTTATCACTCTAGCCCTCTCTTGTGCATTGGAAGCAAATTCCGCTGCGCTTTTCAATCGGGAATCATGCGAACGCTCGCCGACGTTTCAACAATCGCTAATAATACTAATACTCTTTGAATTATCGTCGAGTATACGCTAAGAGGTGAAAAGACTGTTATTGTCGTGTAGAGTTTGCCCCGATTCCTGAACGCTTGGTATATGCGGGTGAAATTCAAAGGGATGCTCCACCGATTTCAAGCAAAAAAGCGCGTTTTTTTTTTTAATTTAGTTGTAAAATTACAAAAAAAGAAAAACACGCGAAAAAGGAAAATCAGTCTCGTACAATTGATCGTTCATTATGGTGTCTTGATCAAACAAAAAATGTTTCTATAAGAATAACAAATTCTCGGAGTTACCTTTCCCCCCCCCCCCCCCCAAACCGTTTATTGGTATTTTGTTTAGAGTAAAAAATGGAATGACAACTGTTTATACTCGGAATTGGGAATTTTTCTATTTGAACGATAGGACCAATCAATCACATGGATTTTTTTTTAAAGATTCAATTTTACCAATTAATTAGATAAAACACGTATTTTTGCCTGAAGTAGTTAGATTGACCCGTAACAGCATACAAGTTCACGGGTAGTTTGCTGAATTTCTCACTTTTTTCGATTTTTTTTAAGGGTCATTTAAAAATATTCCTTGTATTGTATTTCTATTCGTTAGAGATTTTTGATGTTTTCTCAGGATTAAGATGTAACTGCTGGAAAATCGATGAAAAAAAAATTAAAAAATATCTGGAATCTCAATTACGGATACTTAATTATGTTAACCTAATGTCTTGAAGCATAGAAAATCGTAAACCTCAAATGAATAATTAAGGAGAGCGGTTCGGTTAACGGTGGTTAAGTTAGTGCCATTTTTTCCATACCATTCCTACAATTTTTGGAAGTTTCATTACCTAGCCAAGTTGCATATAGCACCATATAATCTTGATACAGAGTAACAATCATAGTGATTAAAAAAGAATTGACCAACTGATGCTAATTTTTAAGAAAAAACTTGCTTTCTTTCTATCATGTCGAGTGAAACCTGATATGATTTTGTTAAATAATACTTTATCGATCATAGCCTTCATTGTCACGTCATTAGTTGCCCAAAAGTTACCGATTTACAAACTGTTAATAAAACTTTCGTTTTGGTCATATAGAGTTATGGACTTGTTAAAATTATGTAGTATGTTCATAAGAGTAAAAAAAAAGACGTGATAGAGCCCAATCCATTAACCCCTTCGCTGTCAGGTCGAAAAAAAAAAAACATTTCATGCCAAAATTAATTAGATGAATTTTTTAATATCTCACTTACTTGGCCTCTAGTATCAAACGAATAATTTTTTGCCAGGTGGAAAAAGTTTATATATAACCCGGGTGACATACAATTTTGCTCGTTTTTACATTTTGCACACTTTTGAAAGAGACCCGGTCAAGCTCAAAAAGCTCAAAGCTTGTTTATGAGGAAATCAGTTAACTAAATTGATTCACACTAGAAAAAAATCTTCATTTCAGTCCTCAAATGGTATATTTTTAATTGTACTCATTGGTGGACACGAAAAAATATATATAACATGCAGAAAATGTTAGTTTTCTTGCTGACTCTCTACTTTAAAAAATATATCCGCAAGCCACCCTTAAGAACAGTCGATTAGACCACCGATGCCGTTGTAAGACGTTTTAAAAAATTCCGCGCCATTCTTTTATTAATTGTAAAGCGTTCTATCTTTGATGCAAGGAACATTGTCAACTTGAAGCTTAAAAAAAAATTTACGAAAAAAAAAAGTGAAAAATTGATCCAGCTTTCCTGTGGGGCCGATAAGTCTATTCACTGTAAATTCCCAGCCCACAAACCGTTGAAACCTGCGCAAAAATTTTTATCTCCGCGATAGCATCGTGAATCGGGGTGCTTTTGTTTCACACGCCAATTCGGAGATGAAAGGACAAAAAGAAAAAGAGAATTATTGTAAGCCCGACTCCGGCGGGCAATCAGACAGAGAATATGGATTTGAAGAGCGTCGTACCGCCACAAGAAAAAAAATGTTGATGCAAGCAGTTAAAGAACTACACAGTCTGGGTGGGCGTAGCTAAGTATTTTCGAAAAATATATACTATATACAGTACGTATAGTGTTATTATAGGCAGTGCGTATTTATCGTTAGGAAGTTTGGCATAAAATTCCTATATTCTCACATGACACATAGGCACTATAATATAGTAGTCGTTAGCAGAAATAGACAATTCTCACCGTGGCTAACGGCCTTAAGTCCCATCCTAATTTCATCTAATATGCTAGAGCGTTATGGCCAACGACGTCGATTCTATTTGATGCGCGAGAGAGAAGCATTCGTATCAATGCCCGTCGATTCAACACCGGCTTCAAGCCTCACTCTCTCTCTCTCTCTCTACTCAAGATTCACCGTTCAATCCCCTTTGTGCGAGAGGCTTTCTCGTCCCCTCGAAAATCCAACGACCCCAACGACGAAGCTCTCTTCTCCCGTATTTCGTCGTCCCACCCGAAACGCCGGAGTTTTTCAGTGGGGGCGGGAGAGAGAGCACAAATATATTATAGCCATCGTAGCAGGAGTATACGATCGACAATGGCTTCTTCTTCTTCTTCGAACGCAGCTCGAAGCTCCGAAGAATTATCTACAAAGTCGATACAATCGACAGGATAATTTGTTTCATTTCTTTTTTTTTTCCCCTAATTTTTTCCCGTCTTTCTGTCACGATAGGCAGGCTAGAAATCTCTGTGGAACTACGTTAAAGAAGCAACGACACGAGGCCGTAGATTCGTGCGTTCAGAGGTGAGCGAGAACCTCGAGGGCGGTGATCGGCGGTGTCTGATCACCGCTGAGTATCACCGGTTCTGATTCCGTCTGAACGATCCTCACAAGATTCGCATCTTTCTTGGAAGGTGCAAGACTCGTCGTGGCTGTGACGTTCGCACGGCCGCAGTAACTCGGTGGTCGGCTTTCCCTCGTTGTACACGCTGGGGCCACGATGCTCGCTGCATTAGATCTGTACGTCGGCGGGGGTGATGACGTTGGCTGCAACCGATCCAGCAGCAATAGACGCAGCCTGTACTCTTGCATGCTCGCCTGAAATTATTTACCAAATAACGAGCTGTCTTTTTTTACAATTACGGTTTTTCAGGGAGTTCATTTTATTCAAATTAAAGATATAAATAAAATTAATTAAAAAAAAAATCAAATCTCTGGAAATATACATAAAAATAATTAATATTATAGGACCAAATTTCCATTAAGTTAACTGCACTTAACGAAAAAAATAGTGCTACTCAAAAATAAATTTAAAGTATTGCCCTCGATTAAAAAAAAATGTATCTCCTCCTACAATGTTTAATATTCTGACCTGTCCATTTTTTGTGCTTTGTATACTATTCTTAACAATCTTCTATAATCGATTATTTTTCTTTTTGCCCGAACTTAGAAAATCGACAGTGCTCAAAAATCTTTCTTTTTTATCGATCCAAAATATGTTATTTAGCCAAAGGCATGTAGTGTATATTTCAAGATTTTTTTAATGTTTATTCCTCCCCCAAATAGCCTTGGAACACAACTAAATTTCTTTTTTCAAAATTCTGAAAAAAATTAATTTACCACCAAACTTGCACATATCATTCAATTTTTTAAGCTGATTTTAAGATCTAATGGCCATTGTTGGCGTTTCTCGTGTTCGCTCGTTGAGGAATTCTTGGCACACATTTTTAAGTGAAAAAAATAGCCCGAGGTAAAAAAAGTATTGGACAAAGTACCTGGTAACTCGGAGGTGGTGTTCTGAATTGGAATTCCGGGTAGATCATTGCTGCATACGGATGCATAGGTCTCGCAGGTGGTATCCTTCCCGTGATCCCCGTGAAACCAAAGAAGCTTCCGCAATTTTCTCGGCTGGTTACTCGCCAGGCAACTGCGCTCACCGTCACCAGTACCACACCTATACCTGTGTGCAGCAAAATGCAGATAAAAAACAAAAGGTAAAGAATGCTTTACAGCAATATGTGGCCTTTTACCTTGTGTTAGGCTTTCAGTATTCTACATTTCATATGCTGTTCAGCGAATATTGGCTTCTCTACAACAGGCTGTTATAATGCCAACTTGGTAAACCTATCTTTGACGCTGACCCCTTCCGATCAGACACAATATTCTTTTCTCATGTTATTGTATCTGTTGAATGAAACGCTGTGATTTTTTTTTTTTTTTTTTTTTTTTTTTTCAAAGATCCAACATTTTTTGGATTTAGGCCGGATTTTGAATTTTTTGGACGCACGAGAACATCATTTTTTAATTTGGTACCTAATTTTTCTTTTCACACAATTTGAACAATTGAACAAGTCTCCACTTGGCTCGTTTACATATGAAAAAGACAAAAATTTAATCGCATAATAACGAAGCAATGCGTACTTAAAAAAAATCACGTACCTACTGCAAGGCTACATGAAGTTGTTTAATTATTTTTTTAACTGTTTTCGACAAATAACAAATTGTTAGACATATGGAAATTGTAATACACGATATAAAGGAATTCCGATTGTATTGACGTTAATATTTAGTTAATTTCATAATATAGTGAATTTATAACAATTGAAAGGACAGATATAAAGAAAAAAGTTGTTTCTTTGAAAGAGTATCGAAAGAGTCGGTGCTGGCTGCCACTCGTCCACTCACGATCTGGCCGTGTGCTCGTGGTGTGGGTGCGCGGATTGTTCTATAGACGTCGCGAGAGAGTATCGGGCCAACTGGGTTCGAAGCTCCGCTACTCGCCGGCTCGTTTGGTTTAGCTCTATTGTGAACGGCGCACATTCTCCAGGTCGCAGAGGTTACAACTTGGTCGGGTGCGCGTTTAGAAAGTAACAGAACTGACTCGCTTTTGCTTAGAGCTCTGTTCCAGACCACTCTCCTCTGCTCTCCTTCGCCCCACTTCTCATACACGTGATAAATCAACCAATATGGTTCTGCCTCTTTCATATAATAGCTCCTATTTATCTTATAAATCTCTTCGTCAAATCGGATTTTAGAATACGGGCTCAAATCAATGCTGGGAAAATCGTTACAATAGTATTTCAAATCGAACAATGAATAATAATACTTTTTCAATCTATTTGTCCAACTCTGTAATGTTAGTTAGTTTTACGTAACTATCAACTCAAGTTCGTTTCAAGATAGTTTAGACGAAAGAATTATTATAAAAATTCAAGTTTCAAGCAGTATTTCATATATATTGGATTTTAAATTAGTGAATCGTTACATTTTTACCAATATGTCAAATTGAAACGTGTTGTTTGCGTTATTGCACAATCAGGCTCAAAGAATTGGAACGATTAATTTTTGATTAGCATGAATTATCGGGCCGATCATTGCGAGAATCTTGTGCCGCCGTGTTGGGCTGTCGACGGTTTTTCTTTATTTGTTAAAAGTTGTATTTTTTTTTTTTTCATCCAATAAGTGAATAAACTACTCAAGTGCAGGTGAAGCATTAAAGTTCTTATCGATTGGAATGTCGTCCAATAGAATATCGATATGTGGAAAAGAAAAATCTTTCTATTGTTTACAAAAAAACACCGATTGAAAGGAATATTAATGAATTTAAACTGGTAGCCCAAAACGAAAGATCGTAAACAAACTATATTGTATTCACTGAAACTTTAAAAGTTGCTACTATAATTCATCTGGAGTGTTGGTGTGAGAGAGAGAGAGAGAGAGAGGGGAAAGTGTATCACTACACTCAAGTTTTCTGTAATTTCATGGAACAACGAATAGCGAGAGCGCGGCGCGGGTTCTATCGTAGTGACAGTTATCGTGGAGTTACATTTATTTCCCATAAAAGAGGGACTCTTTTGACAGACTCGTCTTTTCCTTTCTTCAAACAGGTTGCAATTATTCTCTCGGATATAAAATAATAATACAAAATCACTATAATACCCATTTGTGCTTTGTTCAAACTGTTTGCCGTATGCGTATGCTATCTTGGTTGAATTGTTGTACCAAAGTAACGTTGACTACTCAAAATAGTCAGAAGAAAAATTTACAAAATTTGACAAAGTATGCCAAGTCTATTATAGTATGGCATCTATAAACAAACTATTAACGATTCTTGTTATTCCTAAATAATACTTAAAATATGCAAGGCCTTCAAGTATGATCAAAGTACTGAGATATGAGTTTCTTTGATATCAGAAATTCCTGTAGATTCCAAGTATTATTAAAGTACTAGGATGTATTGTTTGAATGTTATTTAGCGTAGTGATTTGGCCGTTCTCTCCACGTTTTGAAATTACATGTCAGCCTGACCCAGTGATTATAGCGCTGTGCGTGTAGCCGTGTTTGTCTCTCCCACGCTTTAAATAATCAGTAGCGAAGCATTTTCGTTTTCGCAATAATACACCGAGGTGAACCAGCTAACGTGGATGCGCCGCGTCTTACTCGTTAGTATACACAACGGCGAGACAGTTTGGCATTATCAGAAACGCAATAAACGCACGTGCCGGGTGTGGAATGAGGAGCGTGCAAAATTGCGAATGTGCGACTCGAAAGGCCGTTCTAGGATTTCTTCCCATACGCACGTGTGTGTGTGTGTGTGTTAATACCCCGGGTACGTGACTATTCAATGCAAATGTAACGTGTTGCGACATATTCCGGAGCTTCAAGTGTCGTTTTACTCAACGATGACAATGCATGTTGCAAGGGCCTAGTAGCATCTCGTTATACCATTTATATTCCGTCCAGATGTCGCTCAGGTTGCACACTTTGTACTGCAAGGCCATGTGGCGCGCATAATACTACTCCCACTTAATCCATATCATTACAATTTTAGGCATCCAATTCGTCATATTAATGCTTAACAATTAATTTCAGCGCTTCAAGCGACGGAACTTGAAGCATTTATATAACACACGGTTATCTCACAATTCCGAATATCATGGTCTTTAAAAAAAAATAAAGATTCGGGCTGACGAAGGGATCCGACCCTTGACCCCGCCGAGTGTGGATTGAAATAACGAGTGATCGATATATAGCAAGCTCGATATTTGAGAATTTCAAAATCGCAAATTTCCAGATGTAGAAAGACCGTTCATTCGAGAGCCTTTAAAATAATTCACAGTTCCACAGCCTTTAAAAAAAGAAAAAAAAAAAAGAAAAGATGATTGAAAAACAATGCAATCTTTTTGGCTGTAAAAACGGTGTGTGATTTGATAGGAATAAAGCTTTTTGTGAAATCAGGAATAAAACTTTTCAAAAAATCAGTATTCACCCGCTCCGTATGTAGACTCATCTTTTCGTCGCGAATAATATTCTAATCTACAGTCTGTAGAGGCATTCTGAATAAACCCTGGATCGCAATCATAAATTTTCAAAAAATCATATCGCTGGAAATATGCATCAAAACAATTAACATCAATTTCTTTTGCTTATTCTAAAAAAGTTGACAATGCTGAAAAATCATTGTTCTTTCAGTAACAAAAGGTATGTAGGTAAATTTGTAACAGATTTTTTAAATTCATTATTTCTAATAGCAAGCTCCCCACAGCCGCTTAACTAATTCTTGATAAAATACAGCAGAAAAAAAAATAAACGACAAGTTTGCTGTTATATAATTAATTGATAAAATAGAAATTGCGGGACAAATGAACCAAGAACCTCTCTGTAACACATTCCTTAGTCGAATTTAATTAGTCATCTACTTCTCAAGATGCTGGTAAGATCAATCCGTAGCAATTAGAAATTAGGAAAATCGATTGGTGAATCACAAACACGATTTCCTTGACTCAATTGTAGGATTATCGGAATTGTCGAATGAGGCATCGAAGGCAGTTGAAAACAGAGCAGTTGTTGGCGATATTTGAACGGGAATAATAATAATGTCTCTCTCACCGATCATTAGGAGGGAAACGGCGATGTGGTCACGTCCAGTGGCTCTCAGGGCACCGAGAAGAGCACCAGCTGCGGCACACACGAGGCCTACGATGCCGACTCCGAGAATGGACCAACGAACCGGCGGCGATCCCAATCCGCAACACTGTTTAGGCACTGCGTCCCTGTAACGAAATACAATTTCTTTACAATTTGTAATACGCGCATCGTGAAACCAACTACGCCGGGTATAGTATTCATGGATATACTATATCCCGATGAATATACTATAATATAAATCAAGTATCAAGTTGTAACAGAAATTGACCCACTGACACAGACTATCTCGCGGGTGACGGCGAAGACGAGCCGAGATGCACGCGGAAAAAATAGGCAAGAAAGCGGCGCAGGGAATAGAGAGAACGTCGGCACACACTTGGAATCGAGCGGAGAAGGTTCTACACTTCAACTACAGACCTACACAGCATAGATGGTCATCTCTCGTTCAAGTTATCATTTCTGCTTTATTTAACTCATAATCTATTTAATATTCATCACTTTATGTGACCTACTGCTGTCACCGCATTCCATTTATATATATATATATATACTGCATAAGTAACATATATATATATATATATTACTTCTGCAGTACAGGATGTTATTTTTATAGACAAAGCGAAACCACGTATTTACAGATACTGCAGCTCACTTTTGAACATCCTTTAAACTGTAACCGCACAGTCAACAAATTATCTTTAAATCCGGATAGCCAAATTTAGACGTAACAAACTCCGTTATGTTAACTTGACAAAAGTGTTGTGCATTGCACGGATTTTTCTGTTAAAATTGTTAAGTAACATATAGTTTGTGTAAATATGGCACAGTTTGCTTTCACACCAAAAAAAAATCTGGAAAGCAATGAGGAAACAATATGGAAGGTTCCACTTTTAGTTAAATTGTTGATCACGCCAATTTCATAAAACTTGAGTTGGTAGAATTTTTTTGTCAATATTGTGCAAAATAAACTCTCGCAAATTACTTGTTCGTCATATTCGTATTTTAATTAAATTATTAATTCGTATACTTATAATACTGCAATGTATAATTAAAATGGAAAAAGCACGAAAATAATTTATATTTTTCAAGAAATTTAATTTTCCGCAGAGCGACAGGAAAAACTCGAAAATTTTTAAGGACGTTTTTCAATAACTCGCATAGGTATTCAGCTCCCATAGGTTTAAAAATTAATTACATCAATACGTGAAAAACATAAAGATATCAAGATAGTTTTTTGAAAAGAATGTATAGTTTTTTGCAATTTTGTGCTATACAAGCTGCGGTGTGTACTCGACTTTTTTATATTCTGGGTTATGCCACTGAGAAGTTTAATCTCTAATGGTCATTATAATAATAAAATCCTGGCGGATTTCATGTAAGACATTCTAAACTGCTGACTAGTGGTGGTTTAGCTTGATTAAACAACAAAAAAATCGTTGATCGCAAGAAGCATTCGGCCTAATAACGACGAAAGGAGTAGAAAGTACGATGCCGCGATCTTCCTAGCAAAATATTATACACGGCACATACTATTTTATTGCACAGTAGTAAGACCGCTATTTTTGCGGGAGCGTCAGCGAAACTCTCACCAACTTGTGGGCGGAGCAGAAGTACCGGTAACATCAGAAAGATCACAAATCAGAAATTCAGTTACTCTCAAAGAGACTTTGGTCGACGGAATAAAAAAGAAGTTGTTTCTTTCTTGCCAGAAGGGCTTCGGTCACTGTTCTATCCGGTTGAGGATAATTTCACGGTATGGTACAGTCGTGAGACACAAAGACGGAAGTGGCGGCCTGCTTTTTTTTTCGGTTGGGTTGTGGAAATTTGATTGATAGACAACTATTTAGGCACTCGGAACGATGTAACGTAACGCTATACCTTCGTTGCTTGACCACTCTGCATTTTAGTCCCTTCCTGCGATTTCGTCTTGTTTAAAAAAACTTAATTTCTTTAATTCTACGCTCTTTCGTCATTGTGGCATAATGACATGATTTTACGTCCGGAGAATTTAGAAAAGGAGAATTTTATTTCTTATAAATTCAGGTGATTTCGGAATATTAACGGTTCGTTACCACTTGCTTTAATAAAGCACTAATGCAGAGTCAACGCGCCTACATCCGATACTATTCGATCTCACTCTCTATAAGTACTTGCAATTTCTTATAGTGTCCAATCTCAAGTAATTTCTACTGGCAAAGCGCATGGAGTCAGTTTCTCAATTAATGTAGTTGAACAAGTTTCGTTAATTTTGTTACTTTCTACCCTTCTCGAGCATTTTACATCCAACTTGCACATTCTTTTTCGGATAATTATCTGAAAATTTTCGAGTATCTTAGTCGTTATTTACTCAGATATATATAACGCTTTTGTTTAAACCATTTATATCGCCGTTTTACAACTAAAAACCGTTAAAAGTTGTAATAATATTTTTAAGAGAATATGTACTATTAGTATATTGCTACAAGCAAAATCTGTTAAACTCTCAATTAATGTTTTACAGCTAAAAAACCGTTAAACGTTGACTTTTTTCAGCTAAATGTTATATTGAATTTTCTATAAATCCGAATAGAAGATTCGCAAAAAATAGTAAAGTTTTATAATTCATTTACGTGTGACGTATAGTTACAAGTGTATTCTATTTTTGTACCGTAAACTATAACTACAACGATATTGGCTTTTTTAGTTAATAGTCCTACAATGGCGTAAAACAAAAGGTCGCGAGTGGGAGCCTCTAAAGGTAAGAAAGAAAGAGGAAAGAGGCTCTTGCATGCGGTATACAAATGTAAATACTATATAGGTAACTGTTGTTGAGCAAATGTGAGAGTTCCCAAGATGGTATAAAAATAAGGTGTTGTCTCGAGTGCGAAATTAAAATCAGTCAGGTCAGTTCTATTTTGGTAAATAAATTATGGAAGAATTGGGCATAATGATGAGGTGGGTGACGAGTGTATATGTATATAGAGAAGATGTACAATATAAACGAGTTTTTCCGTTGGCGGGAGGGTTTGCGTGTGATAGAGAAATGTATATGTGGCACATGATGAAAGAGGGACGGGAAAGGAAGCGGAGGAAGAAAGGAAAAGACAGCTGTGTGACTCAAAGAGAAAGAGAGACGAGCTCGAGTGGTTTTCTGGAGTTCCTGGGAGAGGAGAGAACCCCAGCAGCAGCAGCAGCAGCAGCAGCAAGCAAGCAAGCAAGGAAGCAAGCAAGTGCCTCGAGATCTCTCGCGTTGTGCTCGAGAGTCTCTTTCACTCCGTCGATACGCCAAGCCCAGCAGCAGCACGAGTGCACGAGCACCGGGCGACTCTCTCCGGCAACTCCGTCTCCCTCTTGTTGGTCTCTCCCCACCGCTTTTGACTCATACTATAGGGCAACATCGAGACCCATTTTTTTTAAGCAGGCGCATCGATCCGGGCCATTGGCCCTGCTTTTCTCGCCTCTCTCTTGCAGCAGTCGCACTTCCCTCTAGCCACTGGAGCAACTCAAGCCGATGATTCACGAAAATTAAGTCCACCCGCGGAACTCGATGTATGACGGCGCGTAAAACCAACGAGGGCAACAGCCGAAGAAAGGGAACCATCTCTGATCCCTTCGATCTCCCAGCTCCTACAGTCTCGCGGGAACACGATACTATCGAGAGTCGCGGTGAAAAAATGAAAAAAACGAACCAGCAATGGCTGGTTTAGTGAAGACTGCAGTTTCTTTCAGAAGTTTCGAGACAAGTTGCAAAACAATTTTCTCGACGATTAAGACCATTTTGAATATACCGTCATGAAAATCTCAACAAAAGTTATTTTAATGATAAAACTTTCTTCATGTGGAAGCAAATTAATAAATAAACTTTGCGTACTCACTCGTGATAAAACATTTTTTAAACAAGTTTTATAACAACGATTCTTGTGAATAAAAAGTTGCAAAGTACAATTTTGCAATATTGCTTCCTCATTAATTTCGATTTTTCACAACGCCATCTCTATGAGGAAGCTTGTTTATTCATTTTGGCTTCCTCACAGTGGAAGCTTTGTGAAAAAACGGTACACGTGTTTACAGCTCTAGTCCGCTTTATGATAACTCTCTGAGCTATAATCTGTTAAAATAAAAAATTCAAGTTCCAAAATTTCATACATAGCAACGATGAATATTTTTCTCTGTATTTTTCATTCATAAAAAGTTAAACTTTATTCATTGTCCGTTGATCTGACTTATAACAAAAAGTATTATTATTTTTTTCTTTTTTTTTAATTCAAGCTCGTGTAAAATTTGAACTGTTTTACCGATCATCACTAAATTTGGTATGTAGTGGCACTTAATGTTATTTTTCGTTTGTAGAAAATTTCAGTTCATTTGGTGAGATATGACACGAGTTAGAGTAAAATTATAATTTTTTTATAAATTCAAAACCCCACAAAACTCGAACCTATTTGTAAAAAATGATTTTAAAAAATGATTTAGCTCGATGGCTTCAAATTTGCGGAAGCTAGAGGACATAAAGACATTTTCCTAATCGTGTTGGATTAAAAAAAAAAAATGATGAGAAACGAAGGTGTTGATCTGCCCCACGTGTGTGCCAAATTTCAGCTTGATTGATCAAGCCGTTCGTTAGGTACCTAAGTTTGTTAAGTCAGACACCCACAAACACACATACATACATAGATTTATTCTAAAGCACTTTTTTCGGAGTTTCGGATCATTCCGAGTGCCCTGACATGAAAATCTCGAAAAGAATTTTCTTGACAAAAACAGAGGTTCCTCTATGAGGATGTAAAATGACATTACCTGCCGAAAGCGGAGACACTGGCGGGTACAGGAAACGGTAATCCCAAACTGAGTCCTCTGAGACCAAGATGAGGTGGTGGTGGATGAAGAAAGCCTCCTACAGGAGGTACAAGAGGCATTCCAACGGGACCACCGACGGGCCCGCCGCCTGTGCCAACTTCAGCCCCGGATCCAATTGGTCCAACGGATCCCGCTCCAGGAGGTACCACCACACCCGAATAGGTCGGTGGCATGGAACAGCTCCTCAAAGCTCTCCTGTGATGCCTTCGCACCCTTCTCTCCCTCCTTCGCGCATCCCGCAGCTGATCCTCGCTCGGCTGATGCTGCTCATACTGCGATGCTCGATGTGGGTGATGATGATGATGATGATGATGGCTCGGGGCATCGAGAAAATGCGCGCCGACCGCTAATTCCGTTTGAGCTTCTGTAGAAGCAAAAGATCTCGTTGGTGGAGAGACAACTTGCTCCTGCTGCTCATGGCTACTAGCAACACCGCTCCGCTGCTCATTTTCATCTTGATGCTGCTGGACCTGGGTGTTAGTTGTCGGCACGCAAGTGCCCGTGACATTCTCATCGTTCTGCTGTTGCTGCTGCTGCTGCTGCAGCAGCAGCAGCAGTCGATTCTCCGTCTCGTGGCGATTCTGCCGCTGCGGATGAGGTTGCACGGTCACGCCGTCCACGGTGACGACGCTCACCGGCCTCGGGGCATTCTCGGACAGAGCCCCAGCCATCGTGCCCTCCTCAACATTGGTATTCGACGCAGCGTTTTCCTTCTTTTCCTTCTCCAACTTTATCTCTTTTCTTTCTCCACAACAGCACTTTTTCTATTTATCTAGTATATTCTTCGTTTTTTAATTTTTCTTTCTTTTATTGCCACAGAAGTGCTAATTTCTGTCTCAGAGTTAATTTCTAGTTAGCCCGAGAACCTTGAATGGTCTTTGTTTGGCCTCCAAAGTACCTCATGTAATTTACAATTGCGGTGATTATTCTCATTACCTTTTTGTTTTAAATGCGATGATTTTCACTTACTTTTTTGTTTTTGTCACTTAAACTTGATTACATTTCAAACGTTTTCAACCGGACATATATATATATATATATGTATATGTAATTTTTTGAATACACCAGTCACACAGGTTTTGCACTAACTGTAAGAAAACTTATAATCCAAGCCGGGTCGATTGTCGTGTGAGTATTTCTAGTAGAAATAGTACGAAGAAACCCATGGCAATTGATACTCATCGAGTCTCAGAGACTCCGCACTAGCGCGACCAGCGCAACGCACGGTCCTCGTGTGTATTGCATGCCGTCGTTGTAATGTGCTCTCAAACGCTCGATGTGATGAAAGCACCGTTTCAGCTCTGGTCAACCGGTCACGTATGCTCGCTCTGAAAATGAAAAGTGTGCTGACTTTAGCATTCGGCGTAGTTTCGTCGCGTCGCCATTATATTATCTTGTATCAATATACTGGCGAATCAGCAAATTGGTAATGACAAAGAGTTCGGTTAACTCGGATAATTGTATTAATCGTTGAACGACAAATGGAAAGACAAGCGTTATATTATTTTTCTACAAGAATTAAAACATTTACGGTATTATCTTGTTCCATGTAACATTTCTTTCCTTATTCAATTATTCAGTCGTACTGTTAAACTATCGCAACAAAAACATTACGATTTCACAGAATTTTATTTGCTACACTAAAAATTTTATATTTACTCACAATAACTAATGTAAGTGCAACAAAAAAATTATCATCATTGTTTTATACTTGATTTCGCTAATATTTATTTAGTTTTAGTCGACCGATCATCCTAACAAACTATTTTTATTCGTGAAAAACTTTTTACAAATGTATTACAGAATTTCATTTGGTTGCGCTTGAAGCAACAAATAATGTTTACTCTAAATAACTAAAATTTGCAATCATTTAAAATTTGTCCGTTAAAAAATTAATTGTACATTATATGGCAATGCTCTTTGCACTTGATATCAATTCAGCTACAAAAAAAAAAAAAAAAAAAAAAAAAAAATCTCAACAGAATTAAAAAAAAAAAACAGAAATCTCAAAATCGAATTATAATATTATAAATTCAACTTGTAAAAAAGAAGGTAAGAAATATTAGAGAATTGCACTCCACTACAGAACTGTGCATTGATACTCGCGTAATTGTTGATACGGGACTATACTTGACGTTGAAGAAATTATTAGCTACTTGAGCTGCAATCGTGCGCAGCCACACACACACCAACAATTTTAACGGGTAGTTTAGTATAACCGAGTATTGCTTTCGAGCTGTCGAAAGGAGGAAAATATTTCGTCGATAGTTGTAGTAGAGTGGCAATTGAGATTCCTAAAATCCTCAGAAGTATAGTTAGAAAAATGTTGAAACTAGGGCAACGTACGTATTACATTATGCATTTTGAGCGTAAAAAAAACGCTTGTTTACTTTACATCATATTTTTTCTCCTTAAACGTTCATAACTTTTTTTCTTTCCGGCTAATTTTACGATCGTACCGTTCGGTTTTAGTTTTACAAAGCAATCTACAAAACAACTGTCAATGACACGGCACGATAAAGTTCTGCATAACAGGCGACTTTTCGTTAGAGTAAAGTGTGGATGTGGTAGCTAATTAAGGAAGCTGCTGCGCTTCTTCACACTAATCAACGACACCAACAAAAAAATGGAAATTTTGTCAACTTCATCGGGAGGCTGGTAAATATTACTTTGGTTCAAAGAATTAGAGGTTGAGACAAATACAGATCGTTTGCAACAATATAATACATTTTTTTGGCTCAATTTCGGCATCAAGTTGAATTTTTTTAAATGATCGCTTAGGATAACTTGAACACTCTGTTACGCGAACCGGGACAGGGGACTGACTTAATCAAGCAAATTTATTTACGAAATGGTCTGTTAAACTATTAAAGTGACAAAAAGAATTTACACTTTCTCCTCGTACTTTTAATATAAATTATTTGTCATTCTGAAAAACGCTTTGTTAAGAAAAATATTTCAGTATTAACGTCAAGTGTTACTCATTTATTATTGTGAAAATATTTAAAAAATTCTATTGGTAAAAATGAGATTTGTATAAATAATTTTGTACTTTTGTTTATCAAACTGATATTTACTGAATTTTCTGGACAAAATCTTGTTCTTAAATGTGCAAAAATGCTATTTTCACCTTTACTACTTAATAGAGAATGGATTTGTGTTACCCCAGAGAAACATCAACACTAACGGATTTCCATAATCATTAGCTAATTATTGACGTTAAGTTTTGAAAAAGTATACATTAATGATTAATCGGAATCGTTAAAAAATCGCACTCTCTTGCTTACCCAGCGAAAACACAAAATCCTTCGCATACAAATAGCTATAATTATTAAGCGGTTTATCAAATATCTTCAATATATTCACTATATTCAGTACGTAGGGCATCTTTTGAGAAACTGAATAAACCGCGACGAATTTTAATCGTTCAACAAAGTACAGATTATTCTTGAATAAAAAAAAAAAAACAGCGGTAATGTACCTCTCTGTCGATATTATCACTATAATCAGTTAATATTTTCTCAAATAAAGCTCTACAAATGTTTTTTTTTTTTCTAGCTTGTAGACACATCCTGTAATATAATATATCCTCCTCCGCAGTGAATGTTGAAGAAAAAACAACAACAAAAAGAAAAATACAGCTGAGCATTCCAACTCGGGTCACCTCTAGCGACCCAGTAAAAAAGTTGGAAACTCGTCGAGAATCAACCTGTGCAGGAAGAGTATCTCTAATGACATCGCAGCATAGGCCAGAGTCCCGTTTTTGTGTCACGAAATTAATTCGTCTCACTGTTGAGCTAAAACTATTCCGATCACACTAAAAACTACAGTAAGCACAAACTCTATAGATATATATCTTGTATATACATACATGTATATTCATTAAACATTCATAAAACACTTTCGCGAGCGTGTAAACACAATTTCGAATTTAATTCACTTGTATGGCTGGAGAATTGTGATACATACGTTATATATAGATATATATATACGTAGTGAGTGGTCGTCGCGTATAGAGCTCGATCGCGAAAAGTATCCTGCTGGAAAACACAGCCGCTCGTGTCAAGATAGCGGCTCCACTGCTCGGGGACTGTAGGCTCTCGGAGCACAGAGCCCTCGTAGCCGATACGAGAGCTCCACACGCGCAACTATACTACTAGCTATAATTCTCTATCTAGCTATCTCTCTCCCCCCCCCCCCCCCCTCGTCCCGGACGCCAGCCCCCACCGCTTACTCACTCGCTCTTTCTACTTCTCTACTTCTGTGCTGCAGTAGCGCCTCCATAGCTATACAACAACACATACAAGGCATTCCGTGTCAATTCAATGAACCCTCGGTTCTGACCATTTTCAATGTCATTCATTATTTTATTTCCTCAGTATTTTCACGACAGGACAGATACTCAGAAACGATTACTTAACCCTTCGACATTTTTATTCCATTTTTATCATATCAAAAGCACTTTATGAGGTTCCACAAGATATCGTTTAGCGAAAATCAATGATTCTTTAGTGAGAGTGTGAGAAGTATGCACTTCTCGAACTCGTGAAATAAAAGTTTTTTCGTCCTTGTAGCGATAACAGTACTATTTTGTAACTCGTGGATGAAAAGGGGAGCTTTTCGTGGCTGTATTGCGCGACGAAAGTGGCTCTTTTCGTAGCAAAGTTGGTTGAATAGTTGGTTTGCGCATGCGCCGTAAATTACTTTTCGTCGATGGGGCAAAAAAGTTCATTTTTCTGCCACAGTTTTCCCATTTTTGTTTATAAGAAAAGCTTATTGGCATGGAATACCCCATACATACGTTGGACTTGTAGAATGTCTGCGCACACGCAAAACCCCACGCGGTGTGCAAGGATCTGTATTCGCTATGTGCAGTCTCACATATTCGGTCCAATACCTATGGATGTATCGCCATGCACGTGCATACTATCAGCGCCACCCGTTCCGCTCGAGTTTTCGCTTACTTGTACACTAAAATACATCCTTGGTATTGAATTGGTGTGAGTGCGCACACAGCGAATTACAGCAGCAGCAGCAGCAGCATCGCATTCGCGCAGCCCATGGATTGCAACAAACTCGCAGGGGAAACACGACGACGCTTTGCTCCAAGACAAATAGCTCTGGGACGGCATCCTGAGTTGACGTTACAATGCGAGACGGTACGAACGTTACTGACGATACGTTGTTTTACCGCTGTTTTATATATATATATATATATATATATAACACCAACGTTACTGTAAAACCTGCCGTCAACTCAGAATCCCGCCCCTGCATACTTACCAGTTAAAACAATGCGCTCGTTTTAGTCGAAACTCCGAAGCACGTAAGAAGAAAAAGAAACTATAAACGGACAGCTTGTTGATCCAAGTGAATGAAAAATCTTTGGTATACTGGTATATTTAGATGTATCCGTAAAATTGAATACTCCATTACCATCAAACAGATGGACTCGTCCAGTGTATAACTCTGCTTTGCCGCGATATATATGTATGGTTGCGTAGAGAGTTTCGAGTGTTTGGACAAACTACTTTAGTGCTCCAAGTGATTGTTTTTTCTACACGCGAGCTATGCGAATTTTTGAGATCACGCGCCTTAGACTTGCAACGCGATGGAAGCAGCAGGAGGGGAATGTATGTACGAATGCGCGATGCCTACACTCCTGCTGACACTGTGTAGTGTACAGTGTACAAACAACGCTAGGGTGTTGCACGCTTGCTCTCTATCATGCTCCGTGATAATGCCTCATTGCGCCGCTAGGATCTAACTTTACGGGACCGGTAGCAGTCTGTGTATTTTTTATCGGTACGGAGGCCCAGTTTATCGGTATGGAGTTCTTCTGCATATGAGCGTATTCGTTGGTTTGCTTAGCACATTTAAGAAAGGAAGAAATATCTCCAATCTCTAGAATATCGAGACTAAGAAGCTGAATGGCAGAGAAATCGCAATTTTGAGAAAATCTTTAAGTAAGGTGACAGTGTATCGGCAATGTTGAAAAAATAATAATATATTTAAGTATAATATTGAGCCACGTTATGTTTTACTAGAGATGACGGTTGATAACTTAGAAATATATGGAATTATTTTATTCATCAAAGTATATATTGTACTTTTGTGATTTAAGCGGAAGGCTGTTCGGGTCCCTGGCGGACGAGAGTCAATGAATTGCTGGAAGGCCAGTTTTACAGGATTGTCGGAATTAAATTTTTTTCCTATTAAAAAGTTGTCGAAATTGCGGAACAAGTGGTAGTCAGTGAGGGCTATGTCTGGTGAGTATGGAGGATGATGAAGAAACTTCAATTCCTGTAGTTTTGCCACAGTCATTTGTGTGGTCTAGCGTTATCATGCAATATAAGATAGGAGTCGCGATTTCGTCACCAATCTAGGCTGTTTTTCTTCAAGTTTTTGCAGAATGCAGGATGATAGCTATTATCACGAACGCACCTAAGCAGTTGAACGATGAATGGTAAAGAGCTATTAAAAATTCAGCTTCTGCATCAATCGGCTTTATTTAAAGATCATAATAATAATCTTTTACAATTGTTAGACGAAATAATATATATAATGCATATCGAAATAAAGATGGAAGGAAGGCGGGTTGGGCTCCGAGAATGGTTGTGTGTACAATACAGTTTAGGCGAGCGCTCTGGCAGCTCGCTGGGCGAGGTCACCGTTCGGGGGCGCACATACCTTTGTACAAAAACTATAATTAGTATAATATATATTTATATATAATATTTATACACCATGCAAAAGCAATGATTTTAGGCGCGATGTCTATTGGCTGCCTTATTTATTGTCTGTAAATAATCGCGAGTTTGCGTTAAAAAACAAAATCTTCCATATCACTATAGTAAAATCGAGGAATTTAATAATCATATCAACTTGGATTTTTATTCGATTAGTCTCACGTAAATCGTAGTCTAGATCAATTCATTCTCAATGAGTGAATATAAAAAAGTTTTCTAAAAAAAAACATGATTGGATGGTCCGAAAGTTTCGTAGTATATCGACAAGACAGACATCCTAAATTCACTGCTCATTCATGACATCTATTTATAACTATACACCTACAATAGATAACAAGACAAGTCCGCTGGCCCAAGATAATCATGGCAGATTTTTCCATTTCTTCTTCTTCTTCTTCTTCTTCTTCTTCTTCTTCTTCTTCTTCTTCTTCTTTAATAGATTAATCTTAAACGTTAAGTTAATCGTAAGTAGTGGGTCTATTTAATGTTGGCTTCGCACCTGTGTCGGGTGCCCAGACGCCATCGTTTATATTATTCTCCTCTACTCCTCGCCTTTTACAGTCCCCTCGATTTTTAGTTTCTCCATTTTTCAAAAGTACACAATCACGTCGGAGGAGTTCATCAGTCGCAGTAACGCACGAAAATAGTTGCTAATTATCGATTAGTAATTTTAAAATGAAAGAAAATATACTTGGGCGGCCTCGTAAATATAGTCGCGCAATCATCGTTCTCCTTCTCATTTTCTCGACACGATTACCAGCGTCACGTATTAATGTGTCGGCAAAAAATATATTAAAAAAAACTTGAATCGGCATCAAGAAAAACAATGTTTCGGCGTTGAACAATTGTCGGAAATTTTCGTAGCTTCGTAATTCTACGAAAAAAAAAAAGGCGTAACTTCAAGAGAAGCCGATACCGGAAGAAATTCTGCGCATTGGAATGTGAGCTCGCTTTTAGGCAAACTTTGTGTATGTGTATTTACCTAAGAATGAAACGCCTATCGTTTAATCGATAATTTAAACATAAATCGAAAAGTTATGATACAAGTAGTATTAGCCGACGTTTAGACGTCGGGAAGTAAGCTCGCTTAAAAAAGATCGTCGTCTCACCCGACAGGCATGTCTGCAGGCTATTTTGTAAAGACATAGAAAACTTGGTGGCTTGAAACGGACGTGACATCCAAAACGGATGATTATTTTCAATGCAACAATATTTCTTTTATAAGCTTCCATATGTGTGGAAATGTCGAGGAAGAATTTTTTTTTCAACATTCAAGATTATATTGCACGGAAGACTCGCGTATATTTTCATCTTAATATGTATTTTACTGATTTCAGGCAAAAAGCGCATTTCACTTCGTTTTTGTCGGCAAAAAACGATTGTACCGAAGAGTTCTCGCTATTGATTGCTCGTAACGATGCTCCGAACATAGAACAATAAATTGCATGCACCACAAGTCGTTGTCGGAAAAAAAAAATTGAAAATAAAAAAATAAAAATCTGACATAAATGCACAACTGTCATTTTTCAATTGACTTTTATGACGAGTACGAGTATCATCACCGGAATATTAACAAGGCAGTTTTGCTAGCCGGTTCCAAAAATAAATTAGCAAAACTCGTGCACATATTAATTTATGCAGTATTCTTAGCAAAATTGAAAATAAAACTTTTCATCTCACATACGGAAGCTTGTGGAATTATTTGTATACAAAAGAAAACGATAAATTTCCCGTTTATTTTTATAATCTATGTGTCTAAAGTTTCGCATCGTTCCAACACAATGCGTTGGCAGTTTCAGCGTTCTAATTTCGAGTTCTGTTGCGAATTTTCGACTGTGCGAAATTTTGCCACCCGTAAGAGCTTCGGCGTTTTATATTTATCTTTTGTTCAAAGTCTCCGTTTAACATGCTCGTTTGGAAAAGAGTAAAAAAGCTACACCATACGGCGATTGTGCAGCGACCCTGTATAAAAAATGTAGAGACCTCGCGCCTTTCACCGGAAAAAAACGATTATGACGGAACAACGGAGGAAGCGGTAGAGTAGTTTCCAAGAGAAATCACATAATAAGTATTAATAATTCGACCATGCCTTACGATCCTTACAATAGAATCAACAAAAATATCTAGAGCCACTTGTGTCGAGATTTCTCAAAAATTTCTTCACCATTATTTGTCGAATCTTAAGAGTTTCAATAAAAACTCTCACGTTTATATCTTGAACCGCTAATTCGTTCTGGTCATTAATTATACAACGTTGGAGCGGTTAAAAAAATTCTTCGTATTTTTGTTTGAGCTGTTGATCGAAAATTTTGCCTCGTGTCATAAATAAACAAGATTTAAGGCAAAGTCAGCCTTGAAGAGAAAATGTAACGACAGTCACGTAAATTCAAAGATTTTCAACAGTGCGTGGATTTTGTCATGTTTGATGGATGGAAACTCTATTATGTTTATATTGAATATGATAGGAATATCTTTTTTCCAAAGTTCAAATATGTGCCAAGTTGCTTTTATTCGCTGAAAATTCTTTTATCGTCAACGGAATATTGTATATTTAATATATGCCTTAAAGCGTTCCGTTGTTCGACTGTGCAAATCATCGTTAGAGTTATAAATTTCAACTCGAAAATTTATTACACGTGACATTCAACCAAAAGATGATAATAATTGTGACTTTTCAAGATGTTTCATACTCAACTTGTTGGTATTCGTTGCTAATTGAAATATTTAATAGAATAATAATATAAGAATGTAACTTTTTAATATTTTGTATAAACATTAGTTTTGTTGTAAACAATATGTACATGAAAGAATTTTAAGCATAAAAAGATTTTAAAAAATTTGACGAGAGCTACGCATATCGAATTCTAACCTGTTTTTTATGTCAGCAACAAAAAGGTCTCGACGACGAGCTCAAGAAAAAAAAAAATAAGCGTTTTGTTATGCCTCTCTGGTATTTCTTGCCATAATCAGTAATATGTTATTTGTATACGAGATAAAAATGTCATAAATTCCATGAACAATACTAGCGCTTAATTCAACGCTGTTTCTAAAATTGGCATTTCTTTCGCGCCATCAGGTGTATCGTCGTAATTGACTCTTTCTGCTTCTCCGTTGTCCGAGACTGTTCGCTTGGTCTCACAATGTGTCTCGATTAAAGTAGCCCACTAGTCTACTTTGCAGTTTGCTTAATGTATGTCTCTACCGTCCCGTGAGCGATCGATGACCAAACGTAAAATCACGATAGAAATCTCGAATAATCGCAATGAGAAATATCTCGTGTACGTTTTTTTCTTTTCTTATGGCATCGGAGAGTTGTGAAATAAATGACACGATGGATGGAGGTGGCGGTGGAGGTGGAGAAGGAACGCAGGACGTGAAGATAAAGGGAAGAGGAACGAAAGGAAGATTTCCCGAACGGGATACGACTGGATGGCAGTTAAGATTATGGATTGAGGCCTTGCCGCTTTTCCTCTTCGAGCATCGCGTCCAATTCGTCAGTTAAATTGGCGAGCATATTGCCAATATCGTTGAGAACGTCGGCGGGCTCGCCACCTCCGTTTCCACCGTTGTTACTGCCACTGTTACCAGCGGCATTTTGACTTCCACCGACGTGATGTCCGCCCATCACGTGCGAGCCGAGACCCCCGGGACTGTTGACGTATTCCTGGACTCTTGCAGCCCGCTGTTTTATCGTCCCGGCATTCTCATTTGCGAATGGCAAAGAATCCGATTCCGTACTCGAACTTGACTGAAAAAAAATATTGAAACAAAAGATCAATTTTCACGACCCTCGGGATTATCTCCTCTATTTGCATTTTAAAAAATGCAATTTATATTCTAGTGTATTTGGATACCTAACAATGTCATCGACAATCTATCTATTTTCGGGATTATACTCCAAACTAATGCATTTATGTGAGCTTATTCTTGTTCTCGTTTATCTTCTAACAACACAAGTTCCACACACACGCGCACACACACACTATTTTTCGTTTGAAATCTTAGACTCAGCCCTAATTTACCGAGTAATATTAAAAACCATTAAAAATCATTTATTTTCAGCATCGATATCATTTCTTTATTTTGAATATTCATCTTTTGGACACTGAATTAATTTGACATATTGAAAAATACAAGTCGCGGACATGATTATTATCAAGGATCATCGAAGCATTAAATTGCGAAAGAACTACAATTAAAAAGCCTGCTAAGTAGGACCATCTCCTCATTATTTACCACCATTCATAAAGCCACCTCCACGAGGAAGGCTGTTGATTAATTTTGCTTTCTCACGCGGGAGAATGCACGTTGAGAAATGTAGGAAATAATAAGAAAGCAATGTGCAAAATCCTACTTTGCAGATCCTGTCCTCCAGTGGATGCATTGGCAAAGTTACAAGTTAACGACGTTGGAATGGAAATGAATTCACAGAAAAGTAACTCAGTTTATGTTAATACAGATGGCTCATTTTCGTTGTTTGCAAACGCTTTACGAATTCATCGAGTTATTTTCTTTATATTACTTGTGAATTGAGAGAAGATTTTAGTTAAATGCGTAGCTTTGATTTTTTTCATAAACAAATGGCTGTTATTTGTAAACAACGAAGATCACCAAAAATGTTCATCGATATTATTCGTACATCGAGAAATAAAAGAACCAACGCTCGTCGAGAACGAACTAAAATAAAATTTGTTATTTCAACTTACGCTCTCGTGTACTGTACTGCCTTGAAATTTACCTTGAAACTAGCGTCAGAACCGTTGCGATGTTGGAGCGCAAGCGTCGCGATGAGTTCGTGTTCTTCGTTGACGTTAACGCTGACGCTGCCCCATGATCGAGACATGGAGGACGGCGGTCGATTGAGTTGCGGCGTGGTTGGGGTCGCTGGCGCCGGTGCAGGTGGCGGCGGATGATGAAGATGATGTGGTATGCGGTGATCGTCGCAGGACGCCGTTGGTACAGGGCCACTGCAGTCAATAACAACGTCGCCGCTCTGATTACCCGCGACACCGCCGACAAGTTCCCTTGAGCTCTGCCGTCTCGGTGGCGACGGTGGCCTTCTTTTCGGAAGATGCGGACTGCTCTCAAGGCCGTAAGTCAACTGGTACTTGTTGTCGAAATCACGTGGCAACGACTTGAATTGTCCGGGCGTCGCCGTTACCTGGTTCAACCACTAATATTTACTATATATAATTTCGTTCATCGCGAAACAACGCCTCAAACCCTTTCGCAACTAGAGCGAAAACAAAAAAAAGAAAAAAAAAAAAAAAAAAAAAAACAGAATCGTATGCTTGGAATTTCTCGCATTTCTTTTAAAAAGGCAAAATCGTATCTAAGGGAGGCCACTCGAATTGATCAGTTTTTTTGTTTCTTCAAAAACCAACTTTTACGGTATTGAATTCGTGTGTGCAGAGCTCGCGGCGTGTACAGTTATTGTCGCGCAAAGTTTTCACGTGTAGTAAAATTCTGTGTACGAGTGATCGTGTAGAGATGAGCCTGTGTAGAATGATGACCAATGTAGAATCGGGCTACTGCCTTCGGAAATGCCAATATAAAATCCATTAAAACATTTTCGTGTAGGAATTGACACCCGTTCAAGAAAAGTTGACGACACTTTTCCTACTAATTCCTTAACTATTTCATGCTTTCACAAGATTCCACGTAGAGTGGCCATTCTGAATGTTTAATAATATGCAAGTATTAAAGAAAAAAAGTATGCAGCGAAAGGGTTAATGAAAAAGTGATTTGTTGCGTTATGAGAATTGGTGGTTACCTTGGCGACTGGCCGTGGACGAACGAGACAGTGTCGTGGTCTCGGTAGAGTGCCACCTCCGGCATCCACGGTTGTCGATGCTTCGTTTGTTGGCGTCAGATCACCGTCCTCGAAGCATCTCGGCCGCCAACCAATCGCATCGGGGTGCGACGTAGGCGCCGGCGACGGCGGATAGACGAGAGGAGCGTCTTCAAGGCTCTCGAGTGATTTACCGCGCGAACCCGCGCTTCCCCGTCCCACTGTGCCGCTGTATTCCAAACCACCTGGTAACGCCGCGTACATGCTCCGCCACGTTGACGTAGCCTCGTTGCCGCCACGCTGAAACGATCTTAGAACTGGGGAGGAACAATCCTCGTCCGGGGACGGCAGCTCTGCTCCACCACGTTGAATAACGACGTCCTGACGATCAATTTATATTTATTCATCGATTGCCTATTCATTCATCATTTATTTTAATTAATCAACGTAGCTTGAATATCAATTGCAACACACACACACACACAAAATAAGATACTAAAAATCGGATTACAGATTATTCATTGAAAAAAATCAACGAATGTAGCTTTTTGGAAATTAACGTTAATTAGTCAATGCTTTTATAAAGCCAACAATTTCGTTTTGTTTCCGCAGATAAAATAGTTTTCTAATAGTAGGTAATCGGAGAATGGAAAAGGTTTGTTACGGTGAATAGAACATATGAGGAGGAAGAAAGGCGTAATAATTATTGAAATATCAAGATTGTACGATCGAAATGAAACAACAAAAAAAATAAAGAAATCACGACGAATTTATCTGCGTATTACCTGCGTGTGTCCAGGATGAGGCGGAAGTCGAGCAAGATCGAGCGGTTGGATCCGTTTTCCCGCTCGAATATCTTTCACTCGCTTTATTGCCAAAAGCAATTTTTTCTGATGACCCAGTCGCACTATTCCGATGTCCTCAAGATCCTCCCAGGTTAGAGTGGTAACGTCCTCCACCGAACGCATGCCTTGCTGATGAAGAGCGCCGAGATACTCCTCGAGTCTGAGCAATCTCAGCCATTCCTCGAGAGAGCCGGGCACATGCTCTGGCAATCCATCACCCACATTCAGGTTCTCGATCTCCGCTTTCAGTCGCTTTCTGTGATTCGGCTTTTTGATCCCTGCATAATAGAAGAAATGTTACATGAAAAGCTTGGTTAATCCACGTTGTCTTACTATTTCCGAATAAACAGTTGGGCAATAAGTAACAACTTGCTTATTCGCCCATTTACTTTGTTATTTTCTTAAATTTCTTTTTCATTTCTCTTTCATTTGGCACGTAAGTGAAGTGGTTATCTCTGTCTTTGAATGTTGCGATTTTTTATATATGCAGCTATTCAGATTTTATGTAATTTTGAATTTTTTCAAAAAACGCCGTGGTCGCTCTAATTTTCGTAAAAGTTGGACGATTTAATGAAATAGTTCTTCATAACTGAATATACGTTCCATGTTATTTGGCATTGAGTTTCAACGAAATCGGTAAAGCGGTTCGGATGTTACGGAGTATTGAAATTATCGATTTTTTTTTTTTTAAATGCTATAACTCGAGAACGATCCAACTCATCTGAAATTTTGCATTAAACTTAAATAGAGAGTGTCATAGAAATAGGAATATTGCTTATTAGAGAAATATAGTTTTTATTGTTTTTCGATTTATCAAATTTGATTTTGTGTGTGTTGAAAATTGTAATTCTGAGAGACGATATTCTCACCTATAGCCGTAAGGTCCTCCGGAGTCATGCGAGTAATAGTAGCGAGATCGTAACCCGCCGATGCGAAAAGTGGAAAATACTCGTCAAACTGTAGTTCGGTTAGCCAAGCGTGAACGACGTCTAGATCGGCTGGCCTGTCGGGATGGCTGCCGAGGGAGCTTATAGAGCACCTGGGAGACGAAGCGAGTGTTCCAGGTCCCCGGGGGCCCAGGTGGTAGCCGGACGCTCTTCCCGAGTCCAGGGAAGCCGTCGAGTGTCTCGAGCCGGAACCAGAGCCTGAACTACCGGGACTGTCGCGTCCGGGGCTTTGCGTCATGTCGATACCTAATAACACACACACACACACCGAATCATTTCATTTAAATAAATATTTACGGTACCGCTACTTTAAAGTGCATCTGGATTAAAGAGTTGATTTATTATTGACACAACGTTTTCCCCTCTCAAGGATAAAAATAATTGAAATGGGGTTTTTTTTTTGGCTGAAATCATTGGATTGGAGATATTTGAGAATAATTAATAAGAATGAATGTGTGTAATACAGGTGAGTGAATGAATAGCTGTGACGTACCTTGATCCTCTGCATGAGCATATTTGCCAACGACAGGTGGAAATGCGAATCCCGAGTGGGTGAATATCGGGCCAGGACTCTTGCCGGACGGCATCCCGTAAGAGCCGTCGTCACCAGGGCATCCACCGCCGGCGCTCCCACCTCCGCTCGACAGGAAACCGCCGTCCTCGCTACTCGCGTATCCTGCCGAGCCGAAGGACGAACCCGAGTGCCGAAAGACATCGGGTACCGCTGGCGGGGCCACCTTCTTCACTTGGGTAACCGCTTTCGATGGTCGGCTCATGCCGCCAACTACAAACAGATGAAAATATTCTTATCAGCGCATTAATATTTCACCAAACATTTTTTTTTTTTTTTTTCTTTTTTTTCACCTTCAATCTATGTATGTATGTAACTCTATAATCATAATCAATTTCACCTTGAGAATTAATATAATTTAACGTGTTCTTTTTGGATGTTTGATTTTTTTTTCTTCTTTTTTTCAAGTTTTCTTTATTTTTGTTTTCATAGAATTTAAACGTTCGCTGGCTTTCGGAAAAATATTTAAAAAAAAAATGTACAGAGGTGAAAGGTACGTACAAAGATTGTGACTCGTGATGTTCCGGTAACATTTGGCGAAGCATCGCGAGAGGTTAAGATCGATGTTTTTCCAAGCCTAGATTCATTATTGCGCGATGATTATTCGATGCGGATTGAATTTTAACTCGACTACGACTTTGCTACGAGAGACTGTGGGGAGAGATCGCGCGGGACCACGGTGAGAAGAGATCGCCGCAACTGCAGCTCTCGTTCGTTGGTTTGTATCGAGGTGATGGAACGAAGGAGCGAAGGAGCGAAGAGAAGACGAGAGGAGCCCCGAGAGAGTCGGTGCACTGGCCCGACGGCCCGAGCCTCGACAGTCCGCTTCGCGATCTCTCTCGCTCTTTAGAAGAGCGTACCACGCGTAAACAGGTTCTCATGGGCGTAGGATGCACGTCGCCAAAGAAATTTTCAGTTATCAACCCAGTCGAGCTGGAGTCTATTCGCGGCTCTATGCCTCTCACAACTTAACCTTAGTTACAACACCCGGCAATCAAAATAACATATTTTCTTTAATAATGTAGATAGAATAGAATATAAGGAAAATCAAATTAGCAAAAGAACCTTGGACATTACGTCTTCGTTAATCCTGCTAATTCCTATTTTTTCTTTCGCAAAACAAATAACATCAAGTATATCTTGATAATTTGTGGATTCTTCATAGAGGAAACCAAACAACACGTGCCTTTCTCATTACGATTGATACTGGCGTGATGACGCTTGCTGTTGAGAATAAAGTTATGGAAAACTTAATGACAATGTGGCAACTTGAAGATATTAAGTTATTTCCAATGAAATTCATGAAATAACGTGATTTTAGTTTGAAAAAAAAAAAAAAAACTGAAAAATTTCCGTTGGTTTTTCGGTAGAAAAAAAAAACCCCACCGATCAACGCTTGATTTTCCATTGAATCGAAATAAATGAATGAGGGTTAGGCAAGTCCGCGAGTGTATGTCTTGATATAAACATACATTTTCATGAAATCTAATTGATTAAGAAAACATACTGGATAATATGCGTGCTTGTTAATTTCATTTAAATTGAAAATAGTTTTTAATAATATTAACGATTTGTATGGAAACGGTAGACAGTCGGTCCTCGGAGAGCGCGAAATTTAAAAGCCTAACTTGCAATTTCGAGATTCGCCCACAGTGCGCCGTTCGTCGCGTCAGAGCTCTACCGTCGTCTCAAGCGGCCTGCTCAATATGTATGCATGACTTTTCAACAGTTTTTACAGGATTTTTCTTTCCTTTCAAATTCATTAAAAGCATTTATTAAAATTTCATCTCCAAACATGTTTAAATTAAATAAAAGTATTGAAAAGCAAATAATATTTAAACAGAGATTTTACTATTGCAACAAGGCTTTAACCTCCTTAATGCGGTAGACAAGACACTTTCGACACGTTTCGTAAATTCGTTGTACAAATACAAAGAGAACGTGGTAGGTAAGAGAGAAGAGTAAAAGCAGTAGAAGGAGTGGCAAAGTCTGAAAAATCTTTTAACGAGCGGTAGCGTTGTCTTGGTCGTGAGCGTCGATGAGGCCATTGACAAGTGCAGATTCTCAAGTCGTTCTCTTTCCAGCGAAAAAAATAAAATAAAAGAAACCTTGAGTTCTATAGGTGCGAGAACATCTACACGACCATTCTCCATCTCGCGTCCATACATTCCTCGATACCAGTTCACACTGTTTATTTGATATTTAACGAGGTATTATGTTTTTTAAAAATTATTACATTCTCGAATCATGAGACCGTAACGACTTAAATTCGGTGTTCGGAAAAATCGGCCGAACATACCGATGAATATTTTTTTCATTAAAATACTATGAAAAATATTGGAAAACATGCTCTTTCAAGTATATAGTAATGCCTTTTTTTAACTTTACAAGCATCCTTGAAGGTCGAAGAAAAACAATCGGTAAAATTGAGAAAATAATAAAGACAACGGAATTTGTTTGTTGGAGATGTGATGGAGCTCGGAATTTATACGTAATTTTCTTTTACCGTCCAGTGTTACGGATTGTTCGTCTTGATATATATTCAATATACGTATACAAGTATTTAAGTATATCGAGTATTATCAATGGAAAAATTTGAAAAAGTACTTCGTCGTCGAAAGGCTTCTGCGTCGTCTCTTGAGATATATATATATATATATATATATATATATATATGCCTCTGTATAACTACCAACGCTCTCGGTGAGTAGAAGCTCATCGAGGATGCTGTCAACAGTGAAGAGAAACGAGAGGCAGTGAGTCGGGCGAAGGAGTAAGAGGAGCGAGGTGACAGAGAGAAAGATACATCGGTATATACTATGCAGAAGAAAAAATGAGGCTCACTGAAAAGAGGCACGTATAGCCATCATACGTGACGTTCCAACTTCCTTTTGCGGCATTGTAAAGTCGAAGCAGGCAAGGAGAGCCTCGGCAGACAAGACAAGCGGAATATACCCGGGAGGTGAGACGTGACAAAGCTCCACGTCGAGACAACCCGTCACGAGTCTTAGACTCTTAACGGCAACGGGGGCAAAATCTCCGGGGCTAACGATAAATTATATATTTTAATAAAAACTCATTTATTTGAATATGTTATACGCTTTATGAGAAATTATAAATTATACGTTTATAGATGAGTCGATACCGAAATTCGTCGAGGCTCATAAACATACGTGCCAGTTTTTCTCTCAAACACACTCAACATCCGCATTTGTATATCACAGTGAATATCATCAACAATAATACTCACCGTAACTAACATATATATTTCACATTTTTTTTTGGTATATTCCTTTTGTTGAAAAAATCAGATTTTCAGACTATCACGAGAACGGGCTATGAGACTATGATTCGAATAAAAAATAAAATCATCAAAGCTAAAAACAGGCTTTTTCGAAATTTTCAAGTTCCGGCACTTTTCTTCTATACTGCAAGCTTATTTATCGTTTTAACACGAATAAACAACAGGGAAGAGTAAAGAAATATAATTGGAAAACTATTTGTTTTCTCGTGTCTTATATTTTTAGGTTTATTTAAATTATCTAGATTTTCAACTTTGAGTTTTCAATCTTTTTCTTTGCTGAAACTTGTCTTTACGTATACAATGAAAAACTGATCGAGTTTTTGTCCTTTTACATTTACACACCCACGTGTGGAGTCTTTGGCGCACGTTCCGCTCTCAAGAGCGACAGTTTATATGTACAAGGTACATGTGTTCTGCTTGTCATAATTCATTTTCGTTATAGCCTTGTATAGAGGCTTTTACAATAGCATCGGGCACGCTTCGGTAGAAACGCATGATATATGGATATAAATAGACTCATGGTGCATATGGTATGCGAAGATGATAAGAAAAAAAAACGATAAAGAGACCCGCGCTCTCTAATAATGCAAAACAGGCGGGTAACACGTGTGGGTATGGATCATCGAGTATTGATAAAAAAAAGTTGACCTTGTTCATCGCAAAGTACTCGGAAAGTTGCTAAGTAATGTCATTCGCTTCGTACTTCGCTCATGTAGAAAACTTTGTGTTGTTGATTTTTTTCCGGATTCCAATCTCGAAACGATCTGAAACTTCAATTTTGTGCTTCTGGATTTTTGAATTTTTATATAGAATATAGATATATAAAACTAATGTAAATATACTTGTCTCAAATTTGTTCATACATTGTGTAAAATTTTAGACAATAATTTTAGACGATGCAAGGTGAGCCAGAAAGGTTTATCGTGTCAACACGAATAGACCCTTAAGAAATATACATGAGAAAAACGTTGGCCAAACAAGACGTTTAATAAGCTAGCTGTCGTGGTCGGAAGAAAAAGTTTCTACGTCCATGAGGTGTTGTTAGTCCGTGAGCAATTGGAAACTTTGTCTGATAAACTTTTCCTTCAGCCCACTTCTTGCTTAGTTGACCAAGAGTTTTCGGGACATATTCTCGAAAAGCTCAACGATCATGGCTTACACTCTTATACAGAAACGATCTGTACAATTTTTTATCTCCGAAACAAGATGCCCCGGTGATTTCAATTTGTGTATATTGTGCCGTATACCACTCCTTTTTCTTACAACAACATTTTTTTCTTCCAATTGCAAAAAGAAAAGTATAACTTGATTTTTCCTTTCCACAGGAAATATCGTGTGTGAGAGCTTTATTTTTAATAGAATTTTTCTCAAATCCTGGACGGTCAACGACGTATTGAAGATGCATTAAATAGTAAGCAGGCAAAATAAACAAAAATATTTTATGAAAATCGGTACCTCGCGATAACTATCTTAAATGTCTGGTAAAGAAATCAACGCGTGAAATGGGTATAGTTGAAGAATCTAGGACGTAGCGGTAAATGTTGCGAACCCTCCTCGGTTCTCCCACGTTGGGCGCCACTTATCACTTTGAGCTGCTATGAAATCAACAGGTTGTTGATTTTTCCTATACCCGACTACCTATAGTAGCCGCAATTTACCACAATAGAGCGCAGTATAGGAATACTACAGTGTATAAACGGCAACAAATCGCGGGTTGCCTCTGTTTCTCTTAATTATTTACATCAAAGCTTCCTAGCTATAACGACAGTTGAAGTGTCGAAAACCTTTCCATTACTTTAATTCACTTTAATTTCACACTAAACTTGTGCATTCATTTTACATCACAATTGTATATTAAGTTTAATATACTAGTTTACAGCAAGCCACAATGCTTCTGTCTCTAGCTCACACTACCTCCGTTCGATGGTGTACCAGAGTCAGAGATTAATGTCGTCAGGCCATTTGTTCTTTACTTAATTATTATTCACTAGCGACAAAATACATTTTTTGCCGACTGCAACCTTATTTACGAACCACCTTCAATTGTACACACATTTTTTTGTACCATAAAACAATCCAATCGCTCACGGAAAAAAAACTTGGCATTAAAATCTACCCGTCCTTTGGCACAAGTTTCGGATACTTGCCACTGCTAAGCCGAGATGAAATAAAATTACATTGGCTCCGGTTTTTTTTTTTTTTTTTTTTTTTTTTTTTCAAGATGGACGATTTAAAAAATTCTGTATCAGCTTATTCTAGATTTATTCATCGAATTGTGAGTGTTTACATGAAATCTAACTGAGAGCGCGTGTGCTTTCGTCGAGAATGACTTTTGATGACGAAGACGTTGGGGACAGTAGCAATGACAGCATTACAATTAAAGCATACTCATGAAAAAGAAGGTCAAACGGTCGGCACATTACTCGAGTTAGCCTACTGCCTTAACGAAGCAGCGGCGTATGCGCGGGTGCCTGTTTTGCCTCGTCTCGCTTGCAGCAGAAGTGAATGGTGCGCGCGTTAAGCCTTCGTTAATTTTTTTTCTTTTTTCGTCCGCACACATATATATACGTGCGCTTATGTACGCGTGTCCCCATCTATCCGTCCTGCTCTGTTCTCGAGGTCTGATGCGTGTGACGCAAATGGATGTGAAATCCTAAGATAGTAACGAGAGAGGCGAGTGGCTAAAGTTATCGATGAGGGCTTGGACTGTAATGCACGGAGCAAAGTTTCTTATCGAGTTTCGTGGGTTTCATGACACTTGATGAGAACCCTCTGCCATCGGAAGATAGGGTAGTACAGAAAATCATTACATCATTGTAATCGTTGATAAACGCATTGTAACACAATCGGTTAGTTGGGACGTACAAATGAAAAAACATCACCGACGAATTGCCAACCGACACACGGCTAATATAAACGCCCAGTAGTGGCAGCGTAGTTAGTAGTAGAACAGCCATAATCGTACGGCGACCGACCCAAGTCGGCTATTACTATATCTTTAGCTACGAAGCTGAAAATCTCTCGAAATGTTCGGGACACGAAAAGCAGTGTCAATACAAGGACATTAAACCGACTTAACATCCTTATATTAATGCCCGCATAGTTTTCTCACTATCTTCCATCTTGCGCACAAAGTTTTCTCTATGAACAAACCAAAATTCACCTCGCCATAGAGGTGAGTTTGTGCAATATGGAAAATAATGAGGAAGGTATATGGAAGGTTCGACTTGGCAGCCTTCTTTATATCACTTATAGCAGTAGCTTCGTGTTTGAAAAATCTTTGAAAATCTTCGTGTCCCCGATATACGAAGACCCCGTATCTCACCAGTAGAATAAAAAAAGCGCTATAAGACGGTGTGATACACGTTTCTGTAGTTGTCTTTTCCTCCACAGCACGATCATCAATAGCGTTATCTCTCTCGCCCTTACAGCCGTTTCACTTGGTGTGTATCGCATCACCTTAATGGCTTATGCGGTCGTCGAACGATAAAACGCTCGTGACGTTATACCGTAAACGGGTTCTCCCCTGGTTCAACCGTACCACAGTCACAGCATGCTGTCTCGAATTGGAACGGTCTCCCCGAAGCGGCAGCAGGGCTGGCGGAGCCGAGAAAGGCTAGCGATTCTCTCTTATTCGATCCAATAAGGCGTAAAAGCTCAAAGTATGTAGGTACACATGTGTCTACATATATATATATATATATATATGTGTATATCTTTCACACCAGCACTATACGAAGGTCCCGAGTATTTCTCGACTACGTTCTCTGCCCTGCTCTCGTCTCTTGAACTAGCCATCAACGGAGGGTCGTGCACCTCGTCTCGCGAAGCGTGTCAATTAGTCATTCCGCGCATACACCGCTCTAGGTGTAATAAGGCAAGGCTCGAAGCTGCAACCGCTTGCTCCCGGCTGTTGCGCGCGGTCTCTCGTCACTCTACCGACCACTCTTTCAAATACCAGCTTGCGCGTGTATGTTTATGCGCAGAGCTTCGAAAACTCAATCACCTATATTCACTGACCGTTTAAGCGGATGACCTGAAATTTTGGCATACAGGTAAAGTAGTCAGAAGAAAATTTATGCAGGCATGTAGTTCTTCATAGGGGCAGATATGTTCCAGTATATTTGGTGTTAAATATGTCCGAAATTAGCAAAGGGGTTTAAATTTCATAAGACACGACGTTACTTCAATATGCTATATTGAAGTAACGTCGAAAGCGCCACTTCCGGAAGTCGACATTTCTTTTGTATTGCAATACTTTGACATTTACATACTCCATATCTGATGAGAAAGTAAAAATTGAGAAACCACACGAGTAAATCCAGTTGATAAATCTATAAATAAAATATCACACTATAACCTTACGTTGCAATAAATTTCTCCAACTGCCGTAGATCGCTTTGATACACTTGTCTAGAGATCTGGTACCCGCACCGTCACGTCCTTGGCCCTTGTCGCTTTTGGCCCTCTGTAGATTGCCCTCAGATCGGCTACGAAACAAATTTCTTTTCATTTTCGCAGAACCGTCCACCTGATCGCAATCCAAATTATTGACACCACGAGAAACTCCAGATTGCGTGTACGTTATATTGGAAGCACGAGGTGCGGAAAATCTTGGAGCTCCATCAGCCCAATTTTTTCCAGTTGCATCATTTTCGATAGCTCCGTCGGCTGTGAGAAGACTCAATGTTTTCACATTATTCTCACGTGGATAGGCAACGACAATACCAGTTGGTATCCAAGCCTCGATTGCTGGATCCCGAAAACTCAAATATGTCGAGGAATGTTGCTGTTTTTTGCTTGTCGTGGTGCTCAAGCTGCTACTGCTTATGGCACTTGATCTGTGAACGAAACGTTTGCCAGGAGGTAGAGGCGGTGGCCCGAGGATACAACTCGAAACTGTGGTGATGGCCATTCTCGAGAGTTGAATTTCTATAGCTTCTGATTCTTAGCTGTATATAGCTGTGCAACGTGTAACCTGCACTTCTCGACACTCACACACACACACACACACACACACACACACACACACACATATGTAACTTTGCACACTGCGGTTACAGACTCTGGTTTCTCTGTATGTAACACGTGGAGACGTTAGTCGCCTCGGGTATTATGCTCGCTCCTGGCTCCTTATACAGCCATGAGGCCAGCCTCTATCCACCTCTCCTTCTCCGCGAAACTTTTCTCCAGCAGCCGAGCGAACCACCGTGAGCTATCTCGGCTTGCAGTGAGAGCTCTCTCCGTCTGGTTGTGCTACGAGTTGATCGATCGATTCCCAATGTGTGTGGGTCGTGCGGTCTGCGTAGGCGACTCCACCAGTCGTATGCATGTAACCACACTGCAGCATAATTTCTTCGCTTTTTTTTATTTCAATTTTTTTTTTTTTTCTATTTCATCGAAAAACTCCAAGGCAGAAGTTTTCCATCGACTCAAGGAGATTGTTGCCTCGGTGTCGATAATATTTTTCAAGCCTTTTGCTGATAAGCGACGAATCGATAACGCGTTTTTCACAGCGTGTACGATTTCGGAACGAGATTATTTTCTACCATTGCTTTTCATTTTCATAATTTTCAGATACTTTTGTCGTAATCGTGTAGTCACTTGATTTCTTTAGTTTACTGTAGGATCATTTATTATTTGCGGTTTTTTTCATAAACATTTGTTTGATTTTCATTTTTTAATTCTAGTTATTGACTTGACCACCGATTTAACATTTTTAGTCTTATTTATTATCGTAAATACGGAGAAATTAATTCAAAACTGACGAGAAGTAAAAATAGAACAGCCAAATCAGATTCAAACCCGAGACTGTCTTGGTACTGGGCAAGTGCGTTACTGCCTCTTGTCTACTTTTCTCCTTTTGGGTCATCCACTTATAAGCGGCGTTTCATCCTCACAAATGTTTCTTATATTGTTTTTATTATAACAAATTAATCACAAGCGCGATTACACTAAAGTGAGCATATATTGTTTTAAAGAGCTTTTTTTCATGCTCAAGAGGCGAGGAAAATGCTCGCTCGGTGGACCGGTCAGAACTGGCATAAAGTCCGGGACACCGGCACCGGATCCAGCTACGGCAAAGTCGTCGTGGTCGTTGAATGTCCGCTACGACGACGACGACGATGATGACGATTACTGTTCTCGGTGGTGGTGGTGGTGGTGGAGGTAGCAGTAGTGGGGTGCTTGGCAGAGCTCTTTCTTGCCCTGCTCTGTCGCCATGGTGAACGCAAGCGATGCCAGAAAAAAATGTTGCACCAAACATCTCGTAGGACAATCTCCCCGCGCTCCCTCTCTCTCTCTCTCTCCACCGACTTAGAGACCAAGCGCAGTTTACGGCAAGGGCGTAGGCGCGGTTGGCGCACCCGTCCACGAGGCCGAAGGTGGGTGAAACGAGTTGGTGAAATGCGTGGGTAAGTCGCGCGTTTTCTTTTTTCGTTTTTTTCTTTTTCTTTAACTACGGGAAAGACCCGTCGGGATTCGATGTATTCCACACGTTGGCGTTTATTAGATACGAAAAATTCTTGTATCAGCTGCGGCGGCGAATGGAAAATGTAGCTTGAGGAAGGGCAATGAAGACAGGGGGGAGGGCGGCGAAGTAGGCGCCCGACACACGCCAAGTTTCATTGATAGAATGCGGCAACGGCGCCGCCACTTTTCGCAACGCAACAAGTAAAAATAAAAGAGTCGAGCATAAGACCATATTATGTACTGTATCGTGCTGGATTAGAGGGTATCGTGCGGGATACTAATTTACTGGACGCTTCATTGGACAACCGTCTCTAGTATAATATCATTCTTTTGAAACTCGTCAGACGCAAGAGACACACGGCACTTTTCATAGACTGTAAAAGTAATTGGCGCCTAAAGTGCACGGTAGATTCGTGTAGAAATTACTAGTTTTCTTCTCCGCTTATACGATTTATTTATGCAACAGAAATAAAATTGTTAAGTTCATGTAAAATTCATAAAATACATATTATTTTTAGAATTTATCAAATTTATAAATTATTAAATTTTCCTAATTATTTCCATGCAAATATCAGATTTTTCCTCCTCAAAATTTAGGATAGCACAAAAATCAATACAAAATAAGAAATTTTTATTTTGTATAACCTTCGATTGCAATATTAGTTATATTTTTACTTCTTTACTTCGAAATTCTTTTTGCCCAATTTTGACACAGATCAAACGAAACGTATAGGGCGACAATATTTTCAGTAGTCCTAAAAAAAATATCTAACATAGATGCGACATAGATGCGAGAGAGAGGTGAATTTATGGCGGAAAGATCCATCGAATCCTTGATGTAAAGATGGAATGAAATATACTGTGGCGAGAAAAAGAAAAGATCACGAAGTAGGAAAGATGAGCTGCATATATATATATATATATATATATTTGGACAGGGAGTGCGCGCGTGTGGAATGCACGAATGGCGTAGACGTACGAAGATTTCAACGAGGCATTAAATAATAAATAGAATGTAGAGCCGCAGTTGTGTCAACAGTAGCGGAAGAGAATAGAAGTTCGAAAACGCCAAAAGCAAACCCATGACAATTGTATCGCTATCCTGATGGCAAGGTGAAACCCTGTCTGTCTAGATGTCTCTCGTTTCCTTGCCAAGTTCTCGCGTATAAACGGCACTGGGGTCGCTTTGGAAAGGAATTAAATGAGAAGGAAGATAAGAAAGAGAGGGAGAGGACGAAATTGAAACGGGAAGAAAGGTATATAGAGCGAGTTGCCGTTCAAGACGAACCCGCGCACGATGAGGAAAAAAAGACGACAGAAGGGAGCACGTGGCTAATAACTCGTGGAGGTGAACAGGCAGTCGTTGCTTGCTACAGAGGATACAGAGGAACAAGAGGACTACTTCGAATCGCCAACAACACAAAACGGTTGTGACGTCCTTTCCTCGTACGCGCTCGTTTCTCCTTCTCCCTTGATATGCATTGTCTATTTTATCTACCGCTTTACCTTCCACTTGTTCCTTCGTCCCATTCTTTTGCCGCTCTTGTATTCGCATCTTCTCATTCCTCATGGTTCTTTTCCTTTCTTCGGAGACAAGACCGGACGGCGTCTTCAGCCTCTTTCGCTACTACAAGCTGCATTTTTTACACATTGCTACGGAAAAGTTAGTTTTTGGCTGACACGCCGACTTTGCCCCTGGATCTCGCCGGGGCTTGATTATTCGACGTATTATCATTTCTTTTTTCATTCATCAGCTTTCCTACTACATTATTAAATTGATACTATAGTCCTTGAAAGGGCAATCTGGCGTGGAGCGTCGACTCTGCAATATTACATTAGAAATCAAGTACTTGTAACGGAGACATAATAAATCTTGTCGTGAAAAATCTCAACAACCAATTATTCTGTGAATTCTGCATAAAAGTTAAATAGAAGTTGAGCATTTTTCTAGAAATATAAATAAATTATTCAGTTTCTCTTGTTTGAATGTATATTTTCTTGCATATAACAACAAGTTTTCTTCACAGGAATAGTCGAGTTTAGCTTTATGTTTCCATCCATCTATTTTCAGCTTGCCGTATAGTAATTGTATCGCTGGCAGGGCTCCCTTCCTTTTCCTCATCAGCGAGACAGGCCAGTAGCATTCATTATCCACCTCGTTTCTCAAATACGGCCCGGAAGATCTTTCTTCTTTTGCTTACTGTCCATAATAATAATAATACTCTGTCCATAACAAGGTAGGCATACATATACTCAAATAATAAGAACGGCAATATTTGCAGTTTTAAACGTAAATCGTTGCGACGTAGAAATTTAAACATCGCTTCCTCGGTTAATCGCTTTGCCGTATATAAAAAAAAACTTCCTGTATGATAAAGACAAAATTAATCAACGGAATCAACGTATGGAGAAGTCCGTTGTATACAGCGGACTAAAAGAATGAGGAACAAGTGTGCAAAGTCTTCCTGACCAACCATTTATTACTTTTTTAAAATCATAAAAAAGCGAAATATTAGTAAATTTAATGTGTTGTGTATATATATATATATATATGTATATATAGGACTGGGAGAGAAAATTATTAATACAAAATAGTATATTACGATACAAGAGCGATCAAAGTTTTTCTTGACGAGTGTGAGCAATCACACGAGTGCTTTACCAAAAAATAAATAATTACACGATTGTGATTGTTTACTTTTGATTTACTCTTATTTGTTATATGTTATATATCAGTATAGTGTGTAATATTTGTGGATTTTACCTCGAGTCAAAGCCACAAAAGCTTTTCCCGATGTGACACGATGAGATTTCACGGCCATACAACCTCGGATAGTAAGATAAGCGAGATAACGCAGCGAAGAATATGTACCAGTATGGTGCTCACTTCTCCCACATTCGCGATTACGAGAACGCATCGCGCGCATCTGCAGGAATTTTGCAACGACCGTGAAGAAGAAAGGTGTGCCCTTGCGTGGCGTTGGAGGAACATCCGGCGATCCGACTCTGCCAGAGATGTCTAATTTATTCTTATAGATATGAAAAAAGACGGTTAATAAGAATCTTTGAATCGTGTAATTTGATAATATTATATGCCTCTTATAACGAGTCAAACCAACGACCCGAAAAACTCATGTGGCTCAATTGTTTGCGCTTTAAATATGTCATTTATTCGCAGTTGGGAGATCTTTTTCATGTAATTATTCTTGTTTTACTTTGCTTTTGTAATTATTCTTATTACGATATATTCCCTGGTAAAAGCATACAAGTAAAAGGAGGGCCTCCTCATTTGTCAACCCATAGAAGAAATATATTAAGAGGATTGAAGCTCAAGACAATGTGGGCAATTGAACTCGAGAGGTTTAATTTTGAATTTTTAAAAGAAATCTGCTTAGGAAGAATAGTGTCGTTCGATCATTCATCGGATACGAGCTACTTCGGTTGGCGTCGTATCTCCAGTGAGTGTCTGCATGCGCGTGTTCAACGAGGTGTAACCAGTCAATGGGCATCTATCGATCCTCCACCACTCTAGTCGTGAGCAGCGACGTCTCGTAAATTCAGGAGAATCACATTCTACTGTAAAACTCGGACGTGGCACGAGCAATCGTAGCCATACATGGATCGCTTAATGAAAATTACTATTTTTTCTATTGTTTATTCTATTCTTGAGGCTGTATTATTTCTTTATTTTCTTTAACAACATAGAAAAATGTATAAAAATCCTCATCGAGAGAACGCGATATTGTCGTTACTCAATTGGCCTTATTATAATTTTGTATATTTAACAAATTCTGATTAATTGTATAAAAAATAATTTTCATTACTTTGATCTACAGATTGTTTTTTGTCGTTGACGTACCTTCGGCCTACTGTTTAAGCTCTTTTGATGCTACAAATTTGAAGCTTCGCTTTCTTGCACTTGCTCGGTTAATGCTTACAAGCCCACGTCTATAGATAGAAATTTATAACAGCTAGGTATGAACGAGGGCGTGCAAGGCACTTCCGACTGGCCGATATTAGACGAGATGCAGCTGCGAGAGCAAACGCCCCCCGAATCTATAAAAATAGTACGAGAAGAAAATATGAGTGGGCATCGAAGATGCGAGAGTTTATAACTGTCTCAAACGGAAATCCATGACTGTCGTTGCGGCTCTTACCCAAGATTTAGCTATTACTCTGCTTTCTATTAAATCGAAGAAGCGCTGTGGGGAGAGGAAATTTCCAAGTTCTATTTTTCCGTTCACGGGAAGCTTAAGGAAAGCGTCGACTGGAGATCTCTCTGTGAGTCACAAGGTAAAGAGAAGATGTGAGACGCTTAATTAATTTCATACAAATTATCCAGCAACATTTATGTGCTCTCTTAAAAATCATCTCCTCGCCGATTTTATTGATAGCCCAATTTAACCTATTTTTTGGCTCAACTTGCTCCGCATACCGCTACACATCAATAAAAACTAAATTGACGGTTGTTTATTTCTAACGGAAAGCTTGTCTCCACAGAAGCAGAGACAGACAGAAGCTTGTCTCCACATAAACAATTTGTTGATATAAATCCTTTTCCGTAGTGTGGATGACGTGAGTCGCGTTAGCTCAACAGCTAACGTTCTTAGATCGACTGCTATGGAAGAGACAAACTCGTGGTAAAGCCGTACTCGTTCCTCTTGCAATTGTTCTGTGTGCAGAGTAACGGTAGAATATCGTGCGCAGTGTCTGTGTGTAAATTATAGCTGATGTTGCCTCGAACGTCCTTGAAACTTTCGGTATAATCAACACGAGTTAAACACGTCACGCGCCGTGACGAAATAATTATTTATCTTTTCAAGATAGTAGACAACAGCTTGAAAGAATTTGAAGAAAAAAAAAAAAAAAAAAAAAAAAAAAAAAAAAAAAAAAAAAAAGAGTAATGCGTGCTCTTGTCGCGGACTTTTACACTCCCAGAAAAGGCACGGGTCCTATTCCGTATCGTCGTCATCGCGGCTAAGCCGCCGCCGGTTTTTTCATGATACGGCTTTAAATAAAATCTTACTTTCCGCTTCCTGCCTGCTTTTCGCTTAACATTCGAATTATAAGTTCTTTGCACTATATAATTTCACTGTGCTGCAAGTCTACGCGCACTAAAAGAACAAACATTATTAAAATCAAGCAACAATTCTACTTGGGGAGTTGGAAATATTGTAGATTCAAGGGACTTGGAATAATCCTTTTCGTTGGGTTTGTTACGTTTTTAAATTAGGTTTGTCTAGCTCGAATTATTCCAAGTCCCTGCTTGATTCTTGAATCTTAATACGACAGCGACGGCCACGGCAAAATCAAATTAGGCCGTTAATTTTGTATCGTATTACGAAACCAATGTTATTTTTTGCGTAATCACAAAATTACAGTTTAATTCAATGCGTAAATATCTGTGAAACATGTTGACTGTCTGTGTGTAACTATAGAACGTTTCGGTAAACATTAATCCGCGGTAAAACGCGGTTGACACAATCACCGATAAGAATTTAAAAACTTTACGGAGGATATTTGTTGGCGCGATGACGACAGGTCCAACTCGTAATAACACCAGGAAGAGATATTTACCGGCGCGCGCGGCTCTTACACGCAGTCGTCATCACTTCCACGGGCGTCCTTCTTTCCAGAGCGCTTAAGAGCCCCTCCGGCACTTTTCCAATGTCCTCGAAATTCTATCTTTCAAGGCTAAACATCGAGAGACGACTTGTCGCGTTGTGTATCTAATTTTGCATTTCGACTCATCTTTATGAGTAATTCTCTCACGCTTTTTATTCGTATTAACATATGTAGAAACGTGGAAAAAGCACAAGCAAGCATCTCAAGGCTTTCCGCGTACAAATACATTGCTATCATTTCACAGACTCGTTTTTTCCAATAACTTGTTATTTCAAATTTTATTTTCTTACCTTTAAATGCAATTATTTTAGACTATCGACATAAACATAAATAATTTAAAAAAACGTACTGGACAATACGCGTTGGAAATATTATCAGATTATTTCACAACTTTTTCCATACATAAGATACGTTTGTGTGTGTGTGTGTGTGTGTGTGTGTGTGTGTGTGCGCGCGTTTGGGGGATGAATTAGGCCTGACGCCCTCTTCTTAAGACTAGGTGAGATATAAAAATTTGAAAAATATTTGTGAAGAAAAGCTTAGAATATTATCTGCGCGAAAATATGCTGCAAGATTTTGTATACAACTCGAGAATTATTCGGTGAGGAAAAGAGCGACGTTCGCATTGACGAGCGGGCTCTCTCGCGATCGTTACGCGGCCAAGAGATCTCGTAAAATTTACGACGACGTCTCTTTACGCAACGACGTTTCCAAGTTTATTGCGGTGCGGGCCAGTGGGACTACAGAGTGAGTATATATGCTCGGCGTCGCGCAGTATAGAGGCATTCGTTATACCAGTACATAGTACTCGAGAGTCATTCTACCGGTTGGCTCAGCAACGACGATCAACCGAAGGAGAAAGAGGGAAAAGGAAGAGAACTCTGCCGCCTCCGCGGTTTGAGAGCGTGTGCTCGCCGTTCCCATATAGCAGTTGTCCGCTTGCTAGAGAGAAAGAGCCAACTATCCACCGTTATTTTCGCTGATAACTCCGCGGAGCTCTCTTATTTTCCACTGCCCCTTCGCCACAGGCTTCTCCCGTTTCTTTATCTTCTTTCTCTCTTGTGTCTGAGCGAACATCAGCCGCGAATCCGCAGGGCGAAGGGACGGCTGCGCTAAGATTCTCGGGTTTCTCGAAATCCACCCCGCGAGAGAGGGTCTTCGGTCTGTATCGTTCGATCCGCCACTAGGGAAAATGCCACAGAACGGATTCTCTGCGTCGCTCGCACGCTGGATTACTCGTGTCGTAAAAATTCGACACAGCGTTGCAGGCCACACGCCTGCTTTTACGCTTCGTTAGGGGATACACCGAGTGTCGAAGGTGGCAAAGATGGAAAGACGAGAATGAAGAATCAGCCAAGATTTTACGAGCCCTCCTTCGCTGTCGGTCTCATTGTCAGTCGTTATTGAAAATCATCCTTTTTTTTCACCCTCAGACTTTTATCCTAGCAGAGGCCACACTGCTTTTGGCGTTTCGTTTCGAATTTTTCAATTTTCCATATCTAATCATTTATTTAATTATACTAGCTTCATGATAATTAGCAATAGCATTAATTACAGTGATATATCGTAATATCTAATACAACATTTACAAATCTTATTATGAGAAACTAGAAATAAGCGCAATTAGTGCACCAATAGCGATAAGTAAAATAGCTCATAAGATTTACTCGCATCGTAATCACTTTGTTTGATACGGTTTTCTTAATGATCCCTTTATAATTGGGAATATTTGCATTTCTTCAAGTCCGCGGACTTTCAATCCCTCGACAATTGTCAAAGTAAACTGCTTGTATTATTGAATGGCATTGAAACAATGCCGCTGATTCTTTGTCGTTGTTCACCTTGAAGCATCACAATTTGTCCTTGAAGTTTCGAGATTATCCGCATAGCGAATATTCCCCAAGGACAAGAATTATCGATGAAACTATTGATTTTTCTGATCTCTAAGCCGAGAAAACCCACCGATTTGGCCAATATCGTGAATGTATAAAATTTCTCGCAACGCCGTATGCTGCATTTTGCAGAAATCGCACGACTTTCCCGAATAATACGTGAGCCATTATATATGTACATCGTATACGGTATATTATGTGCAAGTTTCCTGCTGACTGTAGTAGCCTGCAGCAGCAACAGCGGTAGCATCGATTCGAGTGCAACGAACTACGAAACTGACAATGTGGATCGAGGGTATCGTACCCACTCTTGATCGTCGTCGTCGTCGTCGTCGTCGTCGTCGTCGTCGTCGTCGTCGTTGTTGGGTAGCAATGCGGAGATCGAGGGCGAGATCACTCGTTTCTTGGCTAACCGGAGAGGGTCGCAGGCGAATCCGTTTGTTTACTAGCTATATCTGCCATCGCCAGCTGCTAGCATGCTCTCCACAGGAATGCATTGCTTGCATTTAACATTCCTCCGCATGGTTACAATAGGCGACCAATGATAATTTCCAGATAAATTGGAAAAATGGCGTCGTCTCGATATATCGAGATATGTCGGTAAAGAATATGTTGAAATTTTTATTCGCAAATAGGTTAAATTATACTAGATTAAAGAGATACGGCCAGTTGATATTTTTTTAAATCGAACTATCAATTAAGAAGATGCTAATACTGCCAAAGACTTATTATATGGAATAATGGCTGTAAGGTAAAAATTTCACATTTTATCAAAGTTGTAAATTTCTCACAAAGCTTAACCACGATTTTCTCAACATCGACATTTTCCAAATGGATTTTAGCCTCTTTTAGAGATTAAAAAAGAGTCCTTGAATAAAGGATTTTTCTTTTCGACACTCTTTTGTCGATGAAAAAAAGCTTACTTTCGACAGCGTCGATTTTGTCCGAAATAAATATTTTGAAAAATCCTTCCTTCAAGTACTGCATCATTTAGTACAAAGACCGAAAATATATTGTTTAAACTATATCGAGCCTTATTATAAAAACTCTACTGGTTTCCTCACAAACAATATCCGAAAACGCATAATTCATTTCAGATTGTAATTTTAGTTCGATCTTAATGAGTAAAGGTTTCATTCTGTTACTCGAATAGGTGCTGGTTTAAGTTTAATTCATCATTAATATGAGTATTTACAAATATTTTCGTGTTTTAATCGGGGATATTATGTTGAATCTGTGAATTTACGGTAGAAACGTTTAGATTTCCGTGGGTTTGCTTTTGAGAGATATGTGCAGAACTTGAAGAAAAATTCACCGAGTGTGCAAAAAAATATTTCGGGGGTAAAAGAATATTTTCAAAAGTTATTGTTGCCCAGTCAATGAAAAATGCTTTCTTGAGAATTTATGTAGCTTTCATCGACGCATATCGAAAAATATTGCGTATTGCGGTAATACCCGCAACGGAATAAAATACTGCGAGATAAGTGAGATTATATTGCAAGTTCTGGAGCACATTCTGTATCGAGGATTTATTTCTTTTCTAATCCGCAGTAGATAGCGTTCTACGGTCGAGACGATGTAACTTATACGAGATACCTTCCAGCTAAAAACACTGATATTTTTCATGCCCAAACAATAGAAATTATACTAGATTTAAAATGACAAGCACTTCTTACCGCTAATCCTCCTCATGTTGTCTCCTGATGACCGCCCTTTTTTCACTATCTCGCTCTCTCGTATTCCACCGTAAAATCCTTTTCTTCGTTTTCACGTAGAATCACCTCGATGTTTGCCCGTCGCAGAAGGGCATCGCAATCAATGTAAAACACCATACCAAACGGCACAAAGCACCTAGAAATGCTAACACGCAGGCGGCGCTTCGATCCAAACGCACTTTCGATTTAGTTTTACGTCCAGCTATTCTCGATACCGTGCGGTATATCACCTACGTTTATGAACAATCAAGTCGTTTTGATGCGCCCATACACGAGTCCGGCACGCCATGCTTACGCTCCTTTTTACTTTGCTTTCCTTTTTTTTTCCTCGCAGCCAGCGTCGCCCTGCTCCCCCCCTCCCCCCCTCTCTCACTCCCCGCGTCCCCTTTTTAAGCTGTTTCACTTGGTATCAATCGCTAAGTAACAGAATGTCGAAATCGTCTCTAAATCCTTTCTTGTTTGTGTGTGTATATATATATATATATATATATATATCGTCCGGTGCCTCGAAAGCAGCCACGACTGAACGGGGAACTAAGAACGCGGCGAACGACAGAGTCGTACGTGAAAACCGACGCCCGCCACGTATAACGAAACGCGCGTTATAAAACGCAAGCACACTACACTGCCGCTTAACGCCTGGCTCTCACGTAGGCAAGAGGTTTTTTTGCTTTTGCACCGATTAATCGAGAAATGTATAGTAGTTTACCGGTTGTCGGAGCGCTAATTAAAATAGGAATAGGAAGGTATCCTTTGGTTCAAGACTACGCGTTTTTGATTGCTTCCGAGAATACAGCACACCACTTGCGGATCCCGGTGTATACTATTGTATACTACGGCTACGTAAACGGGTTACGATCGACTATTCGTATGAGCACTATACCACATCACATGAATAACAAACGGCCACTACTACCATCGAGCTTTGTACTGCTGCTAGGCAGAGATGTGCAGCACGATGATTTCGCTTCTGCACGCTGATCTCTCGGGGAAGCACTGATTAGTGCGGTGACTGGCCGCTAGAGCGCTCGGGCGGATCCATTGTGCTCTCGCGTACTACGTGTCCCCTCCACGCTGTACTACCGCCCCCCTTCGTCGTACTATAGTACGCCAGTGGCGGCGCATCGTAGTAAGTAGCATGTGTCGGAGTATACTTTTTAACCCTGCTTCTTAGCTTCGATGCTGCTTCGGGCTTCCCTCCGTGCATCGGCCCTTCAGGTACTTACGCTTCAAAAGTCCTCTAGTCGTTTTCTACAAGCTATTTTAAGGTAGTCCTCGCGGTATGGTCAAGTCAACGGAGTACTCAAATTTTTCAAAACTCACCACTATAAAAAGCCACAACAAGAATGGCACTTTCGTTTTACAATTTTTTAAAATAAAATTACATTTTCTTTATATACGTTTTTAATTGAGCTTCTTAGTTTGTACTTAGCTTGATCGGTACTTCACTACTCCACCAGGCATTTGGTCTTATAGGACGTCTCATTGTCAGTGATTCGAGTGCTAGACTAATTCTACTCATTATGGTCCGACTTTTTTTTTATTCTTTACAACATCTCAGTACTTTGACAGCTGCGTATATCAATATGCACGTGACGTAAAAGTGGCCAGCTTGAAAATGCATAACCGGTGTATCGAGTTGCGGCTCTCCTGGAGGGACCGTTTTTTTCCGGCACTGCGTTTACCAAAAGGCAAATACTAGAGTAAACAGGGGAGCGATTAGATAGGAGTGAACGGTTTATAACCAACGCTACGATGCTCATACTAAATCGTATAGGTAGCTACAGCTGCGGTACCGCATGATTAAGACACATAATGCTGAAGGGACTTGACAATTCAAAGTGCTGATGTTTCAAGCCGAGCGTTGTAAATCTCGCATTGTATACAAAACCTCGAAAAAAACCCAATGTGTACAATATATATATATATATATACAAAGTATCCACATGAGTCTGGAAATTAAAAAAAAATAAGGTCAGCGCACACTAACATAGTAAATAGACACGCGGGAGAAAAGAAATTGAGAGGCGACGGATTGACTTGTACTCGAATAATAGGACTAATCAACATCAATTGCTCTCCGAGAGGCTATTAAAGCTATGTTGCCTATATATGAAACGCCGAACACTCAGTGACCGTACAGCGCAAGTTCGTTGAGTAGTTTTTGTCATTATTTGCCAATTATCTTTTCCACCATATACACTCATATGCGCACATATTAATTGAAGCTCTGGAAAATGCGTACACTTTGTGTTACCTATTAATTATCAAGATTCGGTGACAGAGAGACTGCCCTATAGACGTTTAAGCATTGAGCAAAGAAATTCCCACGGGTGTATCAGTGCATCTTAACTACTATTGACGAATGTATTGCCAGCTCACAAGAGAGAAGAAGGACAAAGGTTATGGTGACATTCTGTCTGTCTCCCTTGAGAGATCACAGGTGTCAAGTATCAAGACAGCGTGATGGTTGCGTCAAGTTCTGACGCTTGCACTCCTAATACTTTCCGCCGAATGCATTGGATGCGCGCGCGGAGGTATTCAAGTGTCAGAGGGTTGCGAAGCGCGGCGCGTGTCGTCGAATGTCGAAGTTGCAGGAGACGTTTTGCCAGAAAGCACACGAGAGGGGAGAGGTCTGTCGACAAATAGGAGGGAAGATGCTGTTTGGGGTGTTACCATGGCAACAGACCGTGCGGATTTTTTCAGCCCCTCACTTTCCTCACAATCTCTTTCTCCCTCGATAGTGATATACTAGCTATACCACGCCATACCATACTATAGTAACGGTGTATCGTACTACACTATACCAACCATATCAACGCTTAGGAGGGGTTCTCGACTCTAGACTCTAGCGCTAGAACTTCACAGTTTACGCGCTACGCGCGTGGTAGTCGGGCATCGGGGATGGGGGCGATGTTTAACACGTTATGTGCGGAGCCGATTTTGCCGTGCTTTCCCGTTGACGCGGTGATCTTTATTTTCAATGTTTTAATCAAATACATCAAGGGAACAGAGTTACCTGAAAATTATGAAAATCAAATGATGCAGCAAGTGTATACATTAAAACTTTTATGCATTGGTAAAAATGACAACTGTGGAAACAGAAAAAATCAAACTTTTTTTTCCAAGTGCAGTTTTATTTTGTCGCCATCAAGTTCATTGATGCAATGTTATATTTTACACTTATCACCGGATTGGACAGCCTTCCTACAAAGAGAATTGTCCTTGCAAAACCAATTTTTATATATCGGTGCAACCTAAACTAATTAAAATTGGTAGGAATCTTTTGGTGGACCTAAAAACGGCCCCTGTACAAGCGGTCGATAAAAAGGAGAGTCACAGGGGAAGAGGTCCTAGGCCCTCCGAAAATTGTAAGATGCCGGTGGAAGTGGGGGACGATGAGTTCTAGGCGAATTATGAGCCGGGAAACTCGCCCTCTTCAACTCTGAACCATCTCCACTAGTCCCAAGAAAAAGGGAAATCTTCTGCGGATCAATCTCGCCCCTTCCAACCCTCACCTCCAATCTCCGCTAGATCTAAGGCGTAAAAAGTGGGAAACGGGAGTAAAATTTGGATAATTAGGGGCAAAAATAAATATAAAAAAAATCCCAAGGGCTAACGCTGTCTAAACTTGGACGGTACAGATTATAGACGTTCGAAATTCGTGCCCGTATCATCCCTTTGCGACACTCAGAGCATCGAATTATATGACACCGTGGGAGGTGCGAACCGACGCGAGGGGAGTTTCAGAATAGTGAAATCGTTACCATAACAATGAGTACATTTAAGCGAGCGGTTTTGTGTTAAGTGAAGTTAAGAAAACCGGAGTCTTACTGTGTAGTACTAGACATTACCATACAATTCTATAATATACTGTACTATATCGTACGATACTGTCCTAATATACTATACTGCTATATCCTTTATTTTTTCTCACGCGCTTTTCCTCCTTCGACCGCCCGTGCCGAACATTCGATTCTCCGTCGTTGTTGGTCCACTACGATTACGATGCATTTTACTCACCACACCGATGGTGAGACTTTGGAAGTCTCTCGTGGAGTACAAGAACGAGAAGCCGAACTCGTCCTGGATGCGCTGTTGCAAGCAACAAGCGAGAGCACTTGTCTCGCGTTGCGTCGCCTCCAGCGAGCAGGCCTCACTTGTGCGACGCGAGCGATCGTCCTTCGATTTTCCGTCGTAACGCTTTTCCTCTGCAGGCGGTACAAACGAATAAAATATCTCAACCGCTGGGCCGTTCACGCGGTGACAATTTCGACTACGGTGTCTTGGGTGCAAACCCCACCGGACGGACCTTACACTGCACGTTGTGGCAATAGTATTTGTACAGTCGTCGAGGAGCTCCCCCGATAGAAGAGGTAATACTGCTACTCGTTTTTTTCATCAACGGTGCGTCTGGTTTTATTTCAACGAAGAAATACGAGGCCGGTACAACACTCGAAGCTGGAATATACCCGAAGGGATAGAAATTATGTGATTTATATGCATGTGCATTCTCGATATATAGTATTGATACTTTGCTTGTGTATGTTATTTTTGTTTTTTTCTTTTTTTTTTCTTTTTTTTTCTTATTCTTTTCAATTGGATGCGAACGAGAGCCAACGACGCCGCGTCCGCCCGTACGCGAGCGTCGCGAACGCGACGTACTCTCGGTAGCACATGCACATGTGTATACAAGCAGACAAACGGCCTGATAGTCACCCACACTTTCTTCATCAGACTCTCCACGAGGCCTGTCTTCGTTCCTCTTTGCGAACGAGCTTAGGCCATCCCTCGCACAGCCAAGCCAACGAGCTCTCTGGCATATCGATTGTATGTAGGTATCCAGTAGGAGCGGTACTACTCTCGCGCTGCCGCTGCTGCTGCTGCTGCTGCTGCTGCTACTACTACTCCTCTCATGGCGTCATTTTGCCGACGCACTGCTTCGTTAAAAAAGTCATTTTTTAATTGACATTAATCTCGAAATACGACAAATGAAAATATCAGTTACTATGAATACAGAGCAGACAACAGACTTGGAGATGGTTAATAGCGGTAAAATCAATTAATTTTAATGTAGGCTTTTTGAAAAACACTTTTACGAGTTAATAATTTATCGTACCGGATTATGTCTAATAAGCTTCTCTTTCTGAAACCATATGTGCTAAATATTTGATTAAGCCATTTGTTGTAATTTCGGAGAAAAGATGATCGCTAAACGCATACCACTTTTCGGATAGATGGCAATAAAAAGAAAGTGGTAAGAAAAAGATTCAATACGGTAAGGTTTTTTTGTAACACATGCACAAAAAGTGACCCTTTTCGAGACTGCAGCGCGTGGCGAAAGTAGATCTTTTTGGGCTACGCATGAGCAAAAAAAAAAAGACTGCGCACGCGTAAAAATCGTACTGGTTACCTTGAAGCACACTTTTTCCACCTAATATTACTTTTGCGTAAGCTTTCGCAACGCTACAAACATAAAGAGGGGTTGTCTTTGCGCATTAATCTAGGCGACATAAAAAAAGTTTCAAACGTTGCAACTTGTGCTTCGATTAGTCGACTTAAAAATTTCCATTATTAATTTTAGGAGTAAAAAATTCGGATAGCAATAACAACACGAAGCATTTTTTTTTCTTTTCGTTCGGAATTTACTAAAGATAAACATTTAATGTCGTATCACTTTCGTACAAGGATCAAGGAAGAAAAATGTTTATTTTCTTTTTTCGATTAGTTTGATTTCGGTATTGCTACAAATTGAGGTATACGTTCGAACAGATAGTACAGAGATTCTCATTCTGATCTATCATAAATCGCTACCACGCGATTACAACTAAGTACTAAGTAGTTTGACAGGGATGTTGCTCTTTTAGTCGTGTACCGCTGCTATCGGCTACTAATAAATAATATTCGAACATAACGCTTATAAATAAAATAACACATTCGCGAGGTTTTATAAGTGAGTGAGCAAAGAAAAAGCAGGACGCGCTTTATAACGCGACTTAGAGGAATTAATACAATCATACTGCTAGAATAATAAAAAATATAATGACGATCAGTGTCGCGTATACATTTATTTGGTCGCATCGTGCCTTTTCTTCCCAGCACACGACTTTTTTTTTTCGTTCACGGAAGGATCTCGAGTAGGTAGAATTATTGCCGGGACGTACATCAGCGCAAGCAGTGAGCAGATGCTACCGTTTCTTTCGCAAGCCCTTGCGATAGCCCTTACCAAACCAACCAGGGTTCTTTGCAGTGGCAATAGGCGCCGATGAATCGATAATGAGGGTAGTTTCGGTCTCTTGAATATTTTCGAGGCTCGCATCGCTCTCCTGATCGACGGAAATTCCCTCAGTAATAACGGGATCATCGCCCTTGCGTTGATAATACAGACACGTGACAGATCCCTCATTTTCCATGCAAAAGGTACATGCGGGTTTTGGTTTTGGTTTCGGTGGTTCGTTTTCCGCGAGGCCATTCGGTACTTGAAGAAAAGGGTAGTAGAATAGCGGGGTGAGTTGAGGATACATGTAAATAGGAGGAAATGGCAAGCCCATCGATAAAAACGGTAGCGCAGCGAAAAAGGGCGCTTGATAAGCGTTAAACGAGTCGGAAAGAGTGATTTCCTCGACGCAATCTTCTTCCTCTTTCACAGCTACGCTTTTCTCGGAAACGTCTTCCACGTTAACTGGATCCTCTTCGTTCGAGACGTTTTCCAAAGTCGCGGGTTCCTCTAGACAAGGCTGCGTCGTCGTTGAAAGCTCACTGTTTTGCAATCTTATCGCGTGATAAAAAATTGGATCTTTGGCGCGATTGTATTGCGGAATTTCCAGGCCAAGATGGGACATTACGCGCTTCATCACCTCGTCGCATCGACCATTTATTTTGAGTACCGCGTTTTCGTCCTTGGGCGTCCATTGAAGATTTATTATGTATAACGATGATCTTTTGTGGATCGGCCTGTCCATCTGCCAGAGCCAGGGATATTTCTTCAGTACTTTGAGACTGGAACCTAGACAGAGAATTACGTCAGCTTGCTTAGCCGCTCGACTCGCGCCGTTCCAATTTATCGGCCATGGGAGATTGCCTCTCTCGCCAAAATGCACTATCGAGTCTTGGAGGATCGATTTACAGTTGTGACAAATACGACCGGTGCTGTGTGAGTATCTCGCTGTTTTTTCCGTTACGTCGAAGAGCCTCCAGTATTCGCGGGATGGCTTGCACGTTCTGCACACCTCGACGTACATGTTTCCGTGAACCTCGGACATTAACGATCGTGGTATGCCGCTACGCAGATGGAGACCGTCGCAGTTTTGGGATACTATGTGCTTCAGTACTCGGGCCTTGTACAGAGCGTAGAGAGCCATGTGCGTGACTGTTGGCTCTGCCTGACTAAGGTCGTGGTTTCTGTTAACATTAAGGGACTCTTGACAATCGGTTATCATCATCATACTTATTCTACTACGCAGTAAACTAAATCTATCAAAAATACAAGACACTTTATCTGTAATTTGTAGAGTTTCCAATGATCGGTAACTTCGGGTTACTACCAGTCGTGTACACGGCTTTTTCTTTAAACACGATTGTCACCCATTTATAAGTCAATTAAACGCTTCCGGACTCGAATTCCCTTCGATGTGCTTCAATATTCATTTCTTTATTTATTTATTCACCCGAGTCAATAAAGAATATCTACGGATGAATTCTGATTCTTTCGTAAGTTTTATTCCCATTTTTAGTCTATAGGGTCTGTAACCTAGAAAATAGGAATAAAACTTAGCAAAAAATCAAAATTCAACCCTTTTTCTTATGTAGACCCCTCTTTTCGTTGCCAATCCTATTCTAGTCTATAGATTATATGTATTCCGAATAAACCCTGGATCACGATAATACATTTAAAAAAAATCATATCTCTGGAAATATGTATGAAAACAATTAATATTACAGGACCTAATTGTCCATTAAATTATCTACACTTGAGAAACAAACAAAAAATAGTTGTACTTGAGATTTTTTAAAAATATATCACCCTAAATTCAGAAAACTGTATTTACTCGTACACTTTTTGGTCCAAAATATGTTGTTAACGGAATAACAAAAGGCATGGATTTTTTAAACTTTTTCGATATCATTATTTCCAATAGCTATCTCTCCCGGCGCCCCTCCCCGCCTTAACTCGAAAATGATTCCATCCTCCGGATTAAAAGTTTTTCACTCGGCTGCTTACCCAATGTCTTTGCCCTGCTGCAACCTTGTCCATACTCCGTTGGTACCTCTGTAGTCTGGAATAGAAGCTGCGGTGCTTATACCGGCGCCGGTATAAACAGCCAGGGACGTTGCCCTGCCAATGGCACCGGCTAAACGCATACATTTCTCCTCCAATATCTCAGGTGGATCTTCGATCTCTTCCAATCGTGCTTTTACCCTGTCCCTCTTCTGCTGTCTGCACCGACAACGTTAATTTGACAAAAGTGTGAGAGCTGAGAGGAAAGAAAAGAACTTATGGATATTCGAGAATTGACGATACCTAAGGTTAACCTCTCTGACGACGTCACCGCAGGACGTCAAAATTTCGTTTTCCTCTGGACTCCGTGACTCCTCGGATTTTTGCAAAATAGCTGCAACCTGCACTCAGCAACGAAATGACAGATTTCAAAAGTATGTTTACACTCCTGTAATGCTAAGGTGTTTGACTGGAATTAATGGTAGAAAAAAAAAAGTTGACCAAGAAAAATGATGTGAACGATTCAACGGTCAAGTTGATAAGAATTCACTGTTGACCAACCTTTTTTAGTGTAGCGATTCGCTCGTCCTTTATAGTCAGAGGCTTTAAAGACGCAGTGCGTCTTCTTGACAGAAACCTCTCGTTTCCAGCCGAGTCCTCCATCTTTAATCAAAAGGTCGTGTGGCCGCGCGGCTGCGACAATACACTATACTAACCAGAGATCAGTACAGAGAGAGAGAGAGAGAGACAAATTTCCCGGTCTCACTTGTCACACGCCTTCAGGCGTCTGCCTATAGAGGCTCCACTTATACAGTGCCAATCCCGCGAATTATTCAAATCACTATATTTCTACTACAATTTTAGTTTTCACGGACTTCTCCTTTTCAATATATAATTAACATTGGTAAATTGAAAAATACAGGCGTTGTATAAATATTTCGATGGATATCAATTTTTGTACAATACATTTTAAAAGAAATATAAAAGAAAATTTTTGCCGACACACGAGTGATTTGATAGCCATCTCATTGAAAGCGAGACTATGACATTTCGCCACATAATCTTTTATAGACTTATTTACATGATTTTACACAACTTATTTTCCTCTAATCATATGTTAATCTCACTACTCTGCGTTCGCTTGTGCTTTCAATACATCGAACGCTCCAGTGAAATCTAAAGTTGATATTATCAGTGAGCGTGTATATAGATTACCTTTGCAAGCTAAGAATTTCTAACATTATACTACTATAGATAGGCCTTATCTCTTTCCCTCTGTGGTACGTTCGGTAAACAAGATGATAATGGTAGTTTTATGCGCGACGCCTAAGTACGGTGGGCTAACAGCCACCACCGCGGTCGTTGCCCCACCATTGTCCGATGTATTCACTTTCTATTAATCGGGGCAGCTTGGACGGCCTCGGCGATTCCACACCAATTCGAATAAATACAACAAAAAAATCTATACGAATGGAATGTAGTCCTGGTGACCAACGAAAAAGAAGAAAATCCGAGGTATTTCAAGGTCTGGCTATTTATTGAAAATTCCGTGGGTTTCGAGGCAACAATTCCTCTTATTCATCAATCTCGTAAATACTTTGAGAAATATAGCATTTACAAATCTCTTTTCAAATATCCTCTGTGCTCAATAAATCAATTTACATGACGCATTACGCACCAGCAATTGTGCCATCCTTATTTTTCGAGATGTCACAAAAAAAACGTTTGTTATTTATTTCAGAGCGGTGTAGAATATCTATAGTCTGTGTAGAAATTATTTGACATTTTCTAATCTTACATTTCACTAAAAACTAAATACTAATAGTTTATTTTAGCGTTTTTTTCTTCGATTCGCTGTATACAAGAAACGATCGACTGTACAAGCGAAATGTTGAAACTCAGAACTGTAGGTATTTCAATCTAGTGTCCACTGAAAAAATGTTTGTAGCTGCGAAGAGTAAACTTGATGCGTTTGTAAAAGAATACAATTTAAAAAAAATTCCTCGAGAGGGTCTGTCTTGATTTGGCTGGAAATTTCACGAGTGTGCGGTTTTCACAAGCGAGGAAATATATAAGGTTAAAATATTTGAAATAATTTGTATGCCTTCTAGACACTCTATAGCGCTCTCAAACAAATGTTGAACTTTTACTTTGTTTCGGTGACATCTGAAAAATAGGAGTGGCTTATTTTGTGTGGAATGCCTCATATTTAATTATTTATTTCATAATTATAAACTCAATAATACCATTCACTATATTATACTTGATATCGTACAATTCCATAGAAAAATATACAAGTAAAATGTAAATCCGTACAACGGTATGAATAATGAACACTAAATCGTTAATAAAAGGCACATTGATGTATTTGCAATATGCCGTAGGAATGGAAAAACGTAATTTCTTTGTTACATTAATAAGAATTTTGCGTAATCGGATGTATCGTATATATCGTTTTGCTTCAAGTCAGTATTAATAGGTACTTTATGAGGCGAGACAATTTATTACATCTATTAGGAAAAATATCTTTAACAATTTTTCATAAGTAACGAAGGGGAGTCGGGAAGTCAGTCGGAAAAAAATGATTTTCACAGATTTATGTATTTTTTATTCCAGTCAACTGATAAATATGAAATTTATATATCATTTATGAAATAGTACAGAGAATTTGACTGTCAGTGTTAAAAGGAATTTGGTTAAATCTTATAAGCCAGATCTGGGCTTTTCCAATTATTTGACAAGAAAATTCTTTGTTTCTCTCCTGAAATGATAAATAAATTTCGTACTTATCGCTTGGTTGGAATATTTTTTTACCGACTCGGTCTCTTTAACAAATTAGATTTTACGTTAACTCGATGCGCAGTCGAAATATATATGTTGCTACTGACATAAAATTATTCGTTCTACGGATTGCGTTTAGTTCAAGACGCTATAGATTCTTCTTTACAGAATTATACAAATGCTATATATATATATATTCTTAAAATACACCTTAAAATATTTATAAAAATATATGACTTTTAGCGAATTTTATAAAGCCCTTTTTTTCTTTGTTTTATCAACAATTCAATAGAAATAACTTTGTATAACTTTTCATAATATTTCTATGTACATACTTAACAAGTTCGCTGAAAGAAGAGACGCACAGCGTCGCGCTTCCCGAGCGATAAAACTCATAGTCGTTTCATCAAATATTTATGATCCGAATTCTCCATCGATATCTATCGAATCGACTGTTGAGTTATTTTCAACGTGTTAGCGGAAAGTGACAGAAGCTGATAAGACATTGCATTTTTGTTGTTCTACAAATCTGATTGGGGATGATTGAGCTATAAATTGCCAATGACAAGTTTTTATACGCGATCACCGTTTCATTTGAATTATCAGTAAATTGGTTTCAGACAAATTGGCCAATTAATTTTGAAAAAGCTTTATTTTCTTTAATTTCCGTTTTCGAGAACTTTTTATGGCATTATTTATGAAAGATTTCGTTCAACGATGCCGAACATTTTGATATGTAATACGGAACTTTTCTACGGGAACATATCGAAAATTCAAGAGACTCGAATTATCCCGCAAAATAAAGACAATAAAATGTTTGACCCGTTTGACAAGCTCTCCTCCTCTCCTCTCTATGATAAAGCACGTTGTTTAGTTTTTTTGGCTTCCTCATGGAGGAAACTTTGGGAATGACAAAGTGTTGAATGGAGGGAAAAAAACAAGTTATTCCTCGACACCGCTGACGCTGTCGACGAGTGTCGGATCAATTTGTTGATCATCGTCAATAATCTTCGATCTCTTATGGCGAATCTCTACGAAGCAAAACGCTGCAGTGCCAAGAACAAGAGTAACAAAGAGTATGGATAATTGTCCATGAAGTCCGAGGTGACTGCTGTAAATGAAGCTGACGGCCGCGGCTACGGATTGGCAAAATTTGAATAGCGCAAATGCGGGCGCGCTCTCTTTCGAGTAAATAACACCGAGAAGCGAGTAGACCTGAGTATTGAAACACGCATCGCCAAAACCGAGTGTAACGCTGCCAGCCATCGCGAGAATGGGCGAGGGTTCGATAAAACCGACGTCCGTAGTGTCTTTGAAAGGCGCGCTGTTTGGTAGATTAAGTAAAACGTTTATGTAGGCAAAAGAGGTGACGACGAGTCCTGTGAGTACGACGGGCCAACCGGAGCAACCTCCGGTGGCTCGCGACGCTAACAAACCGAAAATCGCTCCACCAACGACTTCACCGATTCCAATGCAGATACCGGAAAGACCAACGAGACTCTTTCGCTTCTCTCCCATTCCCTCGGTGAATCCAACACTCGAGGAATAAACCCCGGAGAAGAAAGTGAGCGCCAGGCCGGTGTAAATAAATGTTATCGAGAGTATCAACATTTTCGGCGTTATAAAGAGCTTAAAAGCGTCTCTAAGAGCGTGCCAAGCTGCTCTGCAGTTTCTTTCGCGCCTTCGTTCGGGTATCGCGAGCTCTTTGTCGGCACTGGAGACCCCTTCGGCCTCTCCGAGAGTCAGTCTGGCTGGTGCTGGTCTAAGAAACCCGAGAACTATCGTTCCGGCTAAACACAAAGCGCTCAGTACCCAAAAGACTAATTTTCGTGTTTCCAGCTTGATCTTCGCGTCGGTAAATATAATGTAGACAAAAAGATTTCCGGCGAAGAGGGATGATTGGAAAATTGCCCAGAACAAACCGGCGTTACGTGACATCGTCTGGGAAGTGCTGTTTTCTGTTAAATACTGCCCGTGCCCGGTCCATATCAACGCTGCTCCGAAACCGACGATCGCCGACGCTGTGTAGAGCAACTCGGTTGTCGGCAGTAGGAAAGACCCTATGAAGAAGACGTAGCAGCAGGAACCTGTGATTATTGCGACCCGAGGACCGCTCATTGATATGAATGATGGGGCTAACCAGTTGCAGAGCGCTAACGCTGCGTAAATTATCGCCAAGCTCGTATATCCATCGCCTTTGAAATTTTTGTCCTCGTCGCCGATACTCTCCAGTATTGTTTTCTGCAAGAGACAAATCAAATTATTCAAATTATCGAACAGTCTCCCAATCGCTGCTTGAAAAAAAAAACAAAATACATGTATTCGCACCAATATACTATTTCACTTTTGCAAATATATTTCACAACTCTTCCTGTCGTCGGATAACAAGATAATCACGAAAATGTGTTGTGCAACTATTAACTGCGTACAATTTCGACATATGTAGTTTGTGCCGTGTACAATTACTCAATTGTGTATGTGTAAAAAGAAATTCATGTACAACAGCTTCACCCGGATCGACATATACCTTTATTAATACTTGGGGGGGGGGGGGGGGATATTAAAACTGAATTATCTTAGCAAGGGAGGAACTTGCGCTAAAACAAATGTGATAAAATTATCTCCGGAACGTGCGGGCCCGAACAAACATATTAATTTATTTATTATGCGCGCAAAATGACGATCGACAATTTTTCTTCACGTCAATCAAATATTCCCGATGTTCTCACAATTTTTACAATTGCAATTTTATTAATGGGTTTATATAGCGAAATATATGCGGTGGTGTGGAACGACGATGGGACATGTGCGGCCACTGGTACGCGTTTACCTTATAATTAATTTATTGGTCATCCATGAAACGTCGAACCAAGGTGAAGTGGATACATTTTTAGTGCTCTTCCACCTGCAGCCTTCGTCGTTGGTATAGCTCCGTGACCAATGACAAAATATATGCCTTGAATTTTCAATCGCTATCTTCATCTCTATTGCCTTTGACTGTATATTCTGCTGACAATATACCTTCTACGGCTCTATACCAGTACCGAGTCCCCATCCAGAGTAGACACCCAATTTTCCGGCTAATTATAAATTATAAAATAACTATACGTTGCATATTATTTAATATTCTCCTATCGTTCGATAAAACTTGGTGTGTCTGTTCGGGAAGCATCCTCGTGATAACAACGAAATTTTTTGTGTATTTACTCGCGACGCGATTTCACCAGCTTGTTTGTGCTCTGCGTACTCTTTATTGTGCCAAGAGAATTGTCATGATAAGCATATGTTTCGCTGCAGAATATCTACGAGCTATCAACAAAATCGATCGACCCGGCCTCATTTATCGTAAACCAATTATTATTATCATTGCCGTGACGGTGACGATACGATAAATTATCATGTTGAGAGCCGATTGGAAGAAATTGCAAGAAATGTGCATCGGTGTATATTCAAAAGATTTCTTTCATTCTTTTTTCTTACTTCTTCGGTTTTTTTTTTCTTTTTAATGCATACTTTGTGAAATTTATAAAGCGCTTTTACAAAGGAGATCCTTTGGCGTTTTGCTTCCTCATTATTTTATATCTTTGATCCACTTCTGAGGAAGTACGTTGATCAATTTTGGCCTCCTCATAGAGGAAGCGTTATCATAGTTATGAAATAATGCGGAAGCAATTTATAATCATCTACTTTGCAGGCTCATTTAAACAGTGTAAACACTATTTGTTGGCTTGATGTTTATGCAAATCAGCGAGTAAACGGTAAAAAAAAAAAACAAGCGTAAATTTTGATAAAATGTTAACTGCTCGATGGATTTTTGACAATTTTCATATCAAACGTAGTTTAATGTTACTCCAGTTATGTCGAAAAATTCCGCCAGATATATTGACATTTGAAAAACTTATAGTGTGAAAAATGTTGTATAATGAATTTTTCTCACGACCTTTAGGGTGTATGGTATAAATAAAAGTTTCATGCAAAGTGGATAGCATCTCAGTATTCGATGAAACTTTTATTTTAATCCTATAAACTAAAACTCGAAAAAAAGTTGATTACAGTTTTCATTACCGGTTGAGATATTATATTATAATAATTGAAGAATATAATTCGTTGAATAACAAATCTTTCAGAATAATTGAATTCAAGTGCGTTAACTTTGGCGTAAATTTCATCGATTCATCAGTATCAAGAGACAGATGGTAGGGTCTCGAGACAGGTACACCTACTTTACAGCTACTTTACCGAGCGCGATATCGAGACACGAACAAGACTCTTTTACTCGAAGCAACCTGTTTTCGGGCAGACTCAAACATATTTTCACTTTTTATTTAAATTATCTAATGAAATTATGTTTTTGGAGAGACATATCTCATGTATTTCTTAATTATCTATTGTTTGCCTCGAATAAAATCGAAATACGCACATGGAAAATATAGATTTTTTATTTTTATTTTACAACCATGAGAAACATGCCATTAAGTGGTCGTAGTGATCGCACACTCCAGACCAGTACGCACCGCCATATTACTGGCAAGCATAGTTCATCGCAACGATCGCAACTGTGCGCCGCCTAACTTCGCATCACTATCAGTTACGCGTATAATCCTAGTTTTTTATACGCCCGAAAGTGTCAAGCGACACACGCCAAAGAAAAAAGACAGACAATGTGTGCAAAACTTGAGACAAGTAGATTTACCTGGTGGGTTTTCCATACGTGCAACAAAGCTCAAGTATGTAGAGGGATATTTTAGTAATTTTACTTGATAGGTAAACATATTTTTTTTCTTTATAACATATTGTCTCCCCATATGTATATAAAACTTTACTGAGTGTAATAATATGTATTTGCCCGAACATGCTGCAGATGTTTTTAATTTATTTCACCACCTTTTGCACGTATGGAGTGCCAGCACTCACGCAAATGTATACTTGTTTCTCGCACATTGTGTTTTTTTTTCTTTTTTTCGAGGGATTACATAGACACGATAAATAATTTCTGACCCTCGCGAGGACAGACGGTCATTTCAATTACGGCGGAAGTAAATTGAAATATGAAAAAAAAAAAAAGGCGCGTATTCGAAAAAAGTGAAACTACCGATTTCCGTGGTCGGTTGATTATTATTTTAGACGTGAATGAAAGATAGCGGTGGCAGCTGACTGTACGTTACAGCACTATAGGTCCGCGTAGCTACCGTTGGAATGCGGATGAAATGTCGAGCTCGTTATAAGAAGAAAAATATGACAGGACTCACCTCGATATTGCCCATCGTCTGGAAAGCGGTGAATACCAGCATGAACCCGAAGCTCAGCATAATCACGTTAAAAAATGCTTTATCCATCGTAATTCTATTTATTATCAAATGCCACGTGAATTAAATGATTACTATATCAATGGGCTTTATTTATTGTTTTGTTTTAATTGCCAGAGGAACGTTCGACCGCTTTAACGCGCTTTCGGTGGTCTGTTGTTAGCGCCGCTATCCACGTCCGAGTGACGTGGTTTCCTTCTGAAAGTAGTCGCGACTCGCGACCGCGGCATCAGTAAAAACACGACTATCCGCTGTTACGGCCACTGCGCGACTAACAGCGGTATGGGTGAGAGTCCGTAGATGTACACGCATGCGGTTTCATTACGGCTAGCAAGCTTGCCTCACCACGGAATCTACGGAGTAGCATATCAATGCTAGTAAACTTTAACTCCCTGTAGGCTATTATTGCATATATGCTGTTTGCGGAGAGTCAAGCAACGTTGGGGACCCTCTCCGATTAGCTCCTACTTGCCTGATCAAACTATGTAAAACGTATGAGGAGCTGGTGCATAGATGAATTATTATGCCATACATGCGCGGCGTGTAAACGAAACCTAGACGTGTGACAACAATGCCGTGTGGATTTTCTCGACGTACTCATCTCTGGTATTGAGTCTGCCTACAGGGACTTTGGGCAAAGATGGACGTGGGGATTTACGGTTTACGGTTCATTCCACTCTAAACTCAGCTGATGTTGAAACACACGGAATTGACCGTCGATCGGTCAATTCCGGACCTGCTACACAGCTCCGGGCACTCGCACCTCGCAGCCCCCTCCTCGTATTCCGTGTGTGTCTCTCAATCTACTACGTATGCAGAAATAACCGTTTCATTGGGATCAAGTAAAACACGTGAAAAAAAAACAAAACTCAGCGAGTAAGAAAAACTGTTTACCCGTTTTCTCTAAGAAGCTCAGTCAGCTCTGAGCAAACAGGCCAACAGTTTTTCTTACCGACTGAGTTTTATTTCACGTGTATCACTTGATGATTGAGGCGGTTGTATCTTCGATCGGTCGCAACATTTCTAAGCGCTACAATTGCTTGCTGAGAAAAAAATGCTGTCACGACAAAAAGAAAAAAAAATCGAAATCTTTTGCAGATTTAGCTTAAATATAGTTCACATATGGACTACCATGGAACAGGGTTTGAGTGAAAATTTCACGGAAATCGGTCGAGCGGTTGAAATTGACATTTTGCATTTTTTTGAAAAATGGCTTTCGAGCTCAAACAAGCCTGCAAAGTAGAACCTCCTTAATTTATAATTTATGATAATTTATAAATACTCTTCTACTTAATATGCACATTATTACATGTAAATTGAACTTAGACAAAGTTTTATAAGGCAAACTAATTTTCTTAGAATCTTGATGTTCACGTCCTCGTAGATTTGTATCTGGCTACTCTTAATTGTAATGGATTGGAGACTTTTATTAACAATGCGACGTCTTCGACGTTTATCTGTCGAACCTCCTCGCCACAAACGGAAATAATCACGTCGCCAAGAACGAGTTTGCCACTCTCGATTGCGCTACACCCAGGTATCTGGAACAGATTGAGTGCTCTTACATTAACATGTTTCTTCTTTCTTCTAGCTACAGCCCAAAATGTACGCCCGGAACGTTATTTATTTATTCATTAATATCAAACATTAACCTTCCAAATACGCGACTTTCGGTTTACGAAAACCTGGGTGACTTGCTTCTTACAAAGCCATGCTCTATAAGGATATACGATAAAAATGCTGTTTTATCGTTCGAAAAAGCAGTCGCGGTGCTTTTTCGGTGGCTGACGTTTGTTCTTTTCGTGTGTTTTTGAAATTCGCATTTGTAAGGGCTTCTGAGAAAGTTTCAACTGTCGTTGGATGACTCAAATATGCTTGTCGATTATTAATCGGTGGTTGATGTTACTTGAATATTCTTACCAGATCAGATATATAAGCCCCGGTTCCACTGTTGAAGCCAGTTATACACAGACCTACTCCTTTTCCTGGTTTCTGCTGCAATTCGACTTCAATTTCTTCCAGGCGCTTTTGATCTCGAAGGACAACCATATGTATCTGTAAACAATGCAGAAGAAAGAAGTATCGTATTTCGGTAATTTAATGATCAGACAAGCCACTTTGAGTTATGTTTTCGTATGATATTGGGTAATGGTGCCGCGAAGAAGTCTGTCCAAGGAGAAGATACGGTAAGTATTGGCCTTGTGTCGTGATGTATATCTTCATAGAACTTACCGGTGACAAAGCTTTCAGTACGGAGGCATGAGCCTTTTCATGTTCAATTGACTTGAAGTTCTCGTGGCAGAAGTCGATTATTTGATCCCCTGGCTGTAGTCTGCCATCTTTGCCCGCTGCACCATCAGCGTAGACATCGAGTATAAAAACACCCAACTGTATAGGTAGAAAAGCATAAATTATTATTCCAAATGCAACGTGCCCCCTTTATATTTTCATCACACATATACATCCGAGTTTTCATCTAGTCAGTCACACTTTCAGGGGCCGCGAACACCGTGAGATATTAAGACGACTTTTTTTTTTTACCTATCACGAGATCCTAGAAATTGGAACAATACATATTTATTGAAAATCTATCGTATAGTAATATTTTTATACTTTTAAGGTAGTCGATTATTTTAGGGTCGCCAGCCACTTAGTGGGACATTTAGGGCAGGGTTCGTAAGCGATTACCCCAACAAAGGCTTGTTAAATTAGTGTTCCAATAATTATAATATTTACCAGCGGTGTATCAGATCCACCGATAATAGTAAATCCGATAGCTTTATCCTTCTCTTTAGTAAATTCAATAGTAGTATCTCGTCCAATTAATATTTTGCAATCCTTAGGATCTTGTGGAGCCTCCGGTTCTTTTGGTTTTTCGGGTTCCGCAGCAGCAACTGCAAAAGATATTAAAATTATCTTGCAGATGACAACAAAACAGATAAAAGTACGTCTGCTGCAAAGATACACGGGATATTTAATCTTTGATGTCCGAGTTTTTTCTAGTAATGATGCGAATAATAAAACTTGATGTTTACCGTCTATTCGGAATCCATTTAAAAAAAACACATATGGTGTAAAGAGACTTGAGAAAAGTACATTTACAAAATAAACTGGCCCTACTTTGTTTATCGTCAAGTACACTCGATTACTATTTTTCAAGTAAACTCAAAAACTAATAATAATAACGGCAATAAAGATTATGATACGATAACTGAAAATTGCACGAGTGAATTTATAAAGATTACTCGTCCGACCATTTAACTTGACAAACACCAACAACTTTTGCCTCCTACTCTTGTCGAATTTAAATTACTCTTCGCTCATGTTCTGACGTTAAATATAAATTTGATGTTTACGCCTGAACCACGTAACGGTACTAGAGCCATGCGAATCTGCATTAATACACACTTTGATCTGATTTAAAGCTCTTTCACCGATTTTTACGTATGCATGTACAAAACGAGAAATCCGGAACAGGAAACATTTTTTATCAAGATACGAGGACATTCCGGTGAGATCGGGATCGAAATTACCGCCGGAGCGGACAACCAAATTGCTGTCCGTTAAGGCAACCGACTACAACTTCACCCTAGATTTGTAGGTTCAGATCAGCGGGGTAAGCCTTTTCCTCACCATAAACGGCTGCTCTACAGCACTCTTCGGTGGTGCGTGACGACGCGGTCAGCGTTGACATGGGAAGCACTGCCGGTGGAAGGCCGCAGCCAACAAGATGGTTGCGGCCTTAGATGAGGGTTCTAATGCGTCTAGTTTCATCGGAACCTCATACTGTTGTGTATTAACACAAGTTTCGCGGATTCCTATAAATCTAGGGTGAAGTTGCATCAGGACGTATCAACACAAAGAATTCGATAGTTTTTATCATATAAGGACCACCGGAATCTTCGGATATGTATACCTGCTGCGGCTGGTTCTTGTTTGGCAGACGGATCACTCGCTACTTTCGCCTTTTCTTCCTCTTCTTGGGCAACTTTACTTTGGTTTGGATTACAAACGGTAAGTGTTACAACCCCCTCTGTTTTTTTCAGAAGATTCGTAGCCTATAACATGACCGAGATATTAATTATAGAGTGTTTTTTCTTTTCTCTATTAGATGCGCACTTTGTAATTTAACAATCATTTCATGCTGTCTCGTTATGCCGAACAGCCGCTGCTCAGCAATTGGGCGAATTAACTCTCGGACCGAATAACCAAAATACTAAACGGATTAATTATGAAAAAAGAAGAATTATGCAACCTTTCGAGAGAATATAACACTTACCTCGTCGTATGTCGATCCGAGTAGGCAGTCTAAGTTTACGGCAAGAATGAGTTCACCGACTTGTAATCCAGCCTTGCAACAGAATCAAAGTAACGTGATATTAGAAAAGATCCGTTGATGTTAACTCATATATTTAGTGGATACATATCCGATCGGATATACGAATAACATTTTAACTAGGTGACAGCTGTAAAAAAAAACTTCTGAAAGATGATTAAACGGAGTTGGTTCGCGGTAGAGACACTGAGAAATCTTTCGAACTATATACGCTGAAAAATTCTTCTTCAATTCCAGAAGCTCCCACAACGTCTCTGAAAATATTCTGGAACGTTCGTCATGTATGCCGTTTTATGCGACCGGGGCTCATGTATAGGTCATCCCATGCCAAGTGGTGGTCCAGAAATGCTGTTGCTTACCTACCAAAGTAATTTATCATTTTCTTTTGACTGTTCGTTCTCGTGAAACACCAATTTGCGCGGGCAATTTGTAGCAGGACTCCGTAGCTAGAAGGATGAACAGGATTTCGATAAATAGATACAAGTGCTTACCTGCTCTGCTGCACTACCTTCTTGTATGTCCGAAACGAATATGCCTTGACCAACTTCGGCATGTTTCCCTTCGATGATCATTATGCCTAATCCATATTGTCCCTGCAACCAAAAATCAACAGAAACAATACTAAATATTATGGTTTTTCTCGAGTATACATATATTTTTTCCAAGATTTTATATTTGGACTTGAGAAAGAGGTAGTCGAGATTGCGGTAAGCCATGAATAGCTTTACATAGATATCTTAGAAAATATATTATTCTACTGAGGGCCGCCGGACTACTGTTTTCGCTACTTTTACAAATATCTGTCGCAAAAAAGAAATTTTATTTATTTTCTAGTGAAGATCGAAAGAATGTGTATAATTATAATAAAAATACAATTGTACAGATTCTAAGGAATGATTAACAAAAATTGTTATTGATATAGACGTTTTTTGTTTTCTCACGGAGGAAGTTTTGTTATTACAAAAAAAAAATTCCAGATTTTCAGGTGAGGACACTCAGAATAGTCGGAAACATCGAGAAAAGTGGTTTAGAAAAAAGTGCATGCGTGCGTGTGCCCTCGCCATCACTCACCGGATCGTGCTTTCGGCGAACCAGTGGTGGGGGAAAAGGAAAGGGCTACTACTTATGAGTGCCAAATTAAATATTCAGTGGTTACCTTTTTCACCGATACCACATGAACTCCTTTGTATTGACTGAACTGGTCTCCCTGTAATACAAAAAACAAATTTTCCTTAACAACAATCGCCAAAGCATACAGACGTATGTCTTGAATACTCGCCTTTAAGTGCCGATGGTTCAAATTAATACACCGCGTTTGTACATATACAAAACGTGAAAAATTTAAAATTCTACAAACATACCTTCGAAATTTGGGAATTTTAGAAAAATTTCATCAGAATTTGGAAAATAAAAGATTATTGTTGCAACCTTGCTATTATTTTTCATTGCTATTGAAATTTAAAAAATTCAATACAACGAACGTTGTGGAAGCTCAACGAAAAATGAAATTCAAATTCGTGGAAATTCTAAAGCGTATATGTAATCATCGAACAACATTTTTTTAACAGTTTTATTCATGAATTACTCATGGCCGTTTTACTTTTTTTTTTTTTGTAAAGAACAATCAATCATTGAGATTTTGACTTTGGAATGATACAAAAGCCTTATGAATTCTAATGATTTCTTCAATGAAACGAAAAAAATTAATTCTAAAAAGGCGTATGTTCATGAATTCACGTGAGCACGAAAAAATGGTAATAGCCACGACATATGTAACTGTTTGCACATGCGCCCTTTTGGATTGTTTAACTTCTAAAGGTCGTAACCTGGCACGTACGCCTTACAGCCTTTGGAAACGCGATTTAATGCAACAGATGTGTATTTTGTTAACTACTAGAATTCATTATGGCAACTTACGTCTTCCAATGATGTTGGAAACTGTGTGATAGGCTTAACTGCAAGGTCATTCACTCCCGATTTCCTTCTGTAACAAAACATAGAAAATGAGAAGAAATTTAAACGATGGAGACGCTAGCGCTACTCTTACTATTCTCTACTATTCTCGTGGGACTCTTTTGCGGGAGACCCGTAACGAGTCGTTTACTCATCGACTATTTTCTTTCTGCATAACAACGTATAGATATTGAAGTAGACTTATGCATAATAATAATGAATTGAAGATGAAAAACACGCCAGGCCAGGTAACTTTTTCTTTGCCGGACTTTCGTAACAGAGAGTTTATGCGCACCAGCGTGTTCCGCCATGCGAATATATCTGACGATTGAACTTATTCTTTATTCTGTTTTCGAATAAGCCCGAAATTCATGTTTAACTTTAAAATGCATGAGCGATAATCAAGTGTGATTGAAAGCGTAAGACTTACCATAGCTTAGCAGTTGTTGAAAAATAGCAAACTTACCGAACAACAATAATTTTAAACACGGTGCCAGGTATGCCCTTGATTATCGACGATGCATTAAGATGGCATCTATTTTGCAGCACATGCCCATTTACCTGGAAAAAAAAGATAAGTCATTTCATAAGATAAAATATAATAAACAATCAATCTCTCTCTGTCTCTCCGATATCATTTGACCTATTTTTAAAGTAAAAAAGTTGTAGTTATGGCACAGTTCCAGTATAGGGCGTTGTAGATTCTTCTCCACCTGAGTTCTTCTTCGTACATAAGATCTGCCGCAATCGTCCAGAAAAAATATGACCCGAACTCCTCTACGCATTTCCGGCATTCGCCATGTTGAATTATAACATCGCACGGTCGGAATTGGTTCCAGAAACTCTCCGCTTGAAGGCGTTAAGAAATCGGAAGAGATGGTTTTTGAAAACAAAAAAAAAAGAGCTGAATGTTATAGATAGGAGCAAGGTCATTCATTGAAAACACCTCTTGAAAAGAATCATGTCGTTTTTAATAAGATAAATTCAAGAAAAATAATACCATTTTATCTGGGAACTCTGATGCACTGGTGTGTAAAGTAAGTTTACCCGTTGAACGATATTTTTCGAAAAACGTATACACCCTACTTTTTCCGCTCCGATTTTGGCGCCGTGTCCGCAAATAAACAAGCATTAAAGAAGCTTCGACGAGAAGGATGGCCTGTTAGATATTTATTTGAAAATACTTCAAGGCCGTCCTTCCCGAAGCTTTTCTCTTCTACCGCGTCAGAACCGTACATAATGTTTTATTCATTATTTGTCATAATGATTAAGCTTCGATTGGTTCGATTGAAATACCTCGAGTCGAAATATGTCAAGTTGCGTAAAGCTACGAACTGAGATGGTGCAGCTTTGGGCTTTGATTTTACTCCTTTCGAGTACGAAGAAAACGAAGAAAATCGGGAAGGGTACCTCGGACGGTTACCTTATCAGTATTTCGCGAGTAAATATTGAAACACGAACTTTTGATAATGAAATGATTGTCCGGATTTCATTATCTCGCCAAGTACCAAGGTCTAATTTTTCAAATTTCTTTAATCAATGAGATTTGAGTTTTCACTAGGTTCCGATGCATCTCCTATGTTGCTCCTAAATATAATATGTTTTGCGACATGTACAAACCTCTAGAATTTCGTCACCGATCATTAAGCCACCGGTCGTATATGCTGTGCCACTTGGATTAAGTCCGCAAATGAAAACAGCCATTTTACTTCTATCCTTATGGCCGGATAGCGCAATGCCAAGTCCTCTTCGGTCTTTCTCCAAAGTTATCATGACCACAGTATTTCCCAAGTTGTGATACTTCTTCTGTACTTTACCTATGAAAGATAATTCGGTTAATTATATCAATAGTCACGGTGCGGTATTCGTCATGAGATATGCACAACTGCCGGCAGATGCATATTTTCTCAAATAGATGGATCGCGATCTACCACATCAGTGACAAGTTGCACACTATTATGGGCTTATTGATGTGAAAACCTACTTACATGTAGTGTAGCCAAATTCATCTTCTTCCTCCTTATCTGCTTCAATTTCTTGTTTTGACCGCTTAACATTTCCAGCGCTCTTCCTAGATATCTGCAAGAATAAAATCAAAACATTGAGTATACTATGTAATGGCTTACGAGTAGGACCAGCCTACATGTCGCTCTCTGTAAAATCGGATTTATCAGTGGTAACTATACAGTTTTTATTCTTTGGTATTTCTTAGACACCCGATCTATTGCACGAGTCTTAGTTTTTTATTTCGAATTATTATTCTCGGATTCTACTGCATCAATTTTTTTTAATTTCAGCAAATAAATGTATTTATTTTCGATGAATTCTAAATCCCGCAATTTTTAAAATAACATCTTATATTTTGTTGTTGTTGTTGTTGTTGTTGTTATCAATCGTGCACTAAATTTCAGTCCTCTGTAGCGTTAAAAAAGGTTGTGGATAATCGGACAACAGTAGGATGAATTTATTAAGTCGCGAATGAAACGACAGTAATAAAATGTAAAATGCCGTATGGTATACGTAAATGATAGCCACTCACTTCCATTCCAGCCTTCGTATAGACGTTTCCCTCCAGATGTCTCGTATCTTCGTCTTCTGAGCTTTCCTCAGAAGAGTATTTCGACTTGGTGGCTTCTGAAACGCTCTGCTGCATATTGTTTTCATGTTCGTTAACTTCACGTATGATATTGTGTTCGGATGGTGGTAAAGGAGCATTTTTGCGAAATGACTTCTTAACGGAGGCTCTGAAACAAATAAATTTTTCTTATATTTATTCCAAATACATCACTATATTTCTATTGAGGCACTTGAAAGATATGATTAAAGAATTTAACAGAACTATTAATAGTAAGACTTTTGCGATAGACTTCCATTCAAATGGTGGTTGGTAACTCACTGGTAACTCACGTTTCACCTTTCTCCTTGATTCGCTATTATTTTATTTAATGTTTTATTTTATTTTTATCAATAATCGCGATAGCAATTACCTCGATGTCGATATTACTATTAATTATAATGTTAAAATTGGCATCGTTCGAATGCAACGAAATCAAGAGAAAAAATTCATTGTAATGATCCCAAATGAATATACAAGGTATAAAGAGATATCGTAAGAAGATTAAGGAAAAATATTGCTGCTGCATTACAGCACCCTTAACAGGGGGTGAGGTCTTGGGGATTTTATATTTTTTGCATTTCAACGTGATGGCAAACTTCGACATCATTATTAATTGAATCACACATTCGCACTGTACTGTCTCTGTCACTGTCTTGGTCACTGTCTCGTTCTCGCTCTCGCTGGTGCATTCAGGATGTAATTTGTCTCTGGGAGTGGGGATGAGGTGCAATACGAGGCACGCGGGCCCTCGGGGCGCTCGAACCGTAAGGCATACCGGTTTGTTAATTTCGGTGGAATTAAAATTAGCTGGCGCCTACCGAGTTTCGCCAGTCTATACTACCGAGGGTGTTATATGTTCCCGTTATCTGATTCTCGTATAATAATTCTTTTTTGTCTTCTCATTTGTGAATTGGGTGTTACCGAATTTATAAAACAATCAATTGTTTTATCTTATCGAAAAATACGTGACATGCGTTAAAAAGTCTATTATTCAGTAGATAGATGTAGTTGATTCGAGGGGCTATCACCGCGTCTCTTTATACCATAGTAGAAATAAATTCCCAATGATAGAAAAAGCTCAAAAAGTTATACTGATCTGTAATTAGCCATTGGCTCCAGTAATCGAAAGAAATGACAAATGAACATAAGTTAATGAATTTGTGTCGATCTTCATGTATATCTTAAGATGAAAAATGAATATTTTCGACAAAGCTTACCTTTTACTCCCAGTACGGTCCAGTTGAACCTCATTTGGGTTGCTAGATTTTTTGTCCGCGTGGTTTTTAGTGCTTTGCCTATGGATATTGCGCGCCACACTACTACTCTCCTGCACAAAGTAAAAGACACAAATGGTTAATTTACCATAAATCACTAGGAAAGGTAAATCGGCACGACTTTAAATTTTATTTTACGGATAATTTTTCCATAGGTAAAAGAGAAGCCTCGGGTGGCGTCTCACCTTGCTGATTGCGGATAAATCTATCACGGAACTTATGCACTTTCAATTTAGCCGTAAAAAAATGTCATTCTCATCTCGTGTGAATCAACACCTTGATTTTCTTAATATATAAATTTCAAATTCAAAAGCTCCGAAAATCCACAATGTCTAAAAATTAATAGAATTAAAAAATCCACTGGTTCAACATTAACTCACCTGGATAACTTCGGGTGACGCAGCAGTAGTTTCTGTTGGAGCACGTCCATAAGTGGAATGATTTTCTATAGATATTCGCTGTTCGATAATACCAGATTTCCTTTGATTGAGCAACAGGTTCTCTTCTTCCAAACCCTAAAATTAAATAAATAGAGGAATTGTAGGCGTGGCAATAAATAAGCTCATTCGGGTTAGGGTAATATTGGAAGGTTACCAAGGACAGTTTTCAAATTAAGGCATACTTTATATAAACATCTCGCCGCCGCCGCCGCCGCCGCCGCCGTGTACAAGAATCGAGGGACTGTGTGTGTAATGTTTTTAAATCTTTCAATATAATCATTTTAATATTTATTCGTTTTTAGGTTGTTTGAAAGTTACAGTCTACAGGAAAACAACGACAATTAATTACTTATTTTTTTTTACAGTTTTAGGGAGATAAAAGAATGTTGAAAATAATATTAAAAGTAAATTGGATGGTACCGTTAATAAAATACACAATTAACCCAATTATTATAAATAAGCCCATTACCATCAAGTTATCGCATACAGAGATCGGATTTATTATGACCTATGACAAAAATATAATCAAGTACACGAGTGAATGTTGGCATTTTTTGGATGTTTTTGTTGAGAAAATTGTTAGTTAAAATTTTGTAATCAAATATATTTATGTTAATATTCGACCCTGTCGTTAGCTTTGATACTTGACACCTTGGCAACATTCCAATTTGTAAAGCTCAAGTAATTGGCATATTTGACGGAGCCACCCTGAAGCCCATGCGTACGTGGGTTTGTAACGTCGTAGAGCCACTGCTGATTGCGCTGATTACACGTGGGTTTGAGGGTGGGTTCGCCAAAATCGACGGTGGGTCATCATCTATTCTCATACGTATATCTCACACCACTCACTACTCAGTTTGTTGGTTGGATATAGGGTGAAAATAAACTTGTACAATGTATAAAACTACATACGAAACTTACCAAAGACTGAACAAGTAACCGCACTGTGTTACCAGCATTTTGAATCAGTCCCACGGCGCGTTCATGAGTAATGCTTCCCAAACCGACGCCATCCACTTCGATTATCCTATCACCTGCCTGGAAGAAAAAATAGCACACAGATCTCAATTTCTAAGTTGTTTTTCACATTATTGGGATGTTATTATGAGGGGTAAGCTCGGAACTAAGTTGAGTTCAGCTGGAATGCCCCATATATTTTCTTTCTTCGATACGTCGTCTGGGCATCGTCACTACCGATACCGACACTTATAACATACAATATATTAATTGGAAACTTTGAAATGTCTTACCTTTAGTTTGCCCGTTCTATCAGCGGGACTATCAGGCGCAATATGCTTTATAAAGATCCCAGAAATATTCTCATATTTTCCAGAAATTCCATTATAAACATCGACCTGTAACAAAAGCATATTTAAAATCATATAGTCAAGATGTGAATAGAATAGTTACTTGATATACCAGAATTGGGCATAATATAATGAAAAACTAACACACGAGTCGAAAACTCAATAGTTATTTTTAGTCGGACATTGAAAAATCAAGGCGTTAGAGTGTCATTCGACCGTATGAACCAACTCGATTGTCCTACACGGCGGCGTCGAGATATTTTAATAATGTCGAGAGATAATTACAATGAGTACTTACACTGCCTCCAACGATGCTTATCCCCAGGCTTGTACTGGGCAACCGGTTAATAATAATTTGCCTCTCTGGGCTCCAGTGTTTCTTCTTATCATCGCGGTTTCCATCGCGGTCCGATTGGGTGACAGTCATAGTGAATCTTTCCAAGCATAATCGTCGGTGAGATTCATTAAAAGTATTACGAGTAAATATAATAAGGTATTAATTGCAAACTTCACCATGTCCAGCTATCAAATATTTAGCTAAGGCAATTCGTTTGTTTATGCACTCGGTATTGACACACGTAGTCGGTCCCACAGTTTCTCCTCTACGGTGATTTTTAACTACGCCACCAACTTCTATCATTTCCAATGTCCACACTGATGGCTATGATTTTTCATACAAGTGTGGATAACGCGTCGCGGGGTTGAATCTATAGAATTTCCACAAGATCGCTAAACCAGTTTAGATTTTATCAAGTTTTTCAATTTTCCTTTTTTTTAATTCTATAACTTCAGGACGGTTCGAGTAACCGATGTAAAATTTTGCATGAATCTTAAACAGAGTTTGTCAATGTTTAAAGTGTAGCAAAGATTTTATAAAAATTTGCAAAAACTTCGTTTTTTCTTTTTTTTTTTTTTTTGTTTAACTGCTATAACTCGAGAACGGTCCAAGCAACTGATCCAAAATTTAACATAGAACTGAAAGGTAATATTTTGTTACTTTATACTGAATCCAGTGAGAATCCAACAAAGAGTTCATATTTATTATTTAATTAAAAATGTTGGAAATTAATAATGTATAAGTACAACTGATTTATGTATACGGGATATTCTTCGGTAAGTTAACACAAGTAAATGTATTGTAAATTCGATAAGACAAAATTAAAAGCGAGAAGAGAAAAAAATAATGATATTCTACGAGAAGAAAAGGAGATGACGTGACTTTTGGCCATCCACACCGTTGCCGGTGGACTCGGAAAATCCGGCAGGCGCAAGCTATTTTTTTCTTTCACCGGTACAACAATCATCTTCTTCCTAACTCTCTTTATCTCTCTGTACTTGGCGTTTATCCTTGAAAATAATTGTTTTTTTTTTTTGCTTCGGGCATTGTATTGTAATACCTCAGTAAGATACTCTGAATTTTTTCCAGTGTCTTTTTACTCACGATACGTTCAAGTTGAGATAGGTTGCGAACCCGACGGACTTCGATATCCAGTATGGCCCTTCTCTCGGCGGTGAAAATTTCCAAGTGATGTGGTTGGCAGGATCCTATACTCACCCTCAATTCTAAAGTCACTTCTCAGGCCTCAGTTGATCTTTCCGCTGAATTCTTTCCTTATATTAAGTTTGAGTGTAAAGGTGGGAAAATTTAATCTTTGATAACATTTCTAATTAGCTACATTCCAACTTCAACGTTATTCAATATCGCTGACAACTCTCATGTTCAACTGATTATATATAACTATGGATTCTCACCCAACATCGATATACTCCACAGGCAAAGTGATAAACATTAATTTCTTACAACACACGTCAATAATGGCTTATCAGCTTTTCTAGCGCGTATTATACGTATATTCACTTTCTAAATTAGCTAGCAACGGATACACATCCTGTGAAATATCATTGACGAAGAGACCAGTGAAATTTCTTATCGGGAAATAAAAATAAAGAGACGGAATTCGTATCGGCTCTCTAAGCTTCGACGGGTATCTAACGTAAAGCCGGTGACGCTCACGAGACGCTCGGATATTGCGTCATTGCAAATAGCTTTAGTTCAATCTAATTATAACCCTCAGGTACGCGATACCTTAATAGTGTAAATCCTCACAAAATCAATAATCTATTCCATGTATAAATTCTATCGACTATGTAGTATGTATTGAGAAAAAATACTTTTTTAGAAAAATAGGAAAAAAGAAAGAAAAATGTGTGTTTTTAATGTCATATACTTGGAATAAGTTGTGAAGTAACTTGAAAGCATCTGAAGCATGTGTGGTATAACCAGTACATATGGTTTTTTAACTGCACGTACTCGATACTTTTAGGTACGTATTGACATACGTTACGTCCTGGGCTGACGTGAAATTGGAAAATGAAAATATTTCGAACTAACATACGCTAATTATTTACAAAAGCGAATTTAACAATTTTAGAACAGCAATTTAATAGGATAAACTTTCTTATTTTCTCATTGTTTACGACAATTACTAATTAATTAATATTAGAGACTAATAATTCTTAAAGGCCATAAAGGTGAAATCCGAGATTGGAATGTGGGAATAGCAGAAAAACAACTTAATATCATGATAATAATTAAATGAGAGATTCCATGTCATTAGATATTTCAGCCACCTCCAGACTTTAATGCCTCAAATCATTTTTATGGACAGTACGAAAAAAAAAAATTTCATTTTCACACGATTTTCTAAATTTTCCAACAAAAACGACTTTCAATTGTAAAAATTGATTTTTCGGCAATTATGACATTTCTTCAAAATTTTAATTTTTTTCCCCCGATTCTACGGACTTTTTCCCGCAAGACTCTACTGTTCTCCAAATGGAGAAATTCAACTTTTGGGTACTATAAAATAAAGTTAAAAAAATAGAATACAAATAAATGGATGAAAATTAATCAATTACAAGAGCGTATTGAAAGTAATTATTTATGATATAATCACATTTTTTTCCCGTGCTGAAGTTCACACCATTTTCAGCCAAAGAGAATTGTTTCATTTTCTTTTCGAGTGTCTGGCACTTGCTTTTCCTCTGACATTCGCGAACTAAAGTATATTATCATATTATTATTATAACTTGGCTAATATATTTTAGTATAATTTTTTTTAAGTGAAGCTTTTTATGTCTCGGGGTAGCCGCCGTCGGGGTAAAATTGAGCGTTACGCGTGACGCGTAAGAAAAAAGGGGAGGTAAACCGAGAGTAGTGATGGGGAGTTTAACCTTACCGCCGCTTTGTTCCACTCGGGGCGCTCCATAACTCATCGTAGTCCTTCGGTATTTGCAGGCAATGTCTCTCGGATCTTATTGCTAGACTTCCCTCTCTCTCCTCAATCTACGCGGTTGAACGCTCAACTAGCATTCTCACTATTTGGAGAAGTAAAATATATGTAAATCAAATAAAAAATCCACTTAAAGTTTAATCAATTTAAAAATTATTAACAAAAACTATAAAATTAAATTAAGCAAAAGTTGTGCAAAAATGATACATCTTTCAGGTATTAAATGAGAGGTTTTATTTTTTTTTATTTTTTTTTTTTTTTTTGCGAAATCTTGTGGTAATTGGGTCAATATTATAAAACAATAAGAGGAAATCATCATGAAATTCTTTATTAATATGACCACTAGTTTTATTACAGTTTATTCAATCTTCCACTAATTTCACAAAATTATACAATAGGAGTCAATTGACTTGGACATAGTGCCTGAACACACGTGTACAAGTGAAGAAAAATCTTTGCGAATACCACCTCAGAAATTTGTATTTCTTTTTCGTTGAGATGAAAAGCGAATTGGGTTCAGTCAATACGGCGTCGCCTGGCATGCTGTCAATTTTATTAAGTCCTTTCTCAAAAAATAGATTTCAATCACTATTCGATATCCCTTTAATCGATCACGATATTGCAGGTTTATCGTTATCGCGCAATCACTTTGTTAATTTTCTTCACAAATCACAGAATGTATTTGCCATGATAATTGCCATATTCCGAATGTCATTTTTCTTTTGGATATAACAACTGCAGGTAACATTTTTCAGGGATTCCATTAAAATGGAAAAGCATAAGAAATACTTTTTATACGAACAATTAGGAATACTTATTGTGCAGAAGAAAAAATCTTCACGCGAATGTTACATGTACAAATAACTTGGAGTAATTATTCTTTAGCAATGAATTATATTTTTTATCTATAAAAACCCTCAACTATATAATGAAAAGAAAGAAAGAAAGAAAGAAAAAAAAAAAAACAGTATTCAAAGACATTTCCATTTCAATGGTTCATATATCCCTGACATTAACAAATGCCTGTAAAAATGTCATTTAATTCTCTTACGTCGAGGGTCAACGACAGCGACGAGCCTATTAATAGACGTTAAGTATTATTCAAATTCAAAAGTGACTATAAACAATAGTATAAACGTTGGTATTGGAAGATTAGTCCTCTTTCATGTGTCCTTCATCTTCTGCAATGTGAAAAATGATATTGATACAAGCTGTATAATGTGGCTTATGTGAAATTGCGAAGAAAAAATCTTACCATCGTCCAAAATGTCAGGGCAACAAATACCATAACAAATCAAAGATAGAAAAAGGGCAGGCAATCCAAAGAGAACCATGGTTAAAATAGGGTTGCCCTTCCACATGGATGAAAGTGTCATCCGCATCTCGAACCACGATCTATAGATCTGCACAAGCCACCCATTGCCTCCGTATTTCTGCAAAATATTTCCGAACGGAATTCTTATTTGTTTTGCGATGAGAACTTATTGTTTGAGTGAGTAACGTTGAAGCATCTAGAGCGAGATTTATCGTATACCGGAGCAGTTTCATCACGAATGTGATCTAGGAACATCTCAATGGCTTGCGGAGTTAATTTCCTGGGTTCATCGTCTGGAATATGATGATGACTCGTGCTCGTGTTAATTACAATGAGGCTTGGTAAAGGCATAACCATCATGGCTATGCTATTAATAAGTTCGCCATTAGCTATCCACCCAAACTGGAACTTACTGAAAGGCAAAAACGAGAAAATAGATTAACTAAAGTTATGTGACATATTTTCTATTCCAGTAAGTATCAATTTGTAGAAAATTCATTCTCTTTTTTTTTTATATGAAAAATTACATTTCAAGATAAATATATTTAAGAAATCACGTTCATGTGTTTACTACATTGCAACTCGGTCTTACTTACTCGTGGTACTTTTCGCGTTTATGTTTAATCACAGATTCAACCATGTCTCGAAACTCAAGCATATCCGGCGAGACATCTTCGACCGCGTTCTCTTCTACCACTGCCAAGACTAGATTTTTGTTTGTCAGAAACAGTTGATTTAAGTTTCCTCTCGTCACTTTTGGGAATGTCGGAAAACGTTCTGCATTTATCCAATTGTATATGGTTTTATTTAACTTCTCAATATCACTATGATTGTGTCCTGAAAATAAATTAAGATCAATTATTTCTATCCAATTCCTAACAAAATACTGCTTATGTTATATATATATATGTTTCGCGAAGGTGCCGGTGTAAATGGCGAAATTCGCAGAAAAGCACAACATCGTTTTTCTTTTTTTCCAAAAATGGCATAAGATTTGATATTTTTATAGCGTTTTGTATATTAATGTCGTTTTGGCCTTGTGCTACACCGACAGACAATATTAAAAACGGTAATGTAAAAACGTGTTTTACCGGTAAACGTGTAGTGAGAACTTTCTTTGTAGACAACGACGGAGGATGTATTCTCTTCCACCGGTGCGTGTTTACCGACCACCTTCGGATGCGACTGATAAAAGAAAGCATGAGGTTGAAATACGTTGGCGGTTTTATGGTAAAGATCCTGAAATAAAGATAAACGTTAACACAATCAAAACACCATCACTTTGAATTTCATCTAATCCCATTTAGGGTGAACTGTCCAATGAAGGAACACCCGCCGATGACGGAATAAAACTTTTACTCAGCAAGTATCTCCTATGTACTATATGTACAACAGATGCAGATGTTTTATTTTTCGTCAGCAATGTAGCTTAATAAATTATAAACCCGGAGTCAAGTTAAACACTACTCACGTCGCCCTACGTAGAAAAATACTATCACCTGCTGGTATAGCCAGCTTCGGCAATACCTTATTACGAAAGTGGTATATTCATTAAAAATGTGTTTGTATATTGATTTAGGTTTCCTTAGGGAAAGATAATGTGCGCGCTAAATGTTCCATAAATGGACGATTCACTCTATAAATCTACTCATCTATTACTTACCCATAGCGCTCCGGATCGTTCGCCGATGTATAAGAAGTACAAATCACGATCCCTTTTTATCGTGTCGAAACTCTGTGTTTTCGTGATCTCTTGGACAGGCGGTCCATTCAGACGTAAAGCAAACTTAACTATCTCCTCTTTCGTTCGATCACCATTGTATACAAATTGTTGTTCACCTTTTAAGCTGCAAATTGTTATGTCACATGTGTTTTAATGCAAGAATTTCAGCAGCGGACATATTATGTAGCTGCCGTTATCCTCCCTTGGTATACTCCCTTGTCACCATTAAGGTGAAAATAATTCTAGCTATACAGTTTATTCTTAGATTCGTCCAAGAATTGCATTCCTTATTCTCAGAAATTTCACTTTAACCCTTACAAATAAAGCCTTACAAATTTATATTATCCGTCAAGAACCTTTTTTTCATGGTTCTTTATCGTAATTCTCACACTCATTCCGTTTACGACATCAATATACTAGAAGAGTCCAAACTTTCAGCGGTAAATATTGATATTTAATTTCGTCGTTCAATAGATTCCAATATTAACCTTGTCACCTGTTTTTTGTTTATACAATGGAGTTTTTCAAAGTGAGCCAAATTTCAGTCGACGATATTAACATTTCCTCGTTCCTTTTTTCCAAGAATGTAGTGCAGAACAGAGGGTACGATAATGCTAAAGAAAAAATCAAATTTTAGCTAGTAATATGAATTTGATAATTCGCATCTAAATATATGTTTTACCACTAGGAGTACCCTTACGAATTGAATTTTATGATAACAAAGAAACCAATTCTTAGACTAGTAAGAATAAAAACTTAATAATTCATTTAAAAAAAAAAAAATAACGATTGTTAATAAAGAAGCGCAATCATATTTAGTTAGCCATCGACTTGCAATAAAATTGTTGGAAAACCGCGAATCTTGAAATTGTGAGCTACACTGGTGAATCTTGTACAGTCTACTCGTCCCACACGAATGGATGTTGCGTAAAGATGTTGGGCGACGTGTGCCCAAATAGGATCGAGTCTTTTGCAATGCGCGCACCACGGTGCATACATCTAAAACCATAAAAAATGCATCAACATTTATTCTTTTTATTTCACCTGAAATACAATTTTTTATAGAGTACTAATTAAAAGCCTTACCATTATTAGCCATTGTCCTTCTTTATGAATTTCCAAGAATCTGTAAAATGTTTATGCAAACAAGTAAGTTTGATATATTTGTTGAATACACATGTATATTTAAAAAAGTGTATACTGCTGAACCTGTCGCTTAATTCCAAAACTCGAGAAGCAGCTGTAGTCGCCAAAATTGCTGAAAACATACATCCAATAAAACATGTCTATTTATTTGAAGGGTTTGCGTACGATACGGCATTTTCTTTACTATAATAACAAATTGCATTGGATAAACATTGATGTGGTAAGGACAGAGCTTATACGTAAGATCCGTCTAGATAGTAAGAAGATTTAGACTACAGCTAATCCTCTCCAATTGTCCCCTTCTGAAATAGTTGGATCTCTCCGATAGTCCTTGCGCAACTTCTAAAGTAGACTCGAAACTCCACCTACCTACTTCCTACGCATAACAACTAATCCTAGTCTTTGCGTGCGCTGTGCACTCATTTGAAGTTAAAAAATAAGTATGAAAAGATGTTTTATCAGCGGGACAACACGCAGGTTGCTGGCCGCCCAGTGTAGCAGGATGCTAGAAAATTAGAATTCTCTCTGGATGGTTAATCTCCTCAATGCACATTTTCAAATGTTATTTTATAACATTTTCTCTAATTCAATTATCTTTGAAGTTTCAATACTCGAAAGACTATGATGTTTTTTTAGAAAAACGGTACAGGAAACTCACTGAAACATTTTTAAGCACCCTAACAAAATTTTTTCGAGGTTATCAGAATAATTGAAAATATGCATTAACGATACACCGATGAAGAATAAAGAAATCTGCAAAAGGCAACCATAAATACGAAGTTTTCGTGAAAAGAAAAAAAAAACGTGTTCAGCTTAACTAAGAATTTAATTAGATGGACATTACATACTTGGAGCTAAAAGCGAATTATCGATCGTTCAATATTTGAGGTTATGTGTCAAATGAAAACTGAACTATTCCGTTGGAAAAGAAAGAAAAAATAGGATTCCTGGGAAGTTATTGTGTTTTTAATAGAAAATAAGAAAAGGCTATAGAAAATTGACTCACCACAAAATACAGTAAAGATGGTAAGTCGTATTAGAGTAACCATCGCAGAGGCCTAATTGAGACCGAAAAAATATTTAACCGCAATCGGCACTAACGAAGCCAAACTTTATCTCCGTCACTTTCTCATTTTACGAGCACGTCGACACTTGGATTTAGATTAAAAATCGACCGTCAAAATTTGACAGATCTTTGTACTTTCAGCATCGTCGTATTTCCGTGAAGCATCGTTCATCGTTCATCACGCACATGAAAGCATCGTTTGCGTCGTACTAGGCTACTGGAACGCAGGGTGCCCTCACTCCATGCCAACCCTTCTTAAGTATTTCTCACTCGACCAAAGGGTACGCTCAGAGTTGGCTTGACTCACATTCGGGCGAGCGATCTCATTCGGATTTATATTTTCTCTTCGTCCATTGCATGTGTCGCTTGTCGCTGTCGCGCGTATGAGAATCTGGCATGAGGCTGCCGTCATACGGAGCGTTTCGTATAATTTCGTATCGCGTAACAAAACGTATTGAAAGTTAATAAAGATTGACTGCGCAATTCTCTTTTGTTATCTATCGGAAAGCTAACGACGACTTGCAATTAGGTGGAGTAAGTTACGTGGTACGCAAATTACGCTCCATGTGAGTACAATCACTGTCACACGCATGGTGACTCGATACTAGATCTTTATGGTCAAACGATTGGGGGAAAAAAAAAAAAAAAAAAAAAAAAAAAAAAACATTTAAAAAGTTACAGTTGGCCGACTAACTTCACGGAGGTCCTGGTGCAGCCGGCACTCTGGTGTATATTAGTCTTGTCGATTATACCTAAAGTACCACACGGCACGGGAGTAAAATCAAATCTCAAGACATAATGTCTGATCCAGAACTTGATGCAATTCGACAGCAACGTTTGGGCCAACTGCAGTCACAGTACAAGGTAAGGCTGATGATTGAGAAAACCTCTGGTATTTGGTATGCAGTCACGAATCAAACCTCAAATTAAACAACAGAACTTCGGAAGCTCGCAATTTGACGTATACACGAAACTGCCTGTGACAATTCATCAACATAATTTCCTGTGAAACAAATGATAGATGCTTATTGTGACAATCTTTGTCATATTTTTCTAATTCAATGTCAAGCTTAGATGTTACGTTTACCGAGTATGTACACTTATCGCGTTTCAATTGACATTTCTCCAATAGAACTTTCTCTAATAATAATGCATCTGACAGCAATTCATTCAATAAGATTTTGTCTAACAGCGATACGTCTAGTAGCCATTGCTCCGATAACAATCTCTCAACCAAAAATGCAATTTTTTTACATCGATGCTTTCGCAATTATCCAAATTGTTTGTTTATTTTATTTTTTAAATAATTGTATTTTGAGGGTTTTTCAACAGCAGCAGGAAATATTCATCGGGACTTTCAACTATAATGGAAAATATTCACAAATTGCAGGAGCAGGAAACATTTGTTGAAATTTTTGCTGCAGCTGAAAATATTTTGTTTTGTCAGAACAAAGTGACAAATATTTATCATCGGTCTACGATGAACCATTTTCAATTAATTGCTACAGGCAAATTATTTTTGTGTACATGGTTATAAGACAAATTGTCTTGGACTAATTATATTAGACACAATGTTGTAGGTAAATTGTTGTCTCAACAGAAACATCTACGATAGAAAGGAATTGGGAGCGGTTTGTATTGATAACTGAAAACTATTTTTCTTAAGCTATTTCTTTAGATAATATTCGTGAACGAATGAGCATCTCACCCTAACATTTCGCCAAATATCATGGTAAAATTTTCACCCGCACACCAATACGACGAAGCGAAAAATATTCTCAAACGCCAATTAAAAAATGGTACACTTATTCGAGCTACCCAAAAAATACACTGTGTAGTTGTTGAAGAAAACAATATTGTAAGTGAAAAGCCCTATTCCGCTTGTGGAATCTCACAGTTCCGCAGCCTTTTAAACAAAAAAAAGAGAAGGCAATTGAAAAATCAATTCAATATTTTTAGCTGTAAAAACGGTTTGCGATTGGATACGAATAAAGCTTTATGTGAAATGACGACCATTGGTAATTTTCATAACAGTCTTTCCATTGATGGTAAACCAATTTTAAGATTTTCTGTGGATGTGCCTATAAAAAGAAAACATCATAAAATAGAAAAAAGGTAGAAGAAATTTTTCATCCCCTCTTTTTTGTGGACCAAAAAATTTCGTTTTTCGTCGTAGTATTTTTCTGATTTTTAAATTGAGGCGTTTTTTGTTTAGCTTTAAAGATTTATAATTGAAAAACTTAATAAAAAAAAATCTGAAGAAATCATTCTACATGCATTTTTTATGTCGACGAATAACATAAAAAATTGCGATTCGATACGTGAACTTGTCCCCGTGTATCTGACGACATTGGCGACCAATCACAGCACGAATAAATCTCGATAAAGAAACATTTGTAATATTCAAAGTTGGTAATGTAAATACTTTGTGCCTGAAGGGTGGAGATGGAGCAAATCAACAAGCTGCGGAAGAGAAACAGCGACAAATGGAAGATATGCGACATTCGATTCTTACCCAAGTATTGGATCAGTCGGCCAGAGCTCGATGTATGTAAAATCATCTTTTGTCCCAACTGCATCCTAACATATTCTTTTAATCACCGATGATTAAACGTCGGGTTAACTATCTTTAAAACTTTCAATTAATCATAACTCTTAAAAGAATCTTTAAAAAATCACGTATACTTTCCAAAGCTTTGAGAACTTAAATCTGCTGTTATATAGGTTTGATTATTGTCGTTTGCTCGTTATAGAGGAAGCTCTGTTTTCATGAAATTTTTTCTTCGAGATTTTCATGTCAAGATACACAGAATGGCCCAAAACGTCGAGAAATGTGATTTACCAGGGAATGTGCTTATGTTCGTATGCATGTACAGGGAGTTCGCAGGGAAACTGGACAGGTCAGGTGGAAAAATTGGCCAGTCTGGTAGGCTGGTCAAGGCTCAGAGCCAATGAGACGTCACAATCTGGACTGTCCAGTTTCACCGCGAACACCCTGTACATGTATAAAATTTCATCGAAATCGATAAAAGAATTTAAATGTTATATTACATTCAATGTAAAAGTGACTTGAGCATACAATTACAATTTACTCTGCAAATAAAACTGTGAAATCTTCTTATATATATTGCATTATCCCGTAAAATATATGTGCACCCGTCAGACTTCTATTAGAACTTTGGAATACAGATTGTCAAAAATCTAGAAGAATTGGCCTCGGAAATGTAAAAAAAAAATTGCAAAGTAGCAGCTTCATAATTGTTATCTTGCACAAAATTTTCTCTACGTATAAGGAAGTAAAAATAACACAAACACAACTTGTCCCGAGTGTGATTTGGTTTTTAAACGTCGAGCCTTCAGATGGGGTCAAGCGAATATTAAAAATCATTATTTTCGACAAAAACAGCAGCGTTAAGTAATCCGGACACGCTGTGGGATGATGGTACTAATTTTGTTATGCTATTACATTTTCTGGCAGAAAATTTTTTTTTTTCTATTATTTTTTAATCCCTAGCGTTCATGCCCCCTATGTAGCGGCACAACCGCACCTTAAGCTTTTTCAACATCCTGCTTTATTTTTCATTGAACACACGAGAATAAAAATCCAGAACAGGTTGTAGACAGTCAGAATTATCTATAACCTGTATCGGTATAGGTTCAAGTGTAATTTTTTTTTTTTAATTTACATTGCAGTAAATACTCTGTCACTGGGAAAGCCTGAAAAGGCAAAAATGGTTGAAGAAATGTTAGTCAGTATGGCTCAGCGAGGACAGCTACCCGGAAGACTCGGAGAGAAAGAACTCATCAATTTGCTGGAAAGTGTAAACCAACATACAAAAAAATCCACAACAGTGAAAGTAAGAGTCATATATCTACAATTGAAAACATTCGCTGGTATGAAAATTTATCATTTGTCATCCTTTTTAGTTCGACAGACGCAGAGCGGCTTTGGACTCGGACGATGACTTATAGCAAATGCAAATGAAGCTTGTAACTGCGATTTTTTAAATAATGTGTGAGAAAATCCACTAGAGTTACGGAGAGGATTGGAAAAGTGAAAACTAAAATAACGATATCGTAAAAAAATAAACTTCATGGACATGATTTATATATGTGTTTGAAATTTTCGGACAATTTCTCGAGAATTTAAGATTATTGTTCATATCAATTCGATTCAACGGACCAAATTCGTATAACAGAACTTTTGGACATGTTGTTCGATACACTTGCACCTCACTTGCAACATGCACTTTAACATTGGCGATAACCCAGAATTCTATCAGTTAAGTCAGTCGTAAACTAATGTTTACTTTTTTTTTATTTCCCGTCAACGGCAGAGATTATTAGTAACCTCCGTTGACGAGATATTTTCACGGTTAAAACGTCTTTAAACGATCTGTGCACAAGCTCTTGAACTCTAGTTTCAATTGTATAACAAATATGTAATGAGTTAAAAATTGAAGTATAAGGCGCTCTTTCCAATCCCGCTAACGTACCGTGAACATCTATTACCAAGTTTATCGTTATTATAAATGTATCTCAACTGTCATTTATATCTTACGCCTGTAAAACTAGATAACACAAAACTAAGGACAGAATTAAAAATAGAAACCTTAATAGAAACCTTTTTTTTTTTCATTGACCTTTTTTGCAAAATTTCAATGACTTTTTTTTACTTTCTCATCACATACAGAGTATGTAAAAGAGAAAGTTTTGGAAACGAAAAAAAAAAAAAAAAAAATTGACACCGAGTGTCGCAGACGCCAAAAAACACATTCAATCACTTCCGTCGGTCTGTGCCCTCCGAAAGCGCAATAACTTTTCAAAGAAACTGAAGATCGCACGGAATTTATTATTCGTGTATCTCCTATGAATAAAATGTAGTTTTGATATTGAAATTGAAAAGAAACCACCCATTGATTTTAGGACTTCGGAAGGGGAAGTTCGAAAAAAAAAAAAAAAAAAACATGGCTGTTTCATGACGATGGAGCTTTGGCGATGAATATTTGTCGTAGCATTGAGCCTCCTCATGGGCATCCTGAGGGCTCGTCTATAAAAATATATTGCCAGAGTTCGTACGTCATGCCCATAGTTCATTTCCTTTTTTCATACTTACGCATTGCGCATCAGAAATCCATAAAATACGAATATAGACACAAATGAAATAAACACGAATATAAATATCATTCTCGCAATCACGGATGCTCCTCAGAATGGATTGTTATTTTGGAATGATATCTGCCTTAGAACTTTCTTCATATTCACGTACTGCGCATCAAAAATTTCTATGATAATACAAATCCGTATATACACTGTTGTGTTTTGCTTAATTACGATATACATTTACACTGAAGAAATAATTTAATGAAATAAATGTCATTAATTCATAATGCGTTTTCGTCACCGAGATGATACCGAAATTTGTTCCGATATGCTTGGTATAAAAGTGGTTATATCAATGATAAGCCGGGACAGATTTGAAAGCCCGGTGGACTTTGCTTTTCGACAATCATCATTGACTTTTGTTCGATATTTCGGAATGTAACGAAATCACACTGTTTCGATGAATAGCACTATTCGCTGTGTGCACAGTCACGCTAATCTCATATCTAATGGTGTATTTCGGTGTAGGTTTAAGTTGATTTTTTTGTACATATATCTCTGTTAATATCTCTTAGGCAGGTACGTATAAAATAGGTATACCGATAAAGTAGATAGCCCATGGGTTGACCTCAACGTTGCCGTCTATCGTTCGCCCGTTCTCACATTTGCGAGATTTTTTTATCGGTACAGCGTGTTCTTTAATTAATAATTAATGAACGATGCTGTAAACCTCAATGCGGTAGATGTCAATCGGTTAAGCGATTCACCATCTCTACTTTACATGTTTTTCACGTACTTGGTAGGATTTTCTTCGGAGAAATAACCGGTATACGGCAGAATCATCCGAAATTTTCTATAACGGTAATGCTGGTAGTGCTTGAAATAGCTCAAATTTACGATTTTTTCCCCCTCAGAAACTATGCGGTAAATCCTTCTGAAACTTAACACGATGTTCAGGAAACGGACGATAAGCATTCGTGTAAAATTTTATAGCGTTGGTAGCATTTCGCCTTGGACCCAGAACAATCTTAAAAAAGAAGTTATATGTGCAATCGTTTAAATTGCTTTGCAATTAAAACTCTTATTAGTGCTTATCTAAAACCGGTTGAAAGACAAAACGTATACAGCATGACTAGACAAAATAATTTACATATCGTTCTAATAAATTATTCAATTTGCGCTATGCTTGAAATATAAAAAAATACAAAGAGAGAAACATACAGTTGAAAGAAATTTCGCTGGACCCGTATCTCGAATAATCCTAATGGTAAACTGTTAATTAAGAGGAATTGAAGCGGTACATAATAGACAGTGTGAAATTTTTGTTGCACTTTCTGTACAGTTTTATGCAATAACTAACAGTCAATAAATAACAATATTTATTGTGATACATTTGGAAAAACATCAACTCGTGAAGAAATTTAGTTCATAGTAAATGAGTTCATAAGAGTTCATAAGAAATTTAGTAAAGATCGGCAGAATATCAGCCAAACCCATCTAAGAGTCTAGTCACGCACGCACCCAACAAGAATCGCACAGAAAAACAGTTTAGAAACTTCCGGAACGATGTGTTTTTCTTTTTTTTCTGTTTTCTAAACGACTTTTCTAGGCGTTTCAGACAATTAATATCGTCGAGTAAGAATCTCGTTTTTTCTATGTAAAAAAATCTCCCCTCATGAGTAAATTGTCTCTTCTTGTCGGAGGTTTTTCAAACTACAATATTCTAATGTGCAACAGCCATAATATACGATTCTTATTACTGATCTTATGTCGAATATGACGACCATGAATAGATGGCCGTGGTCCATATCAAACCAAAGAATGTCTAGAGTAAGTGATTACGTGATTATGACGAAGCTATTACGATTACTATTATTATTATTGTTACATGAGCAGTATATAGAGAGAGAGAGAGAGAGAGAGAGAGAGAACGAGGGGGAGGGTAGGAGCGTGGTGGGAGCGTGAGCCGAGTTTCACGAACTATGGACAGATCCCGTGATCGGCTGTTTGTTGCCTGGTAACTTTTCGATCCCCAGTACCACATTGGACGTCGAGCGAAGCGTTGAACGCACAATCATGTTAAAACTAGCGGGACTGGTAATCATCGTTGGGATCGGAGCATTCTTTCTCTTTGAGTAAATACACAAATTGCGAATATTGCGCCTACTTGAAAGTTGATTGTTTTCTTTTTTTTGTTTTTTTTTATTAATTGCGTTGAAACCGCATTTTTGCAGTTATCTAGGAGGAAATGCAGGAACAGAAGTGCCGAAGCTAGCAGACACCAATTGGGGTCCTTTGGGTGAACAAAGATTCGATACCACTGTGCGACCATTCAAAATCGATGTGCCTAAAGAGGTAAGAGACTTTTTAGATAAAAAGTTCCGAATTTTTAAGTATTGCCAGATCGGTTAAATGTGCGTAATAAACAATTGCGAATTTGTAATATTTTGCTTTTCGAAAATAACAAGCAAAAGCCGCCGTGGTATGTAATTCAATGTTATGTTATCGTGCGACTGCTAAACTCGTGATATTGTAAAAACGTAGGAAAGAAAGTAAGAACGTAGAAAATCAGGTAATTGTGAGTACCAATTATGTGTTGAAACTCGAAGCAGTTTGCCACCCGAAAGATAGCGCAGCACAGAAGAAAATATTTATTTAAGGATGTAGATGTGTGAGATGGATAATTCAAAGACCTTTTTCTTGCGGAAACAGAAACTATCGATTATAAGAAATATGTGTGTGAAATTTGGCATTAATTCACTACGTATATTTGTAAAGTTATAAATATTATTATATTTGCATTTTTAACCGGAGTCGACAGATAAGCTGTAGAAATAAAGCAATGATTGATGAAAATTTTGTTAATCCACCAATGTAACAGCTGCGAATACAATAAACTTCTGATGATGACTCAGAACGAAATCGAAACATCTATAGAGAATAAATATGTTGTTATTTGCTTAAGGTTATCGATAGCTTAAAGACTCATCTGGAAAGAAAAAGAAAGTTTGTGCTCCCTCTGGAAGAAAGCGGATGGGAATACGGTATATCGGGAACGTATATGGAGTCTGTTGTCGATTATTGGAAAAGCAAATACGATTGGAGCAAACGTCAAGCTCTGCTCAACAAGTATCCACAATTCATCACAAATATTCAGGGTAAACGGATAATTTTTCATAATTTAATATGCGACAAACGTGCTGATTGAAATGATAAAAAATAGGTTGCAAAGCGGAACCTTACATATACTTACCTTACATTGCCGTATCAACGAAAAAAGTGGCGATTCCTTGAATTTCAATAAGATTGTTATCGGTATTCGTGTTTCAAGGTCTCGACATTCACTTTTATCGTGTGAAACCCAGCCAGGAGGATGCACGAAAGGCACGAGTCATTCCGCTGTTGATGGTGCACGGATGGCCGGGATCCGTCGTCGAGTTTCAGAAGATTATTCCAATGCTAACAACTGCGCGGGCTGATCGAGATTATGTCTTTGAGGTGATCGCGCCGTCCCTTCCAGGATACGGATTTTCACAGGGAGCAGTGCGTCCCGGACTTGGTCCGGCACAGGTAAATCCTGTCAATTCTCTATCTATAATAAGAGCAAATCTAAAAAATTCTATGGCCTGCGTCATTACACATACAACGATGCGCTTGAAATTTGGCAGTTGTGGATTTTCTGGGTCGTTAATTACGAATCCGAATTCAACGTTAAGAAATATGAAATGGCAAGTCCAATATTGCAGATTGAAATCCAAGCAGTTATTTCGGTTAAATAAACTTAGAAATTCGGGGACCTTTTAGGATACTGATTACGAATCAAGTAACTTTTTGCATCCGTCATGTCAACAGCGCCATTTTGAGTTTCTGAAGTTCAAGCTCGAACTTGTCATCGGCGACTCATCCAAAATGCCCTTAGCATGAAATTTCCTATTTCCTTCCCAATGGGCTGTACACGATAGACACACGCACGTGATGTTTAGACATGATCGACTAATCCGAATATTGATTTTTAGGCTCACACATTGTTGTATTTTATTTTTCAAATTTTTGAAATTCAATAAAAGATTATATTGGCAAATATTCGGCTGTAACTTTAATAATTATACGGTTGTCAAAGAAGGGAGGTATAAGATATTTCGCTTGCAGATGGGCGTGATTTTCAAGAACCTAATGGTCAGACTCGGCTTGAATAAATTTTATACGCAAGGCGGAGACTGGGGCAGTTTTGTGACTTCTACCATGGCCAGCATGTTCCCGGACAGGTTCGATTGGAAACTTTACCAATAATATTTTCGAGAAATTTTACCGATAATATGAATAAAATTCTTGCTTCAGGGTACTGGGAAGTCACTCGAACATGTGCATGGATGGATCTGCTAAATCGATCTTATACAAGTTGATAGCAGCATACGTTCCGTCTCTGGTTGTGGAACCTGAACACGCATCCAAAGTTTACCCGCTATCGAAGCACTTGAAATTTATCATGCGAGAATCTGGATATATGCACTTACAAGCTACAAAGCCGGATACCATAGGTACTCATAAATGAGAAGGGTGAAGTTGCTTTTATTTTTTACTCTAAAATGATCAACTTTTTTTTTTTCTTTCGTTCCGTGTGTCAAACAATATTATGTTTATAGAATAAAACCAAGTCTCAAGTACTTTTAAATCGCCGGATGAATATTAAAAATTCAAAAAGAGCGTTATTTTCGTGAGATTCCTTCATAAATCACCAATAATGATGAAGATTTTGAAAATTCATTTGTGTAGTGCATCGAAGTGTTCCACCGCCGTTCGATAAATAAAAATATTTTTTCTACGCAGGTAACGCTCTCTCGGAGTCCCCGGTTGCACTGGCGACTTACATACTCGAAAAATTTAGCACATGGACCAATCCCGAGTACGTTAAACGTAACGACGGCGGTCTACTCGAGAAATATACAATGGACGAGTTGTTGGATAACATAATGGTCTACTGGGTGACGAATTCAATCACAACGAGCATGAGACTGTACGCGGAGAATTTCTCGAGTGAGAATAGAGCCGCAGGATGGGACTCGTAAGAAATAATCGTAACAATTCGATTTAACAAAGCGTTAGAAGAATCAATAGAAAAATAAATAATGATCGTTGACCTTTCAGAATGCCAGTTATTGTTCCAACGGCCTGTGCGGCATTCGCCCATGAACTTGCTTACACACCGCAGAAGCTATTGTACCGTTACAAAAATTTGACGCAGTTCAATAATTTTCCACGAGGCGGACACTTTGCGGCATTCGAGGAGCCAAATCTTCTTGCTCAAGATATTTGGAGCTTTGTGGGAAAGGTCGAGATCGGGAATAATAAGAGTACCGATTGATCCTGCAAATCCAGATATATAGCTTTCCCAACAGATGTTTTTATTTTCATTTACTTTCTAAATAAAAGTTTATATATTTACCGTCGCTAATATTATTACTCGTTCTTCAATAATAACTCACGATGATACTCGCCGTTTCAACTTAGCTTTAATTTTAAATAGTTTTTCTTGCTACCGCGTAATTATAATCCAACATAAATATCTCTGCGTTCGTATTGCTAAGTGAAAACTCTTTTTTCTCAAGCTTTTCTTTTAAATTTTCTCAAACCGATTTGACGTGCCAAGTGCACTTTTTTCCGGTGAAATGCGACTATAGCGGTCTAAATACAGAATTGAAAGATCAATGGAACTTGTAATTATTGCAACAAATAGTAAGAAAACTCGAGGTAAGTATAAGAGATACAGTGAGAGAGAGAGAGAGAGAGAGAGAGAGAGGGTTTTGTAAAAAATTCAACATACCAAGCACTGGTAATGGGCGGCCATTGGGTTATTATGAAAAAGCAGGTTTTAAACGTTTCGCTGTTGGTCGGAGCTCTCTTCCTTACTTTATTTGTCCTATCACTGCGTCGGCAATTGCCAGAAATATATATATATATACAAAATTTATTTCATGATACACATAAATATTTGTAAATAATACTTAACTACGAAATTTAAGATGTACAGATGGTACATTTGCCAGTACATACAATGTAACTTTAACTATAGTATTTAGTTGTCAATCAAATAGCATAATTAAGCTTCTCTACCTACACAGAATAAATATTCTTTGTGCAGTTATCAATCCAATTTTTATATTACATTGCTCAATGATTACCTATATACCGATTGGATAAAAATGATAAATCACATTGAAATATCCCTCTATAACCATCCTCTGTGATAAAGTTCATTTAGTTTTGGCTTCCTCGTAGAGGAAGCTCTTTGGACGGCAGATCAAAGAAATGATGAAGGAAGCTTCGTTTGGGCAACTTTCGACTTTCCGAATTGATTTGAAAAAAATTACGAAAATGTGAATTTCTATAAAATTTTAATTACTATATCGATTTCACCTAAATTTAATATTAAACATTGACATACTGTACTTAAGTTTTCAAGTTATTTCACAGTTATAACATTTTGAAAAAATGAGGAAAACGAGAATTTTTAGAAAAGCTTAACTACTCAATAGATTTCGCTTAAATTCAATACGAAAGGTCGCACCACTTCGATAAAGTTTTGTGCCAAGTTTCAGCCCGATAGCTGGAAACTTGTTCGAGTTAGAGAGATAAGAGATATTTTTGAAAATCCAAAAAATCGAATAAAATGAAAATGCTACAACCAATTTTAATAAAATGTATACCAAGCAAAATTTGACCGTATGTAACACGGGAGAAAAATTTGAGCCGATTCGCTTGAGTAGTTTTCGAGTTATGAATTTTAGTATCTTTGTCTCTCGCTCTTTCTCACACACGCACGCGCACACGCGCACATTCCAACACTTTTTGCTACACAACTTTTCCGAACCATTTTGAGTATATTGAGGTGAAAAGTCGGTAAAAAAAATGTCATGAGAACAAAGCTTCCTCTATAAGGAAGCGAAAATATTTCTTTTTAACTGCCGACTAAAAAGAATACTATAAGAAAAAAAAAGAAAAAAAATGTTCCAAAGATTGTCCGACACTCACTCTCGCTCTCTATTCCTTGTGCCGATGCCTATACACGACTCTGCATGTGCACGAGGACAGAATGCACACAGCTGTTTCGAAGCTTCCCGAGAAATCAACTGGTACACTCCTCTCTTGCTCGTGACTGATTTTTAGAGTTGCAATGTAGTTGTAATGAGTGTGCGAGCGGTAGAGACGACCAAGACTGGGGGTACGCGTTGGCGGAGAATGCCAGTCTCAACCGAGTCGTCGTCCACTCAACTTCGATTTGCCGGTGTTTTGCTTGCTGGCGATATAACGGAACCAACGAGAAATGCCACGCGCCAATACCCCAACGATTTCGCTGTATTTTATATCAATTTCATATTGATATGTATAACCAATTGTCAATTATTCTTCGCTGTAGCTTACGCAATTCTTCGAAAATCTTTTCATTTTTTTTTCTTCATTCTAACGTCGCGCCCACGTATAATATAATCCATGTGTTGGATTATTATTCTTTTGTCGTAGGATTTTACTGCGCGATTGTATTTTCGAGACGATTTAACTCGCATCCCGAGATCGTTTCCGTTGGTGCGCTGGTGTCCGCGATGGATTATAAATAACGAGTGCCGCTTGTTACTGGTGCGAATACAACTCGTGACTTTCGTGTCAATGCTTTTTGCTCGCTTGCGGAACAGTGCGACGTGACATGTTGGTGACGAAAATCGACAATGAAGGTGAGGGATTCCACTGTTATAACTCACGCGGATGTCTACATTTTCGAAGAGCCGAGCACCTCGAAACCCGACGACAGGTAATTTCTACATACCCTACTGTACAAACAAAAGTAATGTCTTAATGCACTAAAACAAAAAACTTGTTTATCATTTTAGAGAAAAAAAAAAAAAAATTCCTAACTTTCAACTCTGTTACGTGCTTAATATCGATCTTAACTTCAAAATTTAATCTTCCGTTGAAAGTTCAATGCGTAAGTATAGTCTTATATTATTATGACAAGAAAACATTCCAAAATATATCCTACACATGATGATAAATTTTACTTTTCTTTCATATTATTTCCCTTTAGTTTTAATTAATATTCATTTCGTAAATAAAGACCACTTCGCTCTGCATTTCGCATGTGTCAAATATAACCACATAAATCTCAAAATCGTGAAATAACTCCGGAGTAAATAAGCGAGCTCGAGCACGTTCGAAAAGTTTCATCGACTTTTATGACCTTTACGATTTTTTCAGATACAAATGATGTTTAAAAAAAAAAAATTCAACAATACCCAGTAGACGATCATTAATTTTATAGAGATAACAAAAAATTCTCGTTCTCTCGAAAATTCGTGAGATTTCCATGTCTGGACACTCCGAATGCTCTGAAACATCGAAAAAATGTGCGTGAAAAAGCTTGCTAAATTCAAAGCTTTCGATCTCAAGAATGACTTTATCAATCAAGCTGAATAGTGGCGCACACATGTCAAACAGTCAGACACCTTTCTTTTATTCGATTTTTAATTTTTCGAAAAATGTCAGTACGCGCTGCAAATTTTTAAAAATAGATTCGGTTTTTATACAATTTTGCTATAACTCGCTTTTGAGAGGTTCGATAGATGGCATTTTTTTTCAGCAGCCAATAAGGTAAGGGTAATGAAAATGTTAATACCGTGTTTGTACGTGCTTCGAGCGACCTATAAATATTAACCGACTATAAGCTAAAAAAAGTTTGAAAATATATCGTATTGGAGAGTAGAAGGTTGGTACGCAGAGAAGAAGGGAAACGAGGCCGGTATGGTGGAGGACGATAAATCCGGGCCCTTCCCTAACCTTTAAATCCTCTTGGCAGTAGCCAAAGCAGACTTCTGCTACCTCTGACTTGTCCTTTGATGACCGTTCGGTCTCCGTGCAGTGTGGTGCGTCGGTGTGTATCGGCAAACCACGGGGAATCGGTGATGTATCTCACAGCAGCAACAGCAGCCGCGGCAGCAACGTCATCGGTCTGCGACATTAGCACGCTCTCGTTCCTTCTTCGTGGTGTCCGTCCGTTCGGCCGTCGGCCACCACTTATTCTTCTCCAGTCGAGCGTCTCAGTACCGGAGGGATAATGCGCTTCAGAAATCCTCTTCCTCAACGCGGTGCCTACGAGTGAGTTTTCACCAGAAACACACATAAAACATGCAGGCTTTTCGCAATCTCTCGATGGCTCTCTCTGGAACAGCTTCTTTTTTTTTTTTTCCTAATACCACTTGATCCTTCCACTGCTTAAAACATTAATTCTGGTAGCCTGGCTATTCTGACGCTACCTTCTTGCGTATCAACACACGCGATTCTCTTGTTTTTTCCTTGGTAATTCTCCAAGTTCTTTCCTAAAAGGTGTAGATTATGAGAAACATTCAAGTTTTATGCTTGACAAGAAGACCTTGAACGACCGAGCAAGGTGAGCTTGACGCCGGAAACTTTGGCGCGTTATATTTTCCAGTCGTAAATTGGTAACGTGTAGGGTGAGCTTGAAACGCACACAGGAATGCATCTGTGTGTGATATAATACAGGCTTACAAAATATAAGACACTATAAGAGAGCTTCTTTCGACCGATAGAAATTTCAAATAAACACCATTTTTCTGGTAGTTGCTTTTACAATTGCGGTGTCGGATCTGCATCGCTAATTTACTCTTTAATTTACTTTACCGATAGAAATTTCTTCTATTTATATCGGTAAACGGCAACTTTTGTAAATTCTGAGCTATCCGTGACTGGAATGGCAAAGAGTTTGGTGAATTTCGATTTTTCTCCGGAAAAACGAAAAACTCCGGGGAAAAATGAACATTTCAAATGGCAGATTCCGATGAAATCTAGAATAACGCTTAAATTCTTTGAAATATGAGCTTCAAGCACTATTGATCTATATAAATGATCTATATAATTGGAGTATAGCGTTAAACCATGACGTCGTTTCACGGTTTCTTTACTGTTTTCCACAACTATCGTGCCGATAAACTATTCCATGTACAGTAAGCAATATTTTGTTTACTTCCATTACCCAATAATCGTTATAATAAAATATTTTATTCAATAAATGTAATAAACCTAAAGAAGCTGCATAAACGAATGTTCTGAAAATATAGAAAAAGGTATTGCACATAATTTTTCAAGAGAAAAAAGCAGCGCCCGATAAACCGAGTTTTTCACGTTAAGAAGCCGTTGCTTAATTATAACGGCTTACTCTTCTATCAAGGACTTGATATGCCGTTTACATATTTACGATTGTTACCCACAGGTACGCGTTCTCTGGATTAGTCGCAGCGCCACCGCTACATGTTACATCTCCCCTTCCATTCCCGATAGCGAAAGAAACAGACGGAGAAAAAATTGATTTTAGAAGATACTTTTAATCGCCGACTGAATAAAAGTTCAATTCTTAAGAAACAAATGGGACAAAGAAAAAATTGTGAAATAATAAAGAATCCTTGACACATTGGGAGATTCGAACATACACAATGACGAACGAATCTCCCGACGACAGTGTGTGTCAAGGGTTGTTATTTGACAATTTTTTTTCTTTATCCCATTTGTTCGTTCATTCAAACGGAGATTTTGTTGTTTTTTTTTTTTCCCGCATTAATTTTTTTCTTCTCTCGTGGCCATGGTTGCGAAAAGTATAGTGAAATTTTCTTCAAGTTGTGACACGCGCCGGCTCTCCGCGATAGGTCGATTTAACGAAATCTACCTAAAAGAAAAAGTATTTCGAGATAACGCCATGAAATACAATGACTGTAATTGACGGAAAAAGTAAAAGCGTTCCGACCGAGCGGCTCGCGGGCGATTCGACGTCTTGTTTGGAAGGGAAAAAGAATGAAGCCAGTGAAAACTGGCGTTACTCGGCCGTGAAAAAGGTCCGTCGAGTCAATGTATGGGAGTCAAACATCGGTAGGAATTGCGTGAATTACGGATAAAAGGCTATCTGTTAATTGCAATTATCATGGTAATTGGCATGACTCCCCGCGAGTGATACAGGCAGCGCTCGGAGAATGCGCAAAGGAGATGGAAGTTTGGAGACGGCGAGTTCGTTTAGTGGTTGAGCGAAGTTGCTCGAGTCGAGGTTCGCATTCGTTCTCGAAGCACCGTGACCAATCGCACAGCCAGTCGCCGGTTACTATATACATGGATGACTCCCCACCTACGGCTTACGAAATTCGGCTGCATGTGTCAGACCGGCTGGAAGACAGTTTAACGGTACAACCGGGCGTCATCGTTTCTCCTCTGACACTCTTTCCACTGAAATATACGAGCAACGTCTATCGGCAGTGCCAAATCGTCGAAAACTCCGCTAAACCTAAAACTAATATTCATCTGTGAAATGCGAAAACTCCTGTTTGAGGAATTTCAAAGTGACTGCTGAAAGATTTCTATTGTCCGAAGCATGGAATAATATTGAGAGCGTCCCGATGCACGTGTGTCGTACCGACGATTGGGGAGCCGAGCGTGCAGCTGGCCTATCGCAAACTACCCCTCACAGACGCGACAATACCGAGATACGCACTTTTTTCCATACCGCGATGGAATACGGAATTCTTGCCACGACAACTTCAATCCTCTACTCGGTTGTAACAACAAAATGACAATTGGACAACGTCTTAGCCTAACGTTACATATTTCGCAACCTATTTTCATAACTATTCATTGACCACGATGGAATATAGTATTTCGTCTATTCAACGGACGATTTGTAACATTAAATAGAAGGGAGAAAACTCCAGTCGACTCCGGGTGAATTATAAAAGAAAAGCGATATTGGAAAGCATGTTTGCGGATAAGCCAACATTTCTGAGAACCGATCATCGGATAAATTAAGTGGACTCTGAATAAAGTATCGTGCGTCTATATTTACGCACTTGAGTTGAGAATTTCGTTTCTGTAATCTGTTTTTAAAGAAAAATCGAGCTTGGGGAAGAATCTTGGTCCAATGACGTAACATTTCTGAGAGCCGATGATAAGAAAGATTAAATCGGACTGCAATAAAATACAATATCGGGACTATTTAACGAATTTTTCGACACAAGAGAAATGAGAAAATTCGAGTCAACTGTGGAGAGTTATTTAAAAAAAATTAACTCCACAGCATCTGCTTACCCGAGTTAAATCTCGCAGAGAGCTTATAGTCAGAAGGATTAAGTGGACTATTAGCCCCGGTTAGCCCCAGAAGAATCGGCCCACTCTTTGTAGAAGCTCATTGGGCGAAAAAAAAATCGGAGCTTCCGATAATGAAGCTGCGAATATTGAGATACGAAACGTTGCCACTTTGAGAACGATACTATAGTCACATAAAAGAAGCTGGGACGTGTAAATAAGATAACAGCCGACGTGTAATCTACAATTTGTTTTTAGATAAAGTAAGACGTATAGTTAAGTAAGAGATGGGTTTGAGTCAAGTGCCGGAGGAAATGACATTCTACGGGAGTCTGACGGCCGAGGAAAGAGGCAGGATGCAACCGTGTACAAGAGCCAAATGGTAGGTCTCTATGATCTAAACTCGGACCACCTTCGCTATTCTTCCTCTCTCTCTCTCTCTCTCTGATCTTTCAAGTTACCGCACATATTATGTTTCGCATACTATACTCCGCACAACCTGTTGCATTCTCAGCCGTCTTTATATATAGTATATCCAACTGCTCGCGCAAGGAGGCATCGAGTTACGCGAGTCAACTGCATCAGCGACCCTTCGCAATTGCTCAGAAATGCAACACATTTTCTTTTCATTCTTCCACCCAACGACATTGGCATAAACCAACAACACCGTCGCGTCTTAACCATTTTTCGGCTTGCAAAAAGTGGGGAGCTATAAAAATATACGACACCCGAGAGAGATAATAAATATACACGTATGAAAACTGACTCTCTTCTATTTTCCTAATATTTTTTCTTCCTCATAGAGGAAGAAAAATCTTTTCGTGAATAATTTTTTTTTTTCGACATTTTTATGTCAACATAGTTGAAACGAGATGCGTTTTTCATTGCTTGTGAATTACCATGAAATGAGCCATATGTATTGCCGTCCTTGCTAACTCTATCGATACTCGCTACTCAAAGAAATCAATACTTATGTACGTATCTCGTTACTTATTTAGAAACGAAGATAGACCACAGTGATGACGATCCACATCTAATTCGCAGTAAGAAATTATCAGAACAACATAATTATTCATCAGTCACTGGTGTTTAAAATATTTTCAATCGATAGATTTCACCGTACCGATACGTTATATTTATTAATCGTAGTAGAGAGCTTTACCCTTGCCTCGTTGGACAATAATAATAGTACATTACGATACGAGTGCGGAAAATTTTTTTCTCACAAGTGTGAGGTTGCAGCGCGAATCGAACGCGAGTGTTACAATCACGCCAACTGAGAAATAGCTTTTCCGTCGAGTATCGTACAAAATTTTATTCGAAACAACGTGCGAAAATGGGGGTTTGACGCACGCGAAGCCCGTCTATCTATAATTTGTTAGAAATATCTGGATTTCGAGATTTTTAATGCAAGATATACAATAAGATTTATTGTATGATTTTTCATCACACTGATGAAACGAAAGCTAAATATCATCGCTTTGCTTCCTCATAGAGAAAGCTATGTTTTCGTGAAATTAAATTTTTCTTTTTTCGAGATTTTAATCTCGACGTACTTCAAACAGTGTAAAACGTCGACAAAATCCAATTTTTAGCCGAGATCTCCGGATGTCCGAGTGTGTGTGCGTGTGACTAAAATGACGTTAAGAGGGTTAAACTGCCGTAGTTTTTGATTGCAAACGATTCATAAGAGGCGATTCGTACAAGATGTTTTAAGCATATAGGGACGATAAAAAAGGATAAAATCGAGCGGTTTCAGTCGATCTCCGTGGATTATTTTGCCCAACGATTGAATGAATAAATGGTGAAAAATTAATATGTCGAATAAATGCAATGTTACAGCGTAATGAGACCAGGAGATTCGCCACCCCCGATGCAACCGTCGATTCCTTCAGGCTACGACATTCCCGACGACGCGAGCATCACCGGAAAAAGTCCGATGATATCAGCCGCAAGAGGAACGAGCGTGAAAGCCCTACATCCCGAAGGTGAGAGCGATATCGAGGAGGCTGGGCCAATCGTTCACAAGAGCCTACCGTTACCGGAACCCGAGCCGAAGATCGAAAAAAATGGAATTGATCACAAGCTCATCGAGGATAAGACGCTTGTTCACGATCCCGACGACGATCCCTGTATCGTCAAGTGCGTTTACTTGGCTCAACAATGCTGCGAATGCACAATACAGTAAATTTCCTCTATTTCATCGTCTGGCTTCTGTGCGTTTCATAAATACGTTAATTAGCCTGGCGAGTTCCCGAAATTTTGACAAATTTCGACCGAAGCATTTTTTTTAAGAGGACACTGCGATTACCTATTATAGTCGAAGAATCCAACATTCTACTACTACTTTGGATACTCCAATAGTAAGCACCGTACATATGTCTCAATGTACGCAGATAGAAGCAGACTATTATGCGTATGCATTTTCATCGCCGGCACTGTTAGCAATTCGAATCTGACTAAAGTACATATACATACAGACGTACCTAATATACAACCACTGTTTGCTTTATAGTACTGCTATAAATACTGTTGATAAATTCATATTACGATATTTTATATCCGCATAAAATCATCCTTTTCAAGGGTTCGATATTTTCAAACGATTGCGATAAGTAGCAAAGAATGCAAAGCAGAACTTTGCACATTGCTTTTGAATTATTATAAAGCTACCTCTATGAGCAAGTATCTTTTATCGATTTTCGCTTTCTCATAGTCGAAAGCTTTGCAAAAGTTCACCAACAATGTGCAAACTTCTACTTTTTACCTTAGTTTTAAGGAAATTTCAAACATACGTTATATTTATATATCATTTCTTGCTCACTTTCCACAATCTTTTAAAAATAAAAACTTTACTATTTCTTATACGATTAAAATTAAAATACAATTGTGACTATAATGTTTTGTAAAATTTAAATCATCTTGCCAATTTTCATCAAATCTGGCACAAAATATCTCTGCATGTTAATATATGCACGTATCTGAAGTCTTACTACGTTTTGTCAGATGTTTCAAAAGTTGAAACTGGTGAAAGATAAAAAAAATTAAATTACCGTAAAATCCGAACCGCCCATTTTTGAAAAAAATTTAAACTTCCATAAAAATCGAACCTGTTTATAGTTTCAGCTCAAATTCATTACCTCGATCATCCTTTATTTGTCAAAATTATTTACCTCAATAGCTAGAAATTTGCGGCAACAAGAGCCCATATACAGACATGTTTCGACAATTTCGAAGTTGAATAAAATTTCAACAGATCTTTGAATTTTTTAAGAAAATTATCACAAGCAAAGATGTGAAAAATTTCAGCCCGATTTATGGCGCTGTTCTTGAAATATCATGGTTTAAATTTCACATGCCGGCCACGTACACGGACATCCATCCAAGTATTTTTTCGAAACCACTTTCCCCGACGTTTTACACCACTCGACGATCTCGAAAAAAAAGCTTTCTCTATGAAAAGAAGCAAGAGGACCAAAATACGAGAAGATTGAACTGAAATTTTACCGACTCAATATCATATTTGTGAATATACCGAGTATTCATTATTAAGAAATGAAAAAGACAGGTTTGAATGTGTTAACCGACATTCCGTCCAGAATGTCCAATCAATCGGGTCAATCGTAATGGTAAGCTGTTTACGTATTTACGTAAGTGATAGGTTTATCGTGAAATGACGAGTGTATGTTTAATAAAAGCAACAATTCTTGTTTTTTTTTTTTTTTAACGCAAGAGAACTTTATGTAACATAAATTTATAAGTTCTATTGTATATTTTTACCTCATTGGTTGTAATTAGAATTTTATTATATTCGTGCCACCATGAATATTCATAGCCATGGAAAGATTCGTCTCACTCTCCCAGTGTATCGATTGTTGTTTTCTCTTTAAAAGCAATGGTTTTTTTTTTTCTTTTCTTTTAAATCCTTAAAAATTTCGACTTTTGCACGTTCTAATATTTTTACGCCGTTTCTGGCTGCCGACTTTGAAAACTTCATATACTTTCCACGAAGCATGTATGCTGAGATTGGTATATTAAATTTATTATAAAAGTCTAAAGGTATATTGAAGTACTTGTATATCAAGGATATATATACCGTTGACTCAATCGAAAATTAAATACGCAACATTTTAAAAACTGTGATTTGAAAAATTATTTGTACACGTTGTACACCGGATGAGGGCGCAATTCGGAAAAAGCCTTAAAAGACGTTTCGACAAAGAACCACCCGCGGATGAGCGTCTGGTTATTGTCAGCAATTATCCTTTACCACCAGCGGGGCCTGTACGTGATGTTTGGAGCTTTTACCAGCTTAGGGAAAACATGCCAATTTAAAAAAAACAGATCTACGTGCGGAACTCGCACCCCGGCCACGTGTTGATGACCACCAGGGCCCCGTGACGTATCACTAGAGAGCTCCACATTCGATTTGCATTTGTTGTGCACGAGATTGTGTTAATTCAATAGAGAACCGGTTTTTTTCAAAGTACAAAACTTTCTTTTATTGCTTTTCATTTATCCAATTCCGAATTTATCGAGGGCATAATTAATAGAGAGCACTGGCGATCAACTTTAAGGGGTGGCTAAATTAAATAAACGTAAAATTGTCTTTATTTCAATTGGGCACCCTTTAAAGTTGGTCGCCAAAGTCCTTTATTTGTAGAAAGTAATAGTTAGTTACTTATAATCATAGTTGGGGGTGGAAGACGAAATATGATTTTTCATTCGTTTTTAACAAGATTTTTTGTTGAATTTTCAAAAATTAGTTCAACACCCTTGTCTATATCTATATGAATTAAAAAAAAAAAAAAAAAAAAAATATCAATACGTTAAACATTTACTTATGTTATCATCTCGAACGAGACTCTATATATAATTACGATCGAATCTCACTCAAGTGAGTTCACTTGTTCGTTTAATTTGATCACACTAGCATCGTAACCAAGAGTCACGTTAGCGACTCGACGCCAAGTATAAAAATGAAATTAGCTTGATAGTATATTACGATACGAGTGCGATCAAACTTTGTCTGACGAGTGTGAAAATAGGGGTGTTTTTACGCAGACTCCACGGTAAAGCCGTGACATATATGGCATAACGGTTTAAAGCAATTATTTATACACTTTCATATCTGCGCGCTGCTAATAATAAATTATAACAATAAGAGTATGACTATTGGCTGATGTTAATAAAGATAATTTAATGTAAGGGCAATGTTTTCTGTCGAAAGAGGAATCGATGATTAAATTTCAATCTCCTTGTTTTAACGTTTTCACTTTCATCCGAGTCATCTTCAGAAAGTTATTTATTATCAATGATAATCAAGCAAATCTGAATCAACATTGGTATCGTTGGCACCTGGCACTTATAACAAATCATAACTGTTTTTATCAAGTGAGGTTTCGAATAAATAAGTGTTCGGTTGATTCGGACAATCAAGGCTCTACTATATTCAATTTCAAATACCAGTTTATCCGTAAATGCCTTCCTATTCGCTATGTGGAGTTTTACACGGATCTAGTATCTATGGATGCATTGCCATGCACGAGCATACCATCGGCGCAACTTGTTTCGCTGGAGAGAACTGCGCGTTGGAGTTTTTGCTTACACGCACACAAGAAGAACACATTCTTAGACATCAGATTAGCGTGAGTGCGTTACACTGCGAATACAAGTATATTAATTTTCATTTTTTTTTATCTTCAGTGTAATAAAAGTGAAATTTACTTCTCGTCCATTCACCAACGCGCACTGTTGTAATATATTTACATGCTGTTGTTTAATTGAAACATCGTTGGAAAGTGCTTTATTTCTCGACCTCAATAATTACGGTCACGATTTCGCAGCGATGCTTCAAAAATTCTCTCAAATCACGTTATATCTTCGGATAATGTTAGGTATTTACAAATTAATCAAACTTGATCTATACTTCGAACGATCCTGACAATAATTGACGGACATGTTCGACAACTATTCATCTGATTTCTCGTTTAATTTTACATCGATTCGTCACGTTATATTTTTCTCTCTCTTGGATTTCTCTATCCTGTTCAGGAATTCCAAAGCATTTTAACATACATCTTCAGCGATTGCATCCAAACGCTTTGCTATTATTCAATTCTTAACGGTAAAGAAATTAATATCTTCGGGTACTCGATTACCGCTACGCCGACGGACATACGCAAATTTTAATTTGTCAATTCATTTTCCCAAGATGAACTTGAGATTCCTTTATTTAATTGTACGTAATTTACCAATACTTTCTATGCGCTTCTTCAATTATAGAAATTCATTAAACCAATGGTAGAAAAACGTGTTGACTCATATCTGATTCCTCAGAGAAAATACTAGCTCTCTACTTGTGAAAATATCAAATAATATCCTCCTTCACGGAAAATAACATAAGATCAAAGCTGCTTTAAAACTTATTTTGGAAAACGATAACTTTTTTGTTTTTAAGAAAATCTGACATGGTCGAAATATTGGACGTTCGCACTTGTCATCGTCATTTTGACTGAAAATTCGCCCTCAAAAAGATGTAATTGAACGTTTTTCCTCGCCATTATTATAAAATGGAGTGTGACAATCTTCGTCAAAACGGCGACTTGATTGTCGTATTTCCGCGATTTTTGGCTTTTCAATGCAAATGATGCATTTCAATCTTTCCTTCTAAAAAGTTAGTGGAACAAAAGATCGCAGCCCTTGTCATCGTTTTATTCGTACTGTGATTGGTCGCCAATGTCGTCGGATACACAGGATCAAGTTCACGTTTCGAATCTTTTTGTTTAGTAGGGAAGTTTCTGAGCTGAGTCGCCTCAGCGGCGAGTATTTGCGTTACATTAAGTAATAAAGACTAGACTTTATTCGTAGCTACTGGTAGGTTGCGATAGACAGCCCTCAAAACACACGCATACGTACACACACACACACACACACACACACACACACACACGAACGCGCACACACCTTGTTAGTGGATGATTATGTACTTTCTCAAACGATGAGTTACGAGAGACGTCACTATTACATGGAATAGTGAGGCAAGTTGACTTACCTTACCTCAATAATGCATAAAATGGCAAAAGTTAAGGAAATGAAAGTGTGACAGGATTTGTGTCGTAAGGAAAGACGACTTACCTCACTATTGCGTATAAAAAAAAATTTACCTAAAAGCATCGTAGTGAGGCAAGTCAACTTTCGCTTTAAACCTCTACATCATGGCTAAAAAGAACTAAATCGCACCACCGAAACCTCGACTCCAAAATCGTCACACAGCTTAACTCTGTTGCATAGGTCCGTAAGTTGACTTACCGCGCTATGTAAAAATTACCTCATCATTGTTTTACTGCCCTTCAACTCGTTTTGTTTTTCACTATTATAGCAATCTCCTTCAATTTTACAATTTTTTTTTCAAAAATGTTTCCAACACGTTTAGAATATTGGCGCATGGTCAAAATATTGCTACCGCAAAAAGGTAACCACGTCTGTTTACGGCGATGGTACTAGAGTGATTAACTCGTCTTCATTAAGAAATCGAGAGATTGATTTCTTAACGATTCCATACTGATTCCGTACGAGCGGAGAATTCGATGGACAGAAAAAAAAAAAAATTTCTAAGTACATTTTTATTATCCTCATCGATATCGCGGTCGGACGGGGCTATCGAGAGAAACTCTCTATCCTCTCAAATCGTAGATCCTGTTATGATTCGTAGACAGGAAGAGGATGACCCTCTGAGTTGAAGATCCACTTGTCCAAGTCTATCAACTGTCTCGTATCGTCGAAAAGAAGGTACAGGTACTTGAGAGTCTCCGCATACCAGAAGCTCTCCGTCATATCACGAGGCCGCGTGTTCTGTGTGCTTCGTACGTTACCGATGCTCGTATATCCGTTTTCCACTTTGGTATAGTTTTCAAACCCCTAAAACAAACGCATGTCACAGTTGTTATTAATTGTAAAAACATTGCGTGAACGAGGCTTCGAGGATTTGACACTCAACAAAGCACTTGTCAATTTTTAAAAGACTACATATTTATCATATTAATTTGATAATACAATTTCAAATACGACATGACTAAATGTTTCTTTATATTAAGAAGGTATCCCCTAAAATTGGTAATCAAAGCACCGGAAGCTGTAAGAAGGTTTAAAAAATCAGCACCGATTTGTCTAGTATGAAGTGCTCGAATCATGTCGAATTGGCATTAAGTAACCGAACACACCGATAAGCTTTTAGACAGCAGTGATTGAGAATGCTTAAAAATGCGAAATCGATAATTTACCTGAAATATTTGCCAGCCCCAGTCCTGGTAAGTCTTATTGCCCGTGAAGTACCACATATAGAAGAGGCTCTCTATGAATTCCGGTCGCAATAAGTTGTGCGCATCGTTTGACTTGACGTACATATCCATCTGATTTTCCTCTTCGATTTTCTTTCACAGAATTAAAAAAAATAAAATGGTGCCGATGCAAAAAAGGATGATAGGCGTGATTTTTCGAAATTTCAATTACCTGCATTACATTAAAATACGTTATTTCTGGAGCGAGAAATGTAGGCTGAATAGCGTAAGTTTGATAACAAGTACGAACGAGGTCCTTTGCAAAATCCATATGTTCGGCCAGTAGACCATGATGAGCACCTAATGCCAGAGTTCCTCCAAGGTAGCAGGTCAAATGATCCTGCGTTAAAATAGTTGGAATCATCGTTACTGGAGATACGTTAATTAATACAAATTACGACTAGAGTTACGTAATTGCATTACAAAGAATTCTATTTATTTATTTCTTCTACACATTATTTAATATTATCATGTTCGGAGTTTGTTGATGTTGTGAATTGGACTGGACTGGAATTGGAGATAGAGGAAGCTATCGCAATAGGAAGTGATTTGGCGGCTGTCTGTTTGACTAAACTAAAATGGTATGAGGGGGCGCGGATCGAGCTAGGAAGGATTACGTTAGATAGGGTTAAGTTAACATAATCTGTTTGAGTGTTAAAATAGTGAGTACATCTGTATTTACAAGAGTAAAGCCGAAGAAAATTTACCATTTTTGGCTTCATGTCTTTAGTTGCTCCCACGAGTTCTGCGATGAAAAGGTAGTTGCTCTTCGCCGTTCGTTTCACAAGATGCCTTTGCGTACCGGAAATTCCCGCCATGTAATCGTCCCGCAAACTGAGACGGAACATTTCATAAATTTCGTCAAATGTAGTTATAGATTGATGCATATTTTACACGGGTGAGCACCAGATAATGAAACATTATTAAACTTACTTATAATTAGCCAGGTCTTAGTATTAATTTAAAATAATTTTCGTAAAGTTCAAAAAAAGAATTTATTTTCGGAAAAAAGTTGATTCATATAAAGTTTTATTCTGGATACAAGATAATATCTGTGTCTTTGCTATTTGCAACGCATGCACGAAAGGTGGCAGTTTATGTACCGACCGGCCGTGACATAAAGTGGGGCTTTTCGAGAAGACGTTGCATAAATGCGCACATCCGTTATTTCTTACTTTACGTCAGGCCCGGCCAGCACATACACTGTCACCTTTCATAAATTTGTTACAAAAAATATTATGCGATAATCTTACGAAAAAGCGGACCCCGGAAGGCGGTTGTGAAGGACGCAGAACTCGCCTTCCCATCTTCCCAATCTTCGTCCAAAGTCCGCTTTTTCCCGCTAGTACCACAAAGTACTATTCAAAAAATTTTTCATCGAGTGCTTCGGTGTATTTAATAATTAATTACTTACTAATCTATAGTTTTTCCAGTTTGCAGCCACTGTTTGAGAAGGTATTCGTAGTAACTATCGCCACGAGCACCAAGTGTAATCGTCGCGTATTCTCTAAACTGGCCGGTGTTTGCATTTATGAATATCGGTACTAAGCCATCAAATTTCTCCAGATTGTGGACATGTTCGGAAACCTTAGCCGCGGCAGCCTGTAAATGGAGATACAGATTGGGACGTTCAGTACACAGCATCCTCTTTCTTAACACTAGTTTGCTTTACTGATCTTGATCTGATTTTTGGAATTTGATCTTCGTCTCCATAAAATGTTCAAATGAAAGTAGCGAGAATAACGATTTATCCATTTTTAAAATACCGCTTTTTTACCGAAACCGAAAATTTCAATCACTTTGAGCGACCTCTAAACGTTTTGTTTTGTTTTGTTTTTTTAACTGCAGAATCGTTATTTGAGGTCTATATGAAAAAAAAAAAAAAAAAAAAATCATCGAGTTATTTCGGACTACTCTATTGATCAGCCACTCAAAATTGACACATTTTTAACTCAAACTACTTTACCTCGAATCTTGGTTGACCTGTGCTGCGACTCAGATCTCTGAATTCCAACTGAATCGAAGTTATTTCGCTGGTACTGCTGTCGGGACCCCATTTTGGACTATGGGCACTTCTCGTGCCGAGATTCACGTCGGAGAACGGAACTCCCGATCTGGTTGAAAATGCAGGTAAGGAACGGTCGCCCAAATCCGTCTGAAATAATTAAAAATCCAACCCTGAGCCCATAACCTACGAAAGGTATTTTTATACTCTATTAAGGGAGAAGCCTGGTTAACTAATTTTTTTTTTCAAAATTCATCTTTTGTCGTTGATTAATAAAATATTATTCTACATACTTTAAGAAGCAATTCCAAGCAATTTTATAGGCGCACTCCATGAAAAACAATACTTACAGCTTTGTCTAAGAATAATTTGTCACCGGACAGATGATATGCCGCCAGCAAACCTCCTAACACTCTTATGGTAACTTCGAATAAATTTACATCCCTATTGTTACTAAAATCTAAGCTCTCCTCGACCCAAGCTCGTGCCACTCCAAATTCTGTAATAAGCTTATTGTTATTATTACTGTTGTTGTTATTGTCATTATTATTATTATTATTATTATTATTATTATTATTATTATCCATTGAATGATAATAGTACTTTGCGATACTACTGAGATAAAGTGCGACAACTATGAGAAGCGCTTACATCTCGTACTCTTCGCTTCGCTTAGCGTGCGAGAAGTAGGCACTTAATCGCACTCGTATCGTAATTTACTATTTTGTGTAACAAGTGGAGGAGAAGTGCCACTTCCGTGCTTGCCGATTGTCGCGCTTCGAAAGAAGTACACAGTTGCTATAAAACGCCACTTACGCCACTCTCGGCAAGCACGAGAAGTAGCACTTGTTATGCACGCGTTCCAAAAATCCATTAATTCCATAGTAAGTCGTTCATTGACTTGCGATCCTACCTTTGTTTAAACCCATTATATACATGGTGTCGAGTGAATCGACAATTGTCAGACCAAGACCGAACCATTCGTGATAGCCTTTGGATATTGGCTTGACATTGTCATGGCCCCAAGCATATTTTTTGTATCCGTCCCACGAATGCTTAAATGCTTTTATCACAGCTTCTTGTCTAGGATTTTGAGGACCTGCTTAATGGAATTCCAAGAATTAATACTGAAATCGAGAACCTTCTGAAATATTATTGAGGTAGGGAAAAAAGCACAACCCGTCGGCGCGATGCTTCTAAAGTGTTTCTCGTAATTATAATTTTTATAATCTTCAACAATGCTTCACAAAATGAAAACAGTAAATTTTGAATTAAATGTTTTGCAATAATTGACAACAATTGTATGCTATGGGGTGTTTCAATTCTAATGAAACATAGGAAATATTTCTTTTTGTTATTTCCTTGTGTTAATTTTCTTTGTTAAAATATTATTCTAATTAAGATTTTTTATCGGTAATATTCTGATTTAGCGACACCTTTGTAATTTACAATTCGTTTGATATTTTGACTTGACAGTTGATAATAGTGACGCACCGATAAACTTGATTGCAACAGGCTTAGGTTGCGGAGGTTCTCCGATCTGATCGTCGTCAACCTGATTAATATCAGGCTGAAACTCAGGTTCCTCTATGACTTCGCCACCAGCTGCAGCTCCTGCGCCTTGTTCGCCATTTTCCACAAGGTGTTCCTCCAGCAGCTTGTTATTATCATACTTTTGTGTCTCAACGCTGACTCTAGCATTATCAGTGTCCCCTGCGCTCTCTATAAAACTATTTTTAGTCTGCGCAGGCAGCAAGTAGAATGTCATCAACAAAACAGTCATGACAAGAAAGTAAAAAACATTTCTTTGAAACCTGGAGAGTTGGTTCCATTGCTGGAAAAAAAAGAAAAAAAAAAAAAGAAACAAAAGAATCGATTATGATAAGCACTTTGATAAATAAGCGAGTATTTGCGTATCTTTCCTCCTTACCCTCCAGAGACTTCTGGAAGTTCCTTTACTAAAAGTTACACCCTCGTTTATGCTCAAACTAATATGACCGGTCTTTCCGGGATCTCTCGGTGACAACATGATGTCCTAGAAGAATTCCGCTAGAGCGCGGTTACCGAAGGGTTAGGTGCAACCAGCAGCTAAGCGCAGATCGGGACACCTCGTCTTGTCCTTCTTCTGTCAATTTGACGGGACCTGCGCACAAAAGTGTAGGCACAAAACCGTTTCGCCTTTGGCTTTGCCGTGGCGGCCAAAAATTTCGCTGCAATATCTCCGACTCACGAGAACACAGCAACAACCTCGATTGGAAAGCCCACATTTATTAAAATTCTATGGAAAACTTTGCGTAGACACGTCATTAAGATGTTGGAGACTGCTCGTGCGGCAAAAGTTGTCGACTGCGTGCACACAACACTGATACGTGCCCCCGTACGAGGAGCGAAAAAAACCGGAACTCACACGTTGTCGAAACGTTCACGCCACTCTGAGCAACTCTGAGGATACTCGACAACAACAAGCGAGACCGGTGTTTATTACACGCATGCACGCGAGCCAAATCGCCATGCGTGAGGCTGCGTGAGACTGCCGTCACACGGGCTTCGGAGACTATGACATTTACGAACGCTACGAATCCCTATACGAACGTGTGACGTTACGCCGCTTTCCGCCAGCCAACCACGGTTTAATGTCCAGTTATAGTATTGTCGCTTCTCGCTTCTATGAAAACGTACCTACGTACCACGACTGCAATCCTTTGGAACTGCATTACGAATACGCGCCGGACAATATTTCTCTCTTATTGCAAATAAAGAAAGAATGCATTCCAGGCGAAACGAGCGTACGAACGATCAAGAGTCGCGGTAGCTACTCTTATTTAGTATTAAAAGAAATTAAATCTACCGAGGCTCTATCTAAAAGACTGATCGCCGGAAAAGAAGTGGACCATTACAAAAGCTTTTTGTCAGGTCACCGCCGCGATTACAGAGCAAGTAACGCAAGATGAAAGTGACGGTCATTTTACATCACGGTTGAGCTGTCGGCACGTAAGATATTGTCATCGGTTCGTTTGGTCGGTGCTCTGTCAGGGAGGGCGATAGAGAAGCGACGCAAGAGCATTTATCGTTCGATTAATTAATAGCTATTTGGCAAAGAGAAAAATCAAAGAAAGTTGAAAATGTTGGGTCAACTCCCCGCGTGTGTTATAGATGTAGGAACAGGGTGAGTAAATGAGGACGTTTGAGAAATAAATTCAAAGAATTGTTGGCCAAACGGTTAGGCCAGGAAATGACTACCACTCCCAACTATCACATTTATCGCACAACCAATAAATCCAATGTGTTTATCGGCGAATGACGCTCCAATGATTTTTTTAATCTTTCAAACAGATATACAAAATTGGGTTTCGCTGGAAATAGGGATCCCCAACTGATCATACCCTCTGCTATCGCCATCAAGGAAACTGCTAAGGTCGGGGACAACTCTGCCAGACGAGTCACCAAGGGAGTGGAAGATCTTGACTTTTACATTGGCAATGAAGCTTTCGAGGCTACAGGATATTCTGTCAAGGTAGACTATCAGTTTTATCGCCAAATGACAAAGTCATCGGCGAAGCAAACAAATATAAAAATGTTTTAAATAAGTACATCGTTCTTATAACCGAATCACCTTATGAAATATTTACAGCAGGATGTGCAAAACAAAAAATAAAGAGGTTCTAAAATATACCTTGGAGCAATCCAGAGATTGTTCTAAGGTATATTTTGGAATTTCCTTCTTTTATTAGCGTTTTTTTGAGAATTTACATTTTTTGAAAATCAAATTAACTCAATACCGTTGGTTGGCTGACTTCTATTTTTCTACAATAACCCAACAGATTTTAAGATTACACACGATCGGTTATAGGAATCAAAGCTGAAAATTATTTTGAAACATAATGCGGAGCAGAGTTATATCGTGAAATAAACATTTAGAATATAATTAGTAACTTTTTTGTCATAGAAATGCTGCCCCTATGCATTTGTAGAGCCTGTTTCAACAAAGAAAACAAGTCACGTCACGAGAAAAAAAATTCAAGGTCACGATTTATCAGAAATTCTTAAAAAGCCATACTTAATAGTTGTTTGTTTATCCGCGGATATTTAACAAAATCTTTCTCGAAATTTCGTTATGTTTCGAGTATGTGATAAACTTATCTTTGTAATTATTCGGAAAATTGAACACCTCTTTATTAAATCTACAGGTACTCGTTTGTGTATTAATATCTATTGTATTAACGTTACGAAAAAATATTATCCGAATAAATAATAGTGTTATACAATTTCGACGCGAAAGATTCGACTTACCGTTGGATTTTGAAAACTGATCTACAGCTGTTGCTGTAGAACATACCGTGTTGCTGACTATTCATTACCATATTCTATACAGTATCCTGTGAGGCACGGCCTGGTAGAGGATTGGGATCTCATGGAACGCTTTCTCGGACAATGCATTTTCAAGTATCTCAAAGCCGAGCCAGAGGATCATCATTTTTTGCTCACCGAACCACCGCTTAATACGCCGGAGAATCGAGAATACATGGCTGAAATAATGTTCGAGTCGTTTAACGTTCCCGGACTCTACATAGCCGTTCAAGCGGTCCTCGCGCTCGCCGCTTCTTGGACCGCTAAGAACGTCGATGATCGTGTTTTGACCGGAATTGTCGTTGACAGCGGAGACGGAGTTACTCATGTTATACCCGTGGTATGTTGAGAAATATATATACACTAGCGAATCGAGCGCAACCTTGATCGCGAATGTTTTCGGATTTAATCATTTCGCAGCGGTTTAACGCTCATATCTCTTGTACCCCGGCCAGACGGTACTCGCCGATGATGTTCAAAGATCCACTTTTCGAATTTCTAAAGTGGTGTACTAGTTTTGATAGTAGCTAGCCCGTAGCTAGATTTCATAAAGTTATTTGTAATGAAAGTATTGGTGACGTGTTCGTACATGTTATTTAAGTGGCAAATATAAATGTCTTTTGAGCGGCCTCTAAATATCAAACGGCCAAGTTGAATCAATAAGAAAATTTCAAGGAAAAATAATGGAAAGTTTAATTTATTGCGAATTGCACTTTCAGGCCGAAGGATTTGTAATAGGCAGCTGCATAAAACACATTCCGATCGCTGGTCGCGACATTACGTACTTTATCCAGAGTTTGCTGCGCGAGCGAGAGGTCGGTATTCCGCCGGAACAGTCGCTCGAAACCGCCAAAGCCATCAAAGAAAAGTATTGTTATATCTGCCCGGATCTCGCCAAGGAGTTTGCCAAATACGACAGTGACTCTAGCAAAATAAAGCAGTATTTAGGAGTGAACAATATTACTCAACAGACGTTTAACGTCGATGTGGGCTACGAGAGGTTCCTCGGACCGGAGATTTTCTTCCATCCAGAAGTGCGTTACCTTAACATCTTTTCTTTCATTGTTCTTTTTCCATCAATCTCGAAATCCTTGACAAACCTATCAATGATATCTCTCTCTCTCTCTCTCCACAGTTTGCTAATCCGGATTTTAATACGCCACTCGACGAGATCGTGGACGACGTTATTCAAAGTTGCCCCATCGACGTGAGGAGACCTCTGTACAAAAACATTGTTCTCTCCGGCGGTTCAACAATGTTTAAAGACTTTGGCAGACGTTTGCAACGGGATGTAAAAAAAACCGTTGACGCAAGGCTCAAGAATAGTGAAAAGCTTAGCGGTGGACATATTACGGTACGATATTGTATAATCTAGTATTTTGGAAAGTTGTTTCTTTGTTTTATTACATTGCATTAAGAAAATATGCCACAATGTACGATATCCTTGAAAAAAAAGTCACCACTTTACTTTTTGTCACAGCCCACTGCGATAGACGTTCGTGTAATATCGCATCATAAGCAACGATGCGCCGTGTGGTTCGGCGGAGCGTTGCTTGCCAGCGGACCGGAGTTCTACAATGTCTGTCACACGAAAAAAGACTATCAGGAGTGCGGACCGAGCATCTGTAGATATAATCCCGTTTTCCGTAGTATGGGTTAGAGCGCAAACGCGCTCGTTCGCGTCACCATATTACGTAGAGACCTACTTGCTCATCATCGAATTTATTCTCGCGAAATCAAATAGTACAGATATACGATGTAACGCGCACACAAAACGTTAAATACTTTCCGTGATCGCAGTCGGTCTGCCGATCGGTGCAGATGGTCACACAGTTTCACACTGTGAAAAGAAGGTGTACTTTGAATTTTTGCATTTTAAAAAGAAAAAAGTAAGAAAAATTCCAACGTTTATCATATTTTACGACTATTAACGAATATATATAAATTATTAATGTGCGTTTATGAGGAAATTTGTTTTCAGTAAACTTGTAAACTGTTTTGTGTAAACTTGTATAGAGATAAATTTGTACATACGGATAACCGGTTGAAAAAATAAACATCCTTTTTTAATCGACGACACATATAATACACAATTATTTAATTCGACGCTAATTCCCCTTTATTCATAGGCAATATCTTAGCTGTAGAATATACAGTTATGTACTTATATACAAAGGAGCCGTCATCGTTGTCTGCAGCATACGCTTGAGGCTTGTTTTTGAAAGTATTTCGTAAGAAAAAGACAGAAAAAGAAGCACTTTGTCGACCGGTGAAGGTACGAAATAAGACAATAATGTGGTTAAGGATGTGTTTCGTCGGTACTGTCCTCACCATGGTGTTTAATCGATATCATCGTTGTTCGCATCGTCCTCACTGAAAACAAAAAGAGACATTTTTTTTTTTATAGTCGAATCTATGCTCGCCAAGTGTAATTAGGGGAGCTTCGAGAAGAGTGTGTACGTTTTATTTCAAGTAGGATGTTTGTTCGAAACAAGAAATTCGACGGTAAGTCACAATGCATCTACATTCACTTACTACAGATTGAAGCCGTTTAATGCAATTTCCGGGAGATTGCCCTCAAGATCCGTGTAGAGGGAGGACATGAACAGAGAGAAGAGGTTTGAATTGGTTTGAGGTGGTCTTTGGACCGTTCTCCTTCTTTGATAGACGTCGATCGAATCTCCCGGTGGCAGAGGATCGTAGGAAAATATTGGGCCGTCATTTCTGATCTGTAAAATCGCGTGGAAATGATCGGACGAATTCATAAAATGTAATTAACTGAAATAATTAATTTTATTCGTTTTAATAATTAATTTCATAAAGGGACAGAGTCAACTGAGACAGTGAATGAGAAAATATTTTTAATTATAATACCATTGCGGCTTTTATCACTTACGGCATTATGACTTATCGTCACTTCCTTGAAATCCGAGAGAATTATATGTCGCAGAATATTTCTCGGTGGTTGGCCCTGATAACGTTTGGCACGTTTTGTCAAACAAAACTTTGCGTGCTCGTCGCCGGCATCGACGCGATTGAGAACTGTGTGAGTTGCTGTTTCGAGAAACAGCAAAACATCGGCTTCCTTCCACAGATGATAACTTCGCGCGACATACAGATCTTGTAACTTTTCGAGGGCTGGGCTGGTAGTGGATTTTGCTTTACTATTGAAATAATCATGACCCATTACCTGCAAATTTCATTCACTGAGATTCGATTTCTGTGGAAATTTAAATGTAGGAACGTAGGAACGGGACACTATTGTAAAAGTATTTGATCTATTTTTTTAAATAAAAAAATGTTCTGCTTTTGCAATTATCATTGTCAGAATTGGAATTAAGTAACGTTTACCGTTTTTATGTTACTCGTCAGTGCTTCGTCATCGGCCGTTCGTGTCGCACGATATTTTTCTTTCAATAAAACGTAAGAATAACTTGGAATCATTTTTTTTGTTTTTAACATTAAATGATAAAAAATCGTAGACGTAATAAAGTATAATCATTTTGTCACTGATTTATTGAAAATGTTTGTTTTTTTTTTTCATTCAAATGGCGTCGATTTGTGATATGAAATTCAATTAACAGCAATACGGTCTACCTTCAAATCTGTTTGCACGCCGCACTTGTCCAAGAGGGGTGTCAAGACGCCTGGAAACATGAATAGAGCGTTTTGCAGCAGTTGATCGGCGACTTCACGGTTGTTCAGGTAAAACTGGGCGAGAGCCAGGCTGTAAGCTATATTCGGCAATTGAGTGAGATTCCTCGAGTCTTCCCAGAGCTCGCAAAAATCGACAAACCACTCGTACTCGCGGGCTCTCAGGGCGTAAAAGTCGATAGCAAGAACGATCGCCAGAGGATCGCCTTCTGGATCCAGTGTCATCAGAAGCTTGCAAAACTCGAGACTCGTTCTAAATAATACAGTATGTGTAATGAAGTAAATCCAACACATAATTCTTTATTGCTAGATAACTGTGAAGTCTAAGTATTTGAAGTGTTGCATTACGTATCTTCAAGATATTGTTCACAATTTGCAATAATTATTTTCGAATTTTCGGGCCAACTACTTGTAAATGTTTAAATATCATCAGTTTTAACGATCTGTTATAAGAAAACTGTAAATAAATATCTTGAGAAAGATATTTCTCGAAAACGCCCTGACAGGTCCAATGACCGTTGGAAATGACCGTAAAAACAACCAGGTTCATTTTCGCCCAAAAGTAACGGTCATTCATGGTTTAGAATAATCACTTTCTGAATTTCATAACTGTTTAACCACACCGAATAACCGCCTCAATAACTGTCCCACGAAAATCCGGATGCTGGTAGCTTTAAGAGTTAACCGTACCGAATAAGCGCCTCGATAACTGTTTCTTTTCTCTAAATGCGATACGAGCGCATGGTAAGCACAAACGGCGTAGGATGTCTTAAAAATCAGAGATTTTTTTTTTCGTCGTACCTTGTATACGAGAACTTGAATTTTTTTTACCATATTCGATCGAATCTTACCTGTAGCAGGCTCGGCCACCAACAAACATCATGTGCTTGAAGAGCGTGATAAAGAACGCCCGATTTGTCTGTTTCTTATAACTTAGCCTACTGTTTCCAGTGGTTATATTGAAGGAAGGATGGAATGCACATTCCAGACAATAAAGAGCACGTTCGATGAGTTCGGCGGACATTTGCAGGTCCTCATTGAGCTTACACAGATCCGACAACTGGAGGAGCGTGTCAACATGATAAGGATGTGCATTCATTATGTTCTATGAGAAAAAAATTGCATCGAAAATTAATATTTAGTTTTAAGCGATTACGTGATTATTGGTTGATCTAATTTTATGCTCTGCTTACAATTATATTCTCCGGATTTTGACTCTCAACGGCATCAAAGAATTTCTTTTGAACATCTCTGTAGGAGGAATTGTGTACAAATAGAAAGTATGTTACACCGCTTTCAAGTGCAACGCCTGTGTCTACGGACATTGAGAGATTGGATTTTCCAATGGGCGCCCAATTCTCTCTAGCAACAACGAGCCAGGTCTTTTTTGAGTATCCCGTACGACCTCGGTTTCGTCTTTTGCTGTAAAACAATATTTATTTATACCATATGTAAAGATAGCTGTAAAGATAATAATAAAGAAGCTTCCACATAGAGGTGGCTTTGTGAAAAATGGTAATTATCGAGGCAGCAATGTGAAAAGTTACTGTTTTACAACTTTTTTCTAGATATCCGGTTGAAATTCCGTTTATACGTAAATTATTATCAGAGAAGGTTTGAGACTGAATTGGAAAAAATGATCCAGCAACCTTATGAAAATAGTGGCAATTCTTTAAGCAATTGTCAAATAAACACAATTTGACCAACTTTTATTGAAATAATTTGAAAGAAAAGAAAGAAAAAAACTTTCAGACATTTTTTTATTATTAAAAACTTATTTGTCAAGTAGAAAAAACTAAAATACACGCAATCTTATAATCTTTAAATGCAGTGCAGATATTCGATATCTACAGGGAACGTTGGTACATTTATCAACATTACAAGTTTTTAAATGTACCATTAGAACTGAAAAAAAAAAAACTTTTTATTATAACGAATATATATTTTTAAAAGGAACAATAATTTTCGTAAGTACAAGTAAGTGAGGTTGACGAGTGTTGTTTATTTATAGAATTAACCTGTATGTACAAGCGGTATAATGAAAAACTTACCTCTGTTCGGCTTGTATTGTTTTGCTGCCGCATATTCTCCTAAGTTCATTGTAAGGATTCAGGTTCTTGTGCTGAATCGAGAGAACAATCTCCTTGCAACCCTCAACAGGATTTACTTCTTCTTCTTTGCTGGAACATGGTTTGGGTTCTCCTAAGAGTTTGTTCACCTCTCTAACTGTCCTCTCAATTTCATCAAACGGTTCTCCGTCCTCTGCCTCATCTCCCTTTGCGTCCTCTGGAATTCTGGAGCTCTCTGGCTTCCTTCGCCTCTTCTTCCTCTTCTTTCGTTTAGCGCTCTCATTGTCTACCTCCTGTCCAGCCGGTGGCTCTTGACCGACTTCTTTATCGTCGCTTTCTGAATTTTCATTTAGCTGCCGCATGTGTATAATTGGATGTTACAACAATAATGATAATAATACTATTTGGTTATTTTATTTTTTCCAAGAAAAAAACAAGATAATAATCACCAGATCAAATACATTGAAGGACTTTGGTTCGGTTCTTGGGATTTCAACGTCGCTCAAATCCTCCTGAGGACTCTGCTCCTTTGGAATTCCATCACTTCCATAAAGCTTTCTCAAGTAACGCGTTGACATTCTACAGTGGTTACCACTAAGTTCCACCGAGCAACCTGTCAAACCTGTCGTCTAGATAAGTCAAGTGCTACACTACTCGTTACCGGAGATGAGAAAAATCGGCAAATCACCGATCAATATTCTTTTGTCGAAATAATAGTAGGCTGTGAAACGCCTTGCCAGAATAGTATCTACGCAGTAACAATCAATTACTTTTCATATGTCAATTACATTGAATCTAGGTAATGCGAGTGAATGCCAGCTCGATCAGCTGATTTCAATTTAACAGCCGAAACTATATAATCAATTGTGTGATGAGAAAACTTTAGTGTCTTCGCAGATTAGATTGGTACACGGACAGGTACAGGAGATCTCCAACGTGCTATGTTTCTTTGAAACCGAGCGTCGACGCGACATCTCAGCGGCGCTTCCATGCTCTGGTTGAAGCCCATTGAAGCCAAAGGTAGCTGGCAGCCGGTCATACTTGTTGTTAATTAAACCAAAAATACATACGCGGTAATAATACTCGGAATAGTCGCTTGAAAGATAAGATGCCAGTTGATCAAAAGCGTATAAACGGACCCGAGGTCACGCTTCCTTATAATATTTACGTGGATTTCAGTGGAAAACATGTGGAGAATAAAGAGAATCTCGTGGCTAAAAGACGAGACGGACGTGCACATGGTGACTTAAGGAAAATGTGTAAGGTTATGTTGACATGACAAGGTTAGAGAAATACCAGTTATTCAATATTTTCTTTATTTTTTTAACAGTCGTGAAAACTGGTATCGTCAGTCAAGCCAAGGGTTCTGCTTATGTAGAAATGGGAAAAACAAAAGTTGTATGTTCCGTATTTGATCCGAGGGAAACTCCCAACAAGACTGGTTATAGTATACAAGGAAGCTTGTACTGCGAATTTAAGTTTGCCTCCTTTTCTTGCACAAAACGACGAATTCATCAACAGGACGTCGAGGAGAAAGAGTACAGTTTGATTATGCGTAGAGCTTTGGAACCGTCGGTCTGTCGGGTATTATTTATATTTTATCAAGGATATCGCTGAATTATTAAATTTCATTAACATCTTAAGCTAGCTCATCTAATACAGTTAATTGTCGTATTTACAGCACGAGTTTCCAAATTTTCAAGTTGATATTTATGCCTTGGTCTTGGACAACGGCGGATCCTGTTTAGGAGCAGCGATAATGGCTGCAAGCTTAGCTCTAGCAAATGCCAGTATTCCAATGTTTGGTTTGGTAACGGCGGTTACTACGGTACGCTTTGTCATTTAGTAGATTTTAGTAATAAAAGAAAAGAGGTCTATGGAAATGAAGCATTTATGCTGGCTTAAAACAACAACAAAAAACACTGATTTTCCACAAAGCCACCACCATCACCTCTCTATGAGTAGGTTACATCTCTAAATATCACAAGGTCAATTCAACACGTCAAATTAACACATACAATCTCCACGTGTCGATAAGTCAACATACGAAATTTCTAAATTATCACATATCACAGAAAGGAAACATGTGATGTTTTGTAACTCGATTTTTCATTCTCCTTCAACTTCGGTAATCGTTAGCGTCGATGGCCGATGGACAAAAGGCCGATTTAAATGAACCACAGTTCGAAAAAAAAATATTATATCACATCAGTTCACTTGGTGAGATTTCACCTGAGTTGGAGCAAAATGAATTTTTTTCGAAAATTTGAAATTCTCATAAAAACCGAATCTATTTGTCGATACATTCCAAATTCAATACCGATTCAAAATCCAAATATAACGTTTTTCGATAACACAAGTTTATCTGTCCAATAGTTGGACACGAAGTCTCGTTAAGAACGATCATTCGTCTTTAAAGTCAACAAAGATTTTGGGGTATGCTTTTATTCAGGGCATTCATTCGGACACACTGCTACTCGATCCCACGGATGAGGAGGAGTTAATCTGTCATTCTGCACCAAAGAACTTGAGGACTTGGAAGAATCATGGAATTATGATGCAGGCTGCTCTCCCGCAACACAACCAAATAGCTGAATTATATTTTGTAGGTGATATAGACCTGTCCTCCATGAAACCAGCAATAGAGACTATGACGGAAGTTAGTAAAGATATATGCCTGGTGCTTCAGCAATGCTTAGTCAAGTCTATAATGAAATCTCTGAAAGAGAGAGAGCAAGGAGCGACCGATCGTCAGAAATGAATAAAAGGAATATATAATTTGTATTTACATTGTACAATATATTATTGATTTGTCCTATTGTTAGTTGCTATTTCTCGCTGATTAATCATACGATTTTATCATTTACTCCTCAGCTTTTTCTGATGGTGGTGGTCCACAAGTTTGCAGCATTTTTTTCATAAGAATAAATTTAACCCTAGCATTTGCTTCATCCTTGCCTTTGCAATAGCAAAGAAATTGTGCATGTCGTAGTGTCCAAGCTCGTTAATCAGCAAAGAGACTTGCTGATTAACGAGCCACTCAAATTTTCACATCAATATGCTATTTACGAATAATTATCTGAACTAATTTAAGATCTTCCAATTCTAATTTAACGTTATGTGCTACACGTTTCTGTCGTTCTCTTTCGTTCCACCGCATTTCTTTTTTCGAAAAAAAGCCATTAAAAATGGATCGCAAATGAAATGCGATGTAAGTTCATGGTCAGTTGTTGCGTAAACATTTTTCATTTTTTACAAATATTTCCTGTTTTTGACATTCGATCAATAAATTTTTGAACGGAGTTATATCGCTCTTTCACCAAATATCAAACAAATATAATTTATGACGATTTCAAGAAACATCGATATAAAAGGTGCGTCAATACTCCGAGAAACTGACTGACGGTCAAACGGTTCTTCTTCCTGTATTACAAATCTCCACGGCCCCTGACATGACCCTCGTGCAAATCAACAATTTAAAAACAGTGCTCCATCACACGTTACTGTGTTCAAAACTTCAAAAGTTTGTCTCTTTCGGTCAACCGGCTTAATGCTTTAGATGTCAAAACTTTGGCCATGCTAGTCCCCACTGACGCGTTCCGCCGCGTTATGTCCGCTGTGTACTGGTAATCGTACCATTCATGAATGTAATAGGCAGAGCTATCTCTGCTGTGCCAACTGCGTACTAGCTCATACTGCCAATTAAGGAAATTATCTTGATGTGGTTTGTATATCCGTCTAGCGATAACTTGGAAAATTTGTTGGTGCGAATTATGGGAATAATTAATGTTCTCGTCAATAGTTTAGCGAGATACGGATTGTAATGCTCTATAGAAACTGACAAATATGTATGAATATAAAATTAAAGGGCCAAAGTAAAGCCCTTTGGTTAATTGCAAAACAGCTATTTTTCATTTTTTTTTTTTTTTTCCGGACCACCGATCTAAAATGCGGAGGAAAAGTGTATCGGTCGCGTTGCGGTTTCTATCACTGCAAAACCACTGACGCCAAGGAAAAAATAAGTTCGATTGCTTTGAACCACCTGAAACCACGGTGGTCTTACCCACTAGGGTAGCGAAGGGTGTCAAGGACTAACTGTCTTGTTAGTCCAACAGCAATATATACCACGGACATTATCGACAGGTTTTTTTTCTCCTCTTATTCGCAAGATAGTATTTCACGTGTGGCATGGGTTATTACGATACGTCCGTGCTATAACAAACATTCGCGCTGATTTACTATTGCTGTAATACACTCTTGGCGGTCTTTCCGCTATTTCTCTCCCTCGAGGTTCAGCCAGTCGCCCCTACACTGCTGAACTACGCATACGGCAAGCCTGAGGACAGGAGCATCTATGAGAGGTGGATAAGTGTCACGCTGGTAAAAGCGAAATGATAAGGGTTGCCGTGTATGAGGCATTCTCTGTAATTTAAGCCACTTTTTCTAAGCCTTCAGGAATATTTTCGTTAGATAATTTCGTTAAGGGATGCTTCTAAAAATCTGAAGAAATTCCCAGTGAGTTCTATAGAGTTGAACAAAAATATGGCGGAATTAAAATAAAAATCGGGGAAATTTTGGGAAAAAGTGACTCAATTATTAACAAAGAAATGGCTCATACCGGTGATCCTGCAGCTGCGATAAGTGTTTTGATATCGAGAGGGCTTCTCTCTATTCTCTCTCGTTTGGTACAAAAGAGTTTGCATTATTTATGCATCACTCATTCATTTTTGCTTCGAGCACAGCACTGTTCATCTTTAAGCTCATTGTTTTGTTAAACTTTTACAATACATAGTAATTATGGAAGTTGTTAAGTGCTTACCATTATTGATTTATTTTTAAAACGTATAAAATATATATTCTTGTATATGGGGCATTCCATACCGATTCGGCTTCGGAATAGTTTCTTAAAAAACTGCGATGCACATGAAAATCTTTTAGCCAGAGCTGACAGCTTAAAAAAATATTTTCATTTTGAAAAATTGTAACTAATTCAGATTTGACAAATATATCGGGAAAACATTTTGCGCTCTTTTTAGAGTTGGAGGAATAATAGAAAAAATATGGTGGGCCAAATCCGAGAGGTCGAGGGTCAGACCCTGGTAGAATCGATATGGAATGCCCTAATGGGGTTTATGGCGCGCTGATACAAAAATGGCACTTATTAAATCTATATTAGAAAACTAATAAACGCGTAGATAAAATATGAATAAAATAGCTTTGGCACGTAATAGATACATAACAGGATTAAATACTAAGAGTATTGGGAAATAAGTAAATGCGAGTATCAGAAATTGTGTTAAGGAAGCAAAAAGCTTTCCTAATTGTATGGGAATTGCGGCCACCCTCTGACGAAAGGCGGTCATAGTTGAATTTGGATTACGGGGCGTGCGTAGTATGTTTTCCTAGTTGGAAGCTTGTTTTCGCTGGAGTAGCACTTTCTTTGTTGATTCTTCTCGTTCAGTGGATGATTTATCGATATTTCATTTAAGTAGGGGTTTTTCCTGCCGGACGCGCACTCTGTTCAGCGTTTCAGAGTTCCTGTTTCCCCTGCACTGCCACGAGATTTTCGGGCGTTATAACTTTTGAATCCTCGGTATCGCTCACGTATCCGCTTTCGCCCGTATAGTGCGTGGGATAAACAACAAGTGGAGTGACCGAGAGGGCGACCAAGTCTCTCTCTGGAAAGTATTCCTTCCACGCAGTTCTATAAAAATTAAGAAGCTATATCTCTACCAAGGAATTAGACACATTTGGTAGAGTTAAAAAAAATCTTTTTTTTTTCAAGCATATATTTTCAATCTTTGAAGAATATATATATGGGGCATTCCATGAAATAATGCATAAAAAGTGCATGTTGAATTATTTTTAGATGTTTTCTTTAATTAAGTTTTTATTGAGTCTTGAATATTTTTTACGGCTGTTGACTGAAAATTTAAAAATGAATGTTTCATACCTAGGATGCTGATCGAAGAGAATTGGCAAATATTCATCCACCGGAAGCATGTTGTCGAGTGGACTTGCATTCAGCAATTTTTGAGCTCCTGTTGCGGACAGTATATAACCAAGGGTCCAATAGCTGTAACCAGCGTGTACGAGAAATTTCGAACCATTCACCAGAGGTTCCTCGTCCTTCTGCATTTGCTTTCTACCTAGATAACTGTAATCATATATAACGATTATCATTTTACTGATTGATTGGACAAACTGGTAATGCCATTCTTACTACATTTAATATCAAGCTAGCAGGTTATTTTGGCTCGGGAGCTTTGCGCCCTCGCGGTTTTTGGAAAATAGAAAATAGACAAAATAGACAATAGGGTCGTGAAACACATGTTTTTTTTTTTTTTTTTTTTTTTTTCTCTCCTTTTTGGATCTTGTAGGGCAATACGAAAAAGCGCCCTAGGTTTTTCTCAGATTTTTTCCAACATTTTTCTTTTTACAATGAGCCCAATATTTGACTTCTCAAAAGTTACGTCGACGATTTGTTAGACATTTTTACTGTCAATTCTTTCTTCAAAATAGTAAATTATGCTACAAGGGAGGGAAATACGAGAAAAATGTACTGGCTTCCACGTTTAGAACGCTATATTTTTCTTCCGCTTTCGCGGAAAAAAATGATGTATTTATTTACAATATTAATATTATATTTAGCCTTTATGCTAAATATAACTATTATTTTATAATTGAAAAAAAAAAAATGATGAAGATGTGTAGTAAAACACCTCAAGGGATTCGAGAAGATTCCTTTTATTAAAGCCGACAAGAGGAATCTCAAAAATTACGCTTTTTAACGTTTCAATTCAGGTTCTCTCCCCCCTAATATGAAGTTGAAATAATACATTTAACTGAATTCCATCTCATACAGCTATCCAACCCATTCTGAAACGTCTAGTGCGTACTAAAAAATTCTTACACCAGATCCCAGTGAATTTCCAACTTCTCCAGTTCTCGAATGATGAAAGTCACCTTGTGTCGAAAGAAGGGCTCGAATCGAATATCATCTTCTAGAACCATCACTTTTTTGTAGTCGTTATCAACGACCTTCTTCCAGATGCGGTAGTGGCTTAAGAAGCATCCGATTTCACCCATTGTCATTGGTCTAATCGGTGTGACAAACGAAAAAAAAAAAAAAATGATGTCAAGTAAATATATTATTGAACTACGTGAACTCTCCGTTTTCGATGAATGGACCTTTTAGATATCTATCACCAGCAATTACGGCTGTATGGGTCAAGCAAACAACCTATTAAGTTGATTTTTTCTCATTTTCTCGAAATTCAACACTGTTGTTGCTGTTGTTTTTATTATTATTACCATTGCTTATCGAGGCTGTGATCGTATCGCCCGAAATAGGTGTCGTCCATTTGACTGACAATCAAAGTATCGACAATAAAAAAAATACCGATAAATCAAAGCACCGATGACTGAAATTAGCGACATTGAAAATACCGGTAAATAAAAGCCGATGATTCATTCGATTAAATTGTTTGTGATGATTCATCGATCTCGGTATTCAGTGTTACTACTTATTATATCAACCAGTCGCTGTTGATTCCTCTTTGACGAGCGAGTGGTGATTATTATCTCTGTCTGAATGTTGGTTAATACAATCGCAGAAAGGTAAGCCGAAATTGGAAATCGATGGATTCCTTGTTGTTGAAAAAAAAAATCGCGCCGAAAAATATTATTGGTATTGGCCAAACATAGCGGAGATAATGATGAGCTTGTTGAGCAACGGGAGGGCCACGAGGGAAGCTTTGTTTTCGTGAAATTTTCTTTTTCTTTTTTTCAAGTTTTATCAGGAGCTTCATTCGGTGCGACGTGAAAACGAGCCGATGCAACGAGAGTTACAAGGGAAAATGAGTTATTGCGAAATTCGCCATATTGAAAATATAAATGAACTAATAGATGAAGAAATAATGTCGGTGATCGATTACCTCTTGTGATAGGGATCAGCGTAATCGGGCATCAGTTTAACGCCCCAATCCTTCAAGGTAGTCTCATTGAGTGTCCTGAAAAAAAGCAGCGAGTTGAGTGATTAAAAAAAAAACAAGATAGGCAAAGCAAAAGGGTGGTTTTTCGGGAGAGAGAAGACAATAATATATCGAGAGGAACGTTAAACACACGGTATATATAGTTCGCTTTTTTTTTGTGTGATAGTTGAATGGTGATATGAGGAGGGTGGTGATGAGCCAACCATGAATTTCGCCCTGACTCTTACGGAACAATAAAACTATTGCAAACTATTAGGATTATCGAACTATATTAAACTGTTGGAAAAGCTATGAAATTATTGAGCAATGAATATTGGGAGGAACTATTGGAGTAAAACTACAATATTCGGAAAAACTATTTCAATATAATTACATGTAATTTCAGTATATAAGTTATGAAATAATTATTCCGTTAATTCGCATGCCCCTGACCTAGCGCTACGTAAAAATCTTGCGGCGAAAAAAAATCAGCGGATTATCATGATTATAACGTTCACCCTAATTTCACTGAAATTCCAACATTTTGATGCATGTTTTATTGAAATTTCCAAGTTTTGTCGTTGTTACGAATGTCCAACAGGTGTATACGTACTGTTTTTGAAATGTTCATTTTCGCACTCATACTACGTTGGAATTAAAAGTACTCGAAGAGCTCCATCAAATTTGCTGTAATTCAAGTCCTGTATTCCAAGTACCAAAGAAATACCACGTCTTTTAAGTAACGCCCAGCTCTGAGAATAAGTAGCTCAAGAGTTTAGCAGTTACCACTTGGAATAACAACTGATTGGATAATTACTATTGATGAGAAACTCTTGAACATCAAGAGTAAATATTTCCAATATTAACAACCCGAATGGTTGTGCTATTAACATTTAATAGTCGGTACTATTAACAGCCAATAGTAAAAGTATAATCAACGATAACTATTTGAAAAGTTACTATGAAATATGAATAATTAAAACTATTGGCCGTTAATAGTAACTATTAAGCGGTGAATATTTATTTTCCGCGAGGGAGGATGGAAAAAGCGCGTGGCGGGCTATTTCATGAACAATCTCAGACTGAGCGAAGCCACCGCGTTCGGTTTTCCCAGAGGATTTGGCAGCTCATCGTCATCTCGCAGACTTGTTGACGACGGAACGACTGTCACGCGCAGCTGTGACCTATACGTGTTCCTCGTTCCCTTTGCGCTATTCGGCATGCGCTCCTGCCGAATACACGCCGGAGGGAATACGGAACACCGCCAGTATCATAGTAGATTTCTACAAGTACGGTACGCCACTAAAATATCAGCAAAAATATTCCAAAGAGCATTCCCAAAAGTTGAATTAATTCTGTGAGTGATTCAAATACAAATCGTTCTGTCATTCCTTTTTTTTATCTCCGACAATACTCTACATTATATTTTCTATTTTTCAGTATGAAAAAGATGAAATAAAGACGATATCTTTAGTGATTTAGTGTTAAACTTGTGGTGCTTCTTTAGGTAAGTAAATATCTTAAAGACCTCCTCAAGTGTACAACAGTTGAGTAATACGTAGACAATGATAACAGTACTCGAAAGTGCATTTCCAAACTTTCTTTAGTTCTGTCAGTGACAAATCGTTCTGACCTTCATTTTTATCTTCTAAAATATTATATTTTGTATTTTGCTTTCTCAAGAAGCTTGGTTTTCGTGACATTTTTTTCCCCACATTTTCATGTAAACGTGTTCGGAATATTCGAAAACATCGAGAAAAGATATTTAGAAAAATGTCCAGATTTGTGTGTGTGCGCGCGCGCGCGTCAAGTTTTATCGCGTTTATATGAAACTCTTGCGAACACATGCTATTGACAGATATAATAGAAATACAAATGCCCCTCAATATTCATCGTAACGGAAAAGCAACCCTAGAAGACCAATGGAATAATTGAAAAATCCACTAAATAAGATTAAATTTCAACCGAATAAATATATCTTCCGTACATTTAATTCTCTATATCTTGGATGTCAATAGAACAAAAATAAAATCTGACAATCGCTTTCTAACCGAAAAAAAGCGCTGATTCTATTTTTGAGAGGCGTCTCATTTTAAACAAGTCCAAAAGCATTTTATAATAACACGCTTCCCTTGTGAGATACGTCTCTTCGCTACATTTACCACATTTTTAGTATTAAAAACTGTACTCGAGGGAGTTGAACTTCTTGAGATTAAAGTGTATTAGCAATTATTTCATTATTTTTTATCGGTAGAAGCCAATAATGGGATTCTGCCGGGAAACCCCAACCGTCGATGGGCTTTGGTAACACCACTTTGATATCCTCAATGTGTTAATAGGACAGAGATGCTAGCTGAGCGTCGTGAAATCCATAACTTTCCCATTTTCACAGATGGCCAGACGGCAGTTAAAAATATATTGAAACAACAAGACTTTAGAGGAGTTTGAAAATGTTATTCAATGAAACGGAAATTATGTTATATTTAAGTTTCTATGATTTCAAAAAGTAGGCATCCAAAGTAGAATCCTGTTGAGTATTTTCTTAATATATTTCGCCTTTCGAAAAGATTTCACTATTGGTATCCTAACATTGATCCACATAGTAAGGTAGAAAATAATAAGATTTCTCTTGTCTTTGCTATTTACTTGTGATTTTTGCAGGAAAAAATATTCCTCGAAGCGCGATTTTCGCCTTTCTTTTCGTATTGCAAAGTGGCATAACTCTTAGATTTAAAAAAATATTTCTAATTCAAAATTCTCGAGCACTTTCTGTTGATTAATTCGAACAATCAATCGTAGATTTTTTAAATCTTCTTATTCACCAAAATTAATCAAATCCATTACATTTCAATTTTTTTGAAGTTTGGTTATATCGGATTTATCTTGACACATGTGAAACAGCTTTCTTGGGGGGGGGGGGGGGGGGGGGGGGGGGAAGTGGGTGAGAAAACACTCTCGAAAATACAATATGCCCAATATCACTAGAAATTGGATACCATTTTTCCTAATATTCTGCCTTTGTCTTGAGTACGTGTAACGAATGAGTGACGGCTCTGACAGTTTGATATTCTTAATGGTAGCCTCAAGTGACGCTGAAGTGTCCTGCTCCAACCGCCCTGCTTTCTCGTAGATGAAAAAAAAAAAAAAAAACATTTTCACGGCAACAGAAAAAAATATATATCCATGTTTTATTCCATTATAAAGCACCTGCGCTTATTGTAATCACAATCGTACGAATTACATTTTGCAGAAAAGAAAAAACAACTCTTTCGTTATTTTAATTTTAAAAAACGCCTGCAATATCCGACACTGTTTACAAAGGCTCTTCTATGAAGAAATAGTTATCGATTTTGGCTTCCTCATAGAGCAAGTTTTATAGACAGTGTCGAATAATGCGAAATCAATTTGCAGGTTTTTCCTCTTTGCAGGCTTGTTAATATGCTGTATAAAGCATATTAACAAATTAATACGTTAATATAGACATATAATACAAGTTAATATGCTAATATATAGAGCATTTTAACAAGTTAATGTGCCTGTATACTAATCTATATTATCTACGTTAATATATCTGTTTAGAAATATTATTTTTCATCTGTGTTAAAATTGGAAAAAATATCGATCGTTCTTGAGACGCAACTTTTTCAATTTTATAGTGAAAAATTGAAAAAGCGAAATCTTGTAAAATCTCAACGACTCCGCAGATGTGCTCCATTCTCAGTAAAGTTAATCCAAGACTATACGTGCATTCGAAAGTTTTTAAACGCAATTTTTCAAAATTCACAAATTCGCGAAATATGCGATGGTAAAAATTTGAAAAAAAAATAATAGGTAGTAACGGTAGGTTTGTAACGTAAAGCCACTGTTAATTGCGAGCCATACGTGGGTTTCAGAGTGGGTCCGCGAAAATCGACGGTGGGTCCCGCGGCAGAAACCCACTTATGGGTTTTACCTTGGGTTTACGGTGGGATTTACGGTGGGCGAATCCTCTATAAATAAACGTCGCGTATAAGCTAAATATCTTAAACTCGTTTCATTGATGTTCCCTCGGTATATTGATCAGACGATTATTATACTACTTTTCGGTGTCAAGTCGTGGAGGATTTTTCTTGACACGACGGTGTAAAGCAAATGTCGAATAAATAACAATGAGACGAGTCTCTGTGGATGTAGCCTCATGAGGTGCAACGAGAAAGGCGATGTGTTGCGATGGGGATATGAAATTGAATGTCGCCTACGTTGACAAAAGAGAAAAATGTCGCTCGTGCTCGATCAACCTTAAGGTCCTCCGAGAAGGCGCGTACCATCGGCCGCTCGAATCTCCCGCGAGACCACATCCTCCGTGATAAATTTCATTTTCATCGCGTTCATGAGTTTTGCCGGGTAATCGAGGTGGGTGCGATATACGATAACGCGTAGAATAGCTATTGCAATAAAACGTGACGAAAATTACATAATAGATGAGGAATATGGCATATAAGACAGTAGTGGGTGTGGATGGCGACAAATTGAATATCTTTCCGGAAGAACGAGCAACAGAGGCAGGGAGAAATAGCTAGCAGCTCTCGGAGCTGTTATTCATAAATAGTATATGTCGGTAGGGTTCGAATGGTGCGGATCGAACGGTCGGTTCAGAAACATCGCCGTAATCTTTTCCCGTACGCACTGTCCCGAAGGTATCTTTTATGCCCGGACTATCCACCCACCTCTCGCAACAACCCCGACAAACAAACAAAAACACTCTGATAGCCCTTATTTCTCGTGTATTTTACCTCAAGACGAAAAATGCAAGATCGCCTCGAATAACTTTCCTATGCTTACATTGAACGAGACGTCGAAATTGAATTTTTCCTTTTTTCATACGGTTGTCTGAGAAAAAGCTGCCTCTTGGCCAACTCGGTTTTTATTCAATCAGGTTCAAAGGAATTTTAGCACTCGCGCAACTTTCTTTTCTCACAGAATAAACAAGATGCATGTCAAAATACATCTAAAATATACCCGATATATTTTCGACAGAAAATTCAATAGTTGCAATATATTTTTCGATATAGCTCCAAATAGACGTTTGCTCACACGTTGACATTTCTTTAAAATAAAAACGAAAAACTTGTCAAATATAAACCAAGTGGGTCGAGAACAATAGTATATTGCGTAAGAATAAGGAGCGAAATTTGGCATAGCATATCGGGCATAGCGAGCACCTGGCGATTCCCGCAAAGGGCACGTTTTCAGGGTTTCATCGAGGATTTAAGGATATTGATTTTGAGATAATGCTGCGAGCAGTCTGTTCCTCGAAGTTATGGAAATGCGTTAAGAGCTAATCAGGGTCGGGTCGGTACCGAAGAAAATGGAACGTAGCAATTTAAAAAGACTCTATCCGTTCCAACGAGCGATAATGAAAGCTTAACCATGGCACACACACCCGTATAAGAAAATTCAATGTGACCGAGGGCTTTGATACTGGGATCGATGGCTACGACGTCGGTTCACTGTACAATTCCCTCAACGTTATTTTTTTCTTCACCCTTCGAAATCGCTCGCTCTCGATATTTCCGCTTGAGCGATAAAACCGAGCGTGCGACGATGATCAATCTCCGCGAATTATGGCCAACCGACACTTGGTGCTCGTCGCGGCCTTTTTTTTATTGTCTTTTTTTTTCCACGCAGAAAAAAAAACGTAAAAGTATAGACCGACAAGCGCTATCGATAGATAGAATAATTATAAAAGATAAAATGAGTACAAAACAACAACATTGTCATGTCTCGTTTCCAGCATATATTTCGACTGACGCGCGTCCTCTTTTTCAGATGTTCGACAAAAGTTGAATTCCCAATCGTCGTTCATCAACATTGCAAGGGTTCGGAATTTTGACAATAGGGATCGAAGCCGGCGGCAATTCGCCGACATGCCAAGCCAACATCGATTGTAACACGAGAGGGACGAAAAATTCTCGGAAATACCGAAGATTCGCTCATTTGGAAGAACCCTACGATTAGTCCCTCAAGAATAAAACTACCGAGAGTATGGATTATCTGTCGGTCAAGTTCGGAGACTTGCCGCCTGTCGCCGATTTATTGTCCCACAACCTCACGAATTACGACAAATTGCCCACGGGAAATTATAGCGGTGTCTCGCGACAGCCGAGTAGTGAGACTGGCGCGATATCGCCACCGAGTCCGACAAGTGTTTTACACCTCTTTGAAACAGCGAACGTTACGGAAGACACTAGCGACGATCCGATGACGAATCGGATGGGCTTGGATCATCAATCTTACAGGCTCTCGTATTTTTATGGAATTCTTCCGTTGATTTTCTTTTGCATTATTTCGGCGGCAATAAACATTAAGATACTGATGAGTGTTCACTGGATCAAACGACCGGTCAGTCCGACTTTGCATATAAGTCTCAGTCTCGCTGGTGCCGATGCCTTCTCGAGCGCAGCTTTGGCAATTGGTCTTGTGATGAACAGCTTTATACCGCATGGTTTGGGCATTGAATTGCAAGGTAAGCTGCATTCTTGCAGCAGAAAACTAACATTCTCAAATATGATATTTTTTATTTATTAGCCAATTTATAAGACCCTTTTAACGACACAGCTCGATACACCACAATTCCACATTCGATCGTGACATACCGATAATTCGCAAGATCTTTACGACCCATTTAGATACGCCAGAAGGACACACGTTACACACCCTCAATACAAATTCTTCACGACAAAATCTGTACAACAAATTTTTATATACTTGATAAGATCTTTACGATACATCTCGATACTCGAGAATAATGACGTCGACGACCAATTTACCCCCATGAGATGTATTCATTGTCAAAACCAAAGATGCCCTTGCACAGTCCGATAATATACTTTTCAAATAAATTTTTCAATTACGATGAATAACATAAAACTTGTTTATCTATGTCAATTGTATATAGTAGATGCAACTGTAAGAGTTACATTTCATAATTTATCCATTAAATTCTTAGTATGAAATATTTCCCTAACAGGTGTCCGGCAATTGGGACCAATCCCGCTATTGGTACGTTTACCTTGCCTCAAACCCAATCTGGAACCATTTAGGGATTAAATATTCAATCATAAATCGAGCGAAAACCCAACTCAGCTTAGATGTCGGTTATGAAAAACCAAAGTGCCTACGGTCGCTCAGTTTCGCGTAAAAAAAAAAATATATATATATATAAAGCAAGCCCGTATCCTCTTTCTATACCGAAATTGTGAAATTATTAGCATCTTCTTAAAAATATATCTTCCGGGTAACTTGCTGAAAAATGCTATTTCCCGAGTCCTCTGGCCCCTGAATTGAAACTTTTTCAAAATACTCCAACACGATGCTTTTTCACAGGATTAGGATGTTTTCTGCTTGGTCTCGAGGCAGTGCGGCTCGGTGCTGTAATCATAACTATGGGTCATCTAGTGGCCCTGGCGATCAATCATTATCTTGGGATTCTCAGGCCTCTTCACTACCTTTCGATCATGACGCATAGAATTACAATGTTTCTCACGATTCTTCTCTGGACGTTGCCTCTGTCATTTTTCTTTGCGTACTTCAGTCTCATCGATCGCGAGGGTTTTCAATCGCAAAACTGCGAAACCAATACGTAAGCCATACGATCGATTGAATTTGCGAGCCTGGCGAGTGAAGAGCCGCGCGTCGATAATGGTTCTCCAATAATTTCACAAGGTTTCTCTTGAAGAAGAAGTTTCGGATCATGTTCAGCAGTCTCTTCTTCGGGCCACTCGTTCTCATGGTATGCATCTACGCTCACATATTTCGCATCGTCAGAAAGCATCAGGCATCGAGATTGCGATTCAGCAGAGCGGGTTCGTCCTTTCGAAGAAGCGGCAGTAGTAACACCAGAGAGGAACACACAGCTTCTCAGCAAATGGCAAGAAATGTCAAGGCCATCCACACGACGCTCTTTATACTCGGTAAGATGACCATTGCATTAAAGATTTCTTCTCACGAAAACGGATGACGCCACTCTTTTTCATGTAACCATTTAAAAGCTATTTTTTTTGTTAGACAATAAAATCGAAAGAAGCTGACCCGGTCCGAAAGTAGTACATACGGTAATTCTTAGCCTCTCGCGGATCGCACATTCGTAATTGGGGATTGAATTTTTATTTCTTTCTTACAATCAACTATAAGTCAACTGGTCAATAAGTACGCGAAACCAATTTCTATCGCAGGCTTGTTATGGGACACTTTTTAGGACACTGTTACGGTCTATAAAGCCCCTACTAAAATAACGAAAAAAATTAATTTGCAAAATACAAACGGGGCCACCCTAAATTTCTGCGCGGATTTTTTCTAGTATACACTGTATTCCAAGTTCTTTTCGAGTTAATAACTTAAGAGTACAATAGTACTTTAAGATACAAGTTGACCGGACGAACTCAAGGCGAGTGTTTCCCACTTTACAACCACCATTGGAAGTTCGGTTTTCCGTACAGCTATCGCATATTACTTTTTTCTGTGCAATAGCGAAACCTTTGCTCGTAGATGGCCGACATTCAAAAGAAATAGAAATTCTGTTGATGCGCGCAGTTTTCAAACAGATATACACCGTGAATTTGTTTTGGATGGTTGCATTATCCATCACAATGAGGATTAATATCTTCTGTCTTCGCTTGTTGGTTATTTAGGCAGCTTTATAATCGGGTGGATGCCAGCTACATTTCTCTACGTGCTCGTTTGCGAGGATTGCCTATTAAAATTCGACTGGATAACCGGCAACAGCAAATTTCTCGTCTACAATGCTTCAAACTGCCTTATAATCCTCAAAACGATGGTCAACCCTATCATTTACGCTGCCCGAATGCACGAGATTCAGGCAAGCAAGACCTCTAATGTTGTTGGGCGCGCGCTTGGTATCTATTGACTCATTATGATTTTATAATATTATATAGTTATATCATATGACCCCACTTGCATACCATATTAGAAGAAGATACATGAAAAATGATGATAATTATGGTGCCAACGAGGATATGTACGCGCACACACACACACGCCCATGCATATCCAGACACACAGCGACGAAAACAAAGCTTCCCCTATGAGGAAGGAAAATTGCCAAAAATTTCGGGTGCCAATACACCAATTTTTCTATCTGATTGGATGCTATAACATACACTAAGTGCAGAATAATTTAGGCACATCAAGCTCATTATGAAATTATTATGAAAATTATTAACATTTAGTTAAACTGAAAAGTGTTTTCACGTAATAATGAATATATATATATTAATAAGACTTTGTTTGGGAAAACAGGTTGCCACGAGAAGAATGCACGGTTCTCTCTGTGGCTTTTTCGAAACGTCCAACTACTCGGAAGAGAGAAACAGAGTGGGTCATAGCAGCGACGGGCCGACGAGTCGTCGTGGTTCTGTTTCGAGAAGCGCAGTTTGCAAACTCACCACCAACAACGTCAGCAACAAAAGCCCACGTAATGAGGGTTACAAGTCGACGTACATGGGAATCAAAGGCTATTCGTGTAGTAATACAGTTGTATGAGCGTATCGACAATACTCTAATGGCACATTTTAAATCAATTTTAATACATGTTTCAATATTTAAATAGTAAATTTTAAAGAGGATTTTCTTCATCTGTGTAAAAGAAAGATCGGCGTTATATGAAAATAAAACCGACCGATTTAAAACAGATGGCAAGATGCAATTTTGGAATTTCTCATATTATGCGAATGAATTTATGTGTGGCGAGAGAAGCTATCGTGCGTTTATGAGAGGAATAAAAAAATGAAGTTTACGGTTCGTTACCTTCCGTCAACAGCGTCCACGGGCTCCGCAAGTATTCCTAGTTCCTGAAAGCACTGCTCCATTCGCGCACGTCTCTCAGGTCTCCTCAGTAAATTGATCATGTAAATCTTGTCAAAGCCCATAGTATCCTGTTTCGGATATTTCACGAATCTCTTCAGGCTCTCGGACAACGAAAGAGACTTTTGTTGGGCTATGAATGAGAGAGCAGTAAAATATGATATAGTGGCAACGAAACTAAAAATCTTATATACATAAGAAATAGCCATTTTTTATATATGTATTATCAATTGCACCTTTTATTTATCACTCAGATATAGGGGCTAGAAATCACTTTAAATTTATTCTTATTAGTGAAATTATTTTCCATTGATTATTAAAAGTTAATAATAAAATTACCAATAAATTTTCTGGACATTTCAAAAAAGGTTAGACACAATTGAGTGATCGAGTATCTTTGGTAACGCAAAAAAAAATTGGTTAAAAAAATATATCCTGAAAATGTCAAAGTTTCAGAACCCCTTTGAGCCGGTGTAAAAGAGAAAGAAAATATCGACTGGGTAATATTCTCAGCCAAGTGACATACCTAATATTTCCAGTTTTAGGTTGGTCAGTTGATAGACGTCATTCGCCAGTGAGTCGTGATTCTCCAAGGGTACCATTACGTATCCGTAAACTTGATCGTTACACACGTGCAAAGCAACGCCAGACATATTGGCACTCAAAGCAAAAGCGATAATATCGTCTTCGGGCCCGTCATAATTTCCAAGTTTCTCAAAGTTATACGTGAGTGAGTCACTTTCTTCTCGCCTTAAATCTATTAGTACCGCGCTGTGAATCATTGGTACTCGATGACAGCCGGTATCTTCGCGATTGAGGATTGGTGTGTATCTCTCGGTTCTCGTGTAATAATATTCGGCAGTCATTCCCGCCCAAAAATTACTGTACATTCCATCTGATTTCAATAATGGAGCGGTCACAGTCTCATTTTTCGAAATCAGAAGATCCAATGTCGCTGGATTTGTCAAAAATACGTCAGCATCCAGCATCTGAAAAACAATATATACTTTTTTTTTAATTTTCTTTGGTACCCCCTGGGAGCCTTTATTTCGATCGAAGGAGGTGAAATTGAATTTATTATGCGTGGCGATGCGCCACCTCTAAATATTACATGCCGAATCTCTCCTTTCGCTAGGTTTAATACTATAGGGTCCAAATTTTAGTTTTATCATGTGCTAAAATGAAATTTTCTTTTTACGCAGTCCACTGTCTATATATATATACATATTAGATAGGAAATTCGAAACCGATGGATTTTAACTTACGAATATGTAATCCGCCCATATTTTTCTTCCGACATTTAGGATTTCCTCGCGTAGTTTTATTACGTGGAGAAATCTACTCGATGACCAATCAGCGATATTGCTCTCGTCCGTTAGACCCGAAGATTTCTCATCGAGAATAAAATCTACAGCGTGATATTTGTGACTTTCACTATCCAGCCACAATCGCAATATTTCCGGTGTATTGTCAATATTGTTATCGCTGCGAATACTGTCAAGAAAGAAACGTTAATTATTAGCGGACATTAAATATGTTAAGTTTCACGATATAAACTAATAAAAGAAGTCGGTCGTTTGTGAGTGGCCAAGCCTCGCGCGGATCGGTGCAAGTCCTTAACATTTGCTTCTTCTGGACTATATATTACGGTGCTAATTAATTGCATTACTTACGAAGGTACATAAATGATACACGAATGGAAATAAAAACATTCTCTACTTTCTCTAGCATTCAAAATCTATTGAAGGAATACAAACTCTGCGTTATCTAAAGATCTGGAAGTATATGGGCTTTGTTTTCTCTCATCGAATTATATGTCCAGAATATAATAATAGTGTATTAAGCTGCATCTACAGGCAACAGTAATATGAAGACGGAGATTTGACAAATCGTAACTCGGCTCTGATGTGCGTCAAACTTCCCGAAGATACCAACGTTATCGACTTTCCCATGCAGCAAAATCTCAAATCCCTAATTTTAATTCGTTAAGAAATGACGGTTTTTTTACAATAAAAAATTGTGTTGAACGAATATCGCCACATCGAACCCAGAGGATCCTAAAATTGTCTTTAAAAGTATCTTTGGTATCTTTAGTGCGATAGGTTTTTTTTTTTTTTAAGTCTATTCGTTTATCGGAAACTATTGAAGTTTTGATTTCTTCGAACTTTTCTTTGAGCAATTACACATGAAAGATCTTTAGAAGCTAAAGCTAATGTCTAGAAGAGTCGCCAATATGCCAGCGGAAGTTAAGGTAAATATCCTCCGTATTTTTTTCGGTAAACCCCGCGCTTGTTGCGCACGCGTGCCAGGAAGTTCAAAATTTGATATAAAGTTGGCCGGTCTTTGCTAAAATCGCCTGCAACATCCGGTTGAGAATTTTCAAAAGTTGACCCATAAAATTTAACATTTTCTCGTGAATACGAATTGAATATATAAATTTCTTCTACACAAACTGTATTACCGTGTAAAGTTTAGAGGTTCGAATTAGCAGAGGTTGAAAAAGTGAGGTTACTGGAGGCAAAAGAATCTTGCTTGTATATATATATTACTCACCAGAGAATTATTCTATCTTTGGGATAGTCCAGAGCATCGAGATGAGTGAAAAAGTACGGCAAAGTGTGAGCTTTGTTTCTCACCAAAATTCCAATTACTACTGTAGGTTTCTTGATGTTGTTTTTACACGAAAGATGTTCGAACGCTGATAGAAAAACCGCGAGGAAAACGGCATGAGCTATAACGCGCATTGTCTTGTTCTCTCGATCACAGTACTCCTATTTTTCTTTCTCTCTCTCTCTCTCTCTCTATCTACCCTAATATTCTCTTCGGAATCCCTCGATAACCCGTAATGCTGTCTTGCAATTTTGAGAAAGCAGCGTAAAAATTCTAAACTAAATATTCTGAGGAGATAGACAGAGCGCAGCACTATCGTTCACAGAGCTTCCCGTGAGTGAGAATGCGATCCCCCATGTGGCCCTCTAACACACATGGAAAATTAATGAGAAGGCTTGTTTACAGATGCAGCTAACGCACATCACCGTATACGAGACTGAAAAGGCGGCTGCTTGTCCCCCTCTGAATCAACAGAGCGTGGGAGCATAATGCAACGAGATACTTCTACCGGAGATGAAATCTCTGCTTCTACATTATTTTCCCTTATCGCGCAGTATCAATAGTCCGATGACCCTCAAGATTTTTTACTTATCTAAATTTTTACCGAACGTCAGCCGTAATTTGTACTTGTACGTGCGGTTTAAAATTTCGAGATTTTTATTTTTTTCCGATCCCATCTATTGGCGGGTATTTTTTTTCTTTTTTTTTTTTATCTGTTATAAGAAATTACGAATTGTATCTTATTATCATGTAGATTCTTTTATTTTTTTTATTTAAGATTTTAAAGCTTTCTTTATTTTATGGAAAAATAGTACGACGATGAGGTCTATATGTTTTGAAAAATTTGATTTCCCACAAAATCCAAATTGCTTTTACGATTTCGGTCGAATTCAATTTCGTTAACAAAATTTTTCGAAACAGAATTTTTGGTTTAGATTGTCTCATATCCGTCAAAGCCTTCTATTCTGGTATATCAATAATCCGACTGTTTTTCTACTGTCCCTCTTAGATTATTTGAAACGACTCCATTTATATTAAAAGAGTGTTTACTAATTCAGCTGAAAATAAAACTTAATCTATGAAGAAGCAAGTAAGTAAGTCTCTTTTTGCGTAGAAAGCTTTGGTTTTAATACACGCATGAAAATCGATTGACTGTACAAATTTGTTGATAATCTCCTAAGTGAAATGATAAATTTTAGGTAACTTCGTTGGTTCTTTTTCTCTTAGCTCTAGGTTCTCTCTCCTGAGTAGAGTCAGTCGTAGTGACGTCACCGGATGATACAGTTTGAGGGTCGGTTTTTGATTTCTTCTTCTGCTCGTAACTCAGATTTGATTTGTCGAATTCCATCATCATTACGCCCAAGTCACCGCTGTAACGATTTTTAGCGATCTGTAAGTACTTCTTTCCTCGAACACTCGTCAGTCTCTTGTCCTGAATTATGAGAATGTTGTCGGCTTCCTGACTTGCTTTTGCTCCTCCGAATATCGACGCTGTTGTCAGGTCCTCGTCCTCTCGCTCCTTTCGCGGATGCATCACCAGTGTCACGTGGCAATTGTATTTGGTTGCAAACGTTCTAAACGCTGATACTATAACGTCCTGTTTCCAAAATCTAAACGTAAGAATAACATAAAAAAAATCCCGTACCAAATTGGTCAAGATGAGGTTCGGCCGTTGATCGAGTTGGCATGGAATGCCCGATATGCAAAAATCTCGCATTATCCAGCTTTTCGTCGAAATATTTTTGAAATGTTCTTTAAGCTATTTTTACCTGTCTATGTGCTTCGCATCGTCGGAAGTGCCCATCATGAATTGTACATTATCTATAATGACGTGAGCAATGTCGTGAACGTATGTCGCGTGCTCCACCGCTTCCATGACTATTTTCACGCTTTGCTGGCCGTGAAAGGTCATAAAATAAATGGGAAGCTTCTCAAAAGTGTCGGCATACACGTCAAAGTATTCAAGATTCTGATCAAGCGGCACACCGACCATTTGCTGAAGCATCGTCCTCGCGAGACGCGAGTTTCTTATCTCAAAGCTTCCCCAGAGCGTGTTGACTCCCTGCATTGCTAGATCCAGTGAGTATTCACTTATAAATGTTGTTTTACCGGAACCTGCAAAAATCACCTTTGAAAAATCTTGATTTTACTTTTACGTTCTTTGGCTCGTTAAAATTACAATTTCACATTAAGACTAAATTATTTTTAGATGATACCCTAACTTGCTCATTATTTTTTAAAAGAAATAGCAATTCTCAAAAATTATGACCGTCAACTTCTCAACATTATTTCACACACCGCGCAGTAAAATCTAAAATGAAAATAGTATAGTTTTTGATGAACTTTCTACTGAAATAAATTGTGAGAAAATCAGCTATCAGCTACAAGTGATGGTAGGATATGACATTATGACGCTATTGGAAAATAAAGTGTCTATTTTATTATCAATTATAGCTATTTACCCGTCGGTCCAGTCAAAATGGTGAATTCTCCCCTCCGGTGTCCCTTCAAAATTCTATTAAGTGCCGGATACCTTGTCCACTTGACACCTTGTACTCGTTCAATGTTCTGCAAATCACTGAGAACATCCTGTCGAAGACTATGAAACGTTGTAATGCTTTTATGCCAAACGGGCTGTGCGTTTTGAAGAATACTCTTGAGATCGTAGCCCAAAGTCACGGCAACTTTTGGTCTCGGCTGTCGATCGATCGGCCGTACAAAGTGGCATCTTCTCTCGTTGAGCTTTTTGGCAAAATGTCGAGCGGTATCCCAGCTCGGCTCGTCATTGCCGAACCACAATATTAATTTTTTGTAACTCTCGAGACTAGGAAGAATCTGCTGGGGCAAGTGTTGCAGTCCATAGGGAAGGCACATCACGATTTGAGCGGATTTTTGCGATACGAGAGCGAGTAAATCGTGTATAGAAGGCACAAGAACGACCGGGCAATCAGTTTTTGTATTCCTTTGCTTATAAACTATGAGACCACTGGTGGTTAAGGATGTTACTGTTTTTTCTGTCACGCTTGGACCAAGCGTCAGAGATTTATAACCAACAACGTAGCCGCCAGCGGCTATAAGTGGAAAATGCAACAGCCGCGTCGCATCCTCGTACAAACAATTCAAATGACACATGGAATCTCGAGTTAGATCCTATAACAAAAAACGAACGATACATTAAGAATTGTGATGTGTCGCTCATTGAGGAGATTTTGGCAGTCTGTCATTTCGGACAGTTCTATTTTCCTGACACAAACATCAAGTTTGTATAAAACTTTTATAGAAATACGGACCGGCAATGCAAAATTCTCCAGTATACTCTTGTAATCATCCTCCGAAACATCTGAAATTCTTTTGCTGATTCTCTCCAAAGCGTTCCATGTCTCAGTAAAGTCTTCCTCTGTCTGCAGAGTATCCTTGAGCATTTCCAGCTCTTGCAATATTTTTCCATTCTTCTTTGGCACAAAAAACCTCTCCAGAGTACTCCAAGGGCCAGTTTGTCTGCAGCTTTGGCATGCAAAGAGGCCTGCAATTTAATATTCTGTTTACGGTTTTTACCAACCAAGCACCAGTAAATTTATTAACTAACCTATGGTAAATCCAAAAAAAAAAAAAAAAATTAATCAAAGTAGAACTTTGCACGTTGCTTCATTGTTCTTGCGAATGTTCCGAAAACCAATGCATCTATAATTTATCTACACATAAACATTCTGTTAACCATTTTTTACAAGTGAACCATAGATAATTTATCAATGCAACTATGATGAATCTATGAAAAAAAAAAAAAAAAAACAAACGTACATTTAACAATGGTAAATTAGTGAATTTAAAAAGTGTATGAAAAAATGAATAAAATTCCTTACCAGTTGTCTTATTGATATAAACCTTGGAATCTTTATGCTTGTCAGGTTGACAGAGAGGACAGTCTGTAACTAAGCAAGTGTGTCCCTCTTGGTAGCTGACATTGAACAGTTTCAAAATCCTCTTGATCTGTATCGATGAGAGCGTTGGTATATTGCTGGCAAAATTGTGGAAGCTACGCTGCCGGACAAGAGCCATTTTTTTGACAAATTTCTCCTGCGTAATAAAGCTTCTCCTCACCAGTAATTTCAACATTATACTTTGTCCTCAACATGAAGGCACCGTTGAAATTTCTCTCAGAATTAATTTCACCGACAGTACTAAACGTATTTTCATACGTTTCCCGCCTAGCCGGCAATTTTACATAACCACACCAGTGGTTACGAATTGACAATTAATAGCTACTGTTTACACAGGGAACGCAATTGAGAATCGATGTAAACGCTACTGACAGTTGAAGGAAATAGCTTCGACCCGTCTTGCGTGAAATCAATTAGAACGACACGCTTTTTTTAATTTGCAAGTTTCCAACAAGCCTCCTATACTCCAGTCACCATGTACATTTCGTTGTTTGTTCGAAGCACGTGCGAGCATAGAGACTTATGTAGGGTGCCATCGTCACATGGAGCGTATCCAGCGTATCGCGTAACTTGCGCGGCCAACCGAAAATCTGCAATTCCGTTTTACTATCTATCGGAAAGCGAATGACGATCGTTTATACTTATAACGGTACGACGCACGTGACTGAAATTCGAGTCAACAGAGGGAGCTCCTCTGGCCGTGCAAAACGATTAGATCTAACGGAGATGACGACCTAGTGTTCAAAAATTCGTTGTGGATCGTCTGCTGGCAGCGCAGCATTGACAAAAAATTGCATGGTGCTCAAGTCTGCCGACTTGACTGTTTAGGTAAGCTATTTCTCGATTAAAATTTCCAACTCATATATAAGTACTTGAATAATTAACCGACGAATAGATCTGGCAAACAAACGTCAGTTATCGGATTCTCATTCTCATAGCGGAAATTTACATTTACTAACCTTTATGTCAGTACAAATTGAAAATTTAACATCGATTTAACTTTTTCATGCATTTTTCAATTGGACTTTGATAAAACTGCGTCGAATTTTAATAATTTATTTTCCATCTTATCAGTCCTTCATTTCGAAAGGCTTTCCCTCCTTTGCTGTTCAATTGTTATATAATGTCAGCTAAGAATTAGCGATGATCAATTGTAAAAACACTGCGAAGCACTCCTTTTGCTTTTCTACCTGTAAGTAAAGCCTTTCCATTTTTTCTATATATTTCTAGATCAGAGTCTGATTATTTGCTTAAACGCACATTCGTACCTCAGTTTTAGAGTCCTTCTAGCTTTAGACCTGCTTCAACAGTTGCAAATTGAGAAATAAATGTCACCCATAAAGTTTCCAAATAAGTCACCATACTTATATTTTTAGCTTCGCTACTTATTTCTCTTTACTTTTTTTTGGTTTTTTTACCTTACTTAAAATGCTCTAAAATGCTAAGAACAGTGATTTGAACAAATTGTCTGTATTTGTGTATGCGTGTATACGTATCTTCTGATATTGTAAGCACGATAGCGATAACGTTTTTTAAGATATCTTCTTCAAATTTAGTACAGAAGTGGTCTATCGTATCAACAATGTTTGAGATTGTATTTCGCACAAATTGGTTCAAATTTGCAGCATTTTGAAAAGTTTGTAAAAACTCTTTTTACGCTATAATGTTTTTAAATTACAAGATGTCAGGTTGAAATTTTGTTAAAAATATGAACCAACGTTAAACCATGATCAGTGCTAAACTTGGCAAAAATCGATGAAGCGGTTCCAATTTTAAGGCAATTTCAATTTTAAAAAAGCATCTTCAAACATTCCAACTCTTGTAAATTATGAGATATATGGCTGTAATTGATCACGCGAATTCACGATTATTCATTATCATAGATGAATTTTTTCCAAAGAATAATCGTTATGTTGATAAATTTTGATTTTACTCTAAAGAAACCAAAACATTGCTGTTGCGAAAAATTAATTTCAATACTTTCCAGCAGCTTTCGGTGAAATTTGGTACTCGTGTGTACTACCTAGAACAAGGTTTACGTACAAATTTGACGCAATTCCATCGACCGGTTCAAATTTCATAACATTTTTTATATTTTGAAAAATGTCCTTCGCGCAAATTGCGAGACATCGGTATTAAATTTCTTTTACTTCTGGATTATGATATAACAAGGTTCTAATTCAAATTTCACGAGAATCGATCGAGCAGTTCCAATTTTATAACAATTTAATTTTTTCCCAATACTACAGTAAATAGTCTAATTCTTCCATTTTTTTGATCGAAGATAAAAAAGTGATTTTTACGGGATCATAGATTTTTAATTAAACAAAGTTTCCTTTATGGGGTAGCCAGAAATTACAGAACGTGACCTATAATAACAGAATTTGTATGAAAAAAAGATAACAGTGGGGAAGCAATGTCGCAATTCCAATTGCCGCCTTTTACTAAATTGTTACCGTTATTGTTATTTCTGTAGATATATACATTACACTCATATTCATATCTGTAGTTTCATTCGGGATCTACCTCGTAGAGAAAACTTTGTTTTTTTGAAAACGTTTTTTTTTCGAGATCTTCATGTTAGGACGCAGAATGGTCGAAAAACTGTGGGAAAACTGGCGTAGAAAAAAATGTCTGTGTAAAAGTTAATTTATGACGTTGTGTGTAATGCAGATTAATGGGCAAAACATTCAAGAGTATCGGGTATCTGGTGAATCGCTACGCAGTGGTAGTGATTATCCCGAGTGTCGCCGCAGCCTTGATATTTGCCGATCTTCGTCACACTCGTTTGTGGAAGAAGAGCCTGGAAGAAGCAGCTAAACAGAATTCGACTTCTAACTAAGGGCTACAAGATGATTCAAATAAATTGGCCAAAGCAAATAATGTATGCCGTTCTCCCTATTATTATGGGTGCTTCCATTGGAACGTGGCTGGAGAGAATGGAGGACGAGAGGATGACCAGATTCCGGGATAAGTCAGCGCTTTACGGCAGAGTTCTTGCCCCGGGAGAAAAACCTTCGTGGCCCTGAGCCACTGTAGCCCTCGGAAAAAAAAAACAATGTAGAAATTGTATTTATCATTCAAAAACGGTAGTAAAGAACCGATGATTAAGAATAAACAAACTTATACATCAATTTAGAGCTAAAGACCCAATAATTTACAGTCATGTGTATGATTTTTATGGAAACTCAATCCCAATTACGAATAATTATTTTAAATGTAATTTTCTACGATAAAACGACGAAAAGATTGATGTTTTTTTTTTTTTTTTTTTCCTTATGAAGATATTATTGAATATATTCATAAGTCTTTATCTGAATATCTGCATATTAAAATAATTAATAGTTATTAAAGCGATAATCGGAAGCTAATAAAGAACCGTATAACTATACTGGACGTAAATATATCGTTAATTTCGTCTACTGTTTGTCTTGAGAATAATTGCAATTTGTACCCCTTGATATACTCCGATTTACAATCTATCCAGTTCCCCCTTTTCTTTCAAAAAGATTGTTTTAATTGGTTCACGTATATCCAGTTACAAAAAGATCGTTGAGTCATAAAGATTTTCTAGAATTCTCTTGTATTTTTTTTTATTGCTTTCTCATTAAATTGTATCTTTGACAAACTTTCCGCGACAAAGAAACCAAAATTAATCAACACGCTTCCTCATAGAGGTGACTTTGTCAAAGATAAAAAATAATGAGAAAGCAATCTGCAAGATTCTACTTTGCGGGCTTTTTAAAAACAGGAAGATTATCCATAAAAAGTTTCATAAATGAATAACGATCAGCTTCATAAAAACAGCCCTCGAATATTCAAATATGAGAGTATTTTCGAAATGACTTTTTCAGTACAATGACACGAAAGTCTGAAAAAAAAAAGAGCAAGGTCGGAATATTGTGACCCTACTTGTCGCCCGTGGTATTTATATCGGATTAAACCACCTTATTGACAAAATAGTATGCCCAAATATACGTATTTTTATTTGAAACCTTGTTTTGTCAGCACTGCTTACAGCCAAGTATATTTAACAACTATAAAAATTCATACAGAAATAAGAATATAATGTCTAGCGAAAGATAGCAAACTTCTTAGGCTTGGAGTCTTTCTTTTTTGTGCACTTGTCCAATTTATCACGTTTGACACTATGAAAGTTCTCCTTGTTCTCAAAATTCTCGTTCGGTATTCTTTTGGTCGCGAGATTGTAGGCTTGTCGTTTCTTTTGCAACCACTCGTTGGTCTCCTCGTTCCACGAGATCGGCCGTTCCTTGACACGTGCCGCGATAGCAGTTTTTGACGTTTCGTTTCCTCTTTCAAGATTCAAGTACGAGTGTCTCGCTTTTTCAGCGTCAACGGCGCTTACGCCCGGATCTATAAGCCCGTAATCCAGATATTTAGTGCTCTTGTCCTGCGAAATATGAATATTCTCGCTGAGTCGCTTAAGAACCTTGTCCTCCGTGATGCATCCACGTATTCCTTGGCTCTGTGGCTCAAACTTGTAAACTGAATTTTTCTCCTGTTCGGTTCTCGCTCGTCGCTCACTCGCCGATCGCATAAAAGCGTACGGCTTCTTAAAAGTCTCTGGATCAAATTTTCCGGATGTAACGACGAAAGAAGAGTCGCCTATATCCGCGGAAAGTGTTGAATCCAAATCGTCGTAGTTCATCTTCGGTCTTGGCTTGCATCTCAAACTGCTGTAGGCACTTGAGGCTGCATGTAAATTTTTTATCGGCAATTTTGTCATATCCCCGTGAGATTTAACCAGCTGTCCGTTTGCCTTGAGATTCGTTGCGATCATCAACGAGCTTCTGGAATTCGGTGGATTCTTCATCGTCTTTTCCTCGCAACTGGGGCTGGAACTGGGGGACGACATCGATTGCTTAATTTCCCAAGTTTTAACAGCGAGAGATTTCGTCTCTTCGCGACTATATCGAAGAGGATCAACGATTTGTAATTGTCCTAAATTAGAAGTATGTTCTTCCGATTGATGCGCGTGATTCTGTTTAACACGGATGGTACTTCTCGAGCTATGACTATTCGAATCTCGGGAACCCTCCGAAGATCTTGTTTTGGCATCGAAATTGCTTACCGATTCGATGCTCTGCGAGGATTTGCATCGCTTAAGATACAAATCCGCTTGTTTCAATTTATCCTTGACCAATCTTTCGAGTATCCTCAGTTCTCTTTCCTTCTTGAAGAGTAGCCGTTCACGTTCCTGCAGTAGGCTTTCCTTGTCTCTGAGGATGGACTCGCGCTCGCGAAGGCTTTCCAATCTTCGTAGCCAATTTTCCTTGAAGATCTCCTCGCTTACTTCCTCGGGTCGTTGAGCCGGTGCTGTGCATCCATGTTTGTATCCGTGAAAGCAAAACTCTTCTAAAATACCGTCTGTCTCTCCTCTCTCGTCGATGGACATGAGGCTGCTTGTTCTGATTGGTATCTTTGGAAGTGGCAGTGTCTCGCATCGTTTCAACTTGGAGTTTTCTTCAACTTTTTCTAATTCCGATAACGCAGCGTAAGGTACGTCGTAAATTGGCTCCTCAATATCGTCATATTCATTAATAAATTTTCGATTCTCGATCGTAATTAATTCATCGGAATCCGATTCAGATTCGACATGTTTTAATTTATATGCAGCTTTAACGTCGTCGATCTCGTTGCTTGAGTTCAATTCATCTATTGTGTTAATAGATCTCGGCACTATGAAAGCCTCAACTCTGTATTTGGGTTTCATCGTGAAACAATCACTCGGGTAACTTTTCGAAGCAACATGAGACATAAAGTCCAGAGAACGGTATTTTCTCACGTGTAAATCACTTGAAGCTTCGCTTTTATTATCAAGGTGAATATTCCAAAATATTATATAATTTCGTTAGGTGAGATGTGATTTCACTTTTTTTATTCCAACACATCAAATGCGACGTTAACCAAATATTAAAAAATATCACTTTAATATGCTCCTTTCAATAAAACGTCGCGGTGCAGCGACGGTGTTATCATTATTACGCTGACTGAACAGAACGGCGTCTCACAATATAGTAAACAGGACTGGAGAAAGAGCAAGACACTTGTCTCTCGGATGTAGGGGCGCGCTCATCGTGATCTCCCGTAGGGTGAAGAGAGAAAAAACGGCGGAGGAACAGGTTCAGTTTGAGAAGGGGCTGGTATACTCGTACCTGAGACTGGCCCGGTCAGGGGCGAACCAACCAACAGAATCGAGAGAAATGGATCGCAAGGACCCAGTTTTCAGGGTAGTCGAAAGAAACAGGGCCGTACATTCTTATAGAGACAAGCCTGTACAATAAAAAACTATAAAGCCTCCCGTCAAAACCAATTACACATCAGACAAAAATCCGATCGAAAGCTTTAAAAGGTTTCTATCGCAATTTTAATAGGAATTTCTAAGCAGGGAAGTTTTTCAAAAAAAATTATCGTTTTCACTCTATTTTTGGTAAAAGTTGGAGGATTTAGCTAAACAGTTGTTCATAAATACGAGTACATTCGATGTTGTTTGGTATTGAATTTCAGGAAAATGGGTAAAGCGGTTCGGATTTTACGGCACTTTTAAGTTAAAAAAAAATTTACATTTTCGCTCTAGTTTCCGCAAAACTAAAGTAAGCAAGCAAAAACTTTGTACCCAATCGAAATATGATGCAGCGATGTTTGTATCGGTGATTCGTAGTCGTATGTGACGTGGTTTTATTTCTTCATCACTGAAATTTCTATAAAAGTACGATTTTTAAATGTATCCAACAAGGATGCAAAGTAGAACTTTGCACATTGCATCCTCATTAATTTTCTTCCCTCTTTGGGGAAGCCAAAATTAATAAATAAATTTTCTCATTGAGGCGATTTCGTGAAAAATGAAAATGAGGGAGGAAGCAATGTACAAAGCTCTACTTTGCATGCTTTTTCTAGTTCACTGGCTCCAGTCGACTAACTCCCAATTGTCAAATGGAGTGAAGGAAAAAAGTAAGAAATCTCTATAACGTTTTGGTCCTTAGTGTGGACACTCTTCAGATTTAATGTCCTCGAAAATGATATAAAAAATGTCTTACAAACTAGTCAAATAAGTTCGTTAGATCAATATTTTGCGGTGTGAATTGCAAATGCTACGAAATGTTATAATTCAATTATTACAAGAGAGTGAACATGATTAATTTCAATAAATAATGGACCATTGTTATTTATTTTTCTGTTATAGTTTAAACGCTTTTCCATTTGAATGGTCCACGTATAGAGGAGAGTGAAACAGATTTCGCGTATTCAATGGAAATTAGCTTGTATTCTCCGTCACAGCTTACAATTACTCGTATGTAATGAATCGATAAATATATGAAAAAACTAGTAGCGTCAAGCGTTTCTGACACATGCTTTGACTATCTTGACATCGTCCAGCGGCCGATCGTTCTTGTCAGTCTCCACGAGTCCAATTCTCTTCACTATAGCCATACCACTGTGTATCCTCCCTGGATTAACAAAGTATTTTGAATAAATAAAAAATAATTAGCCGATAATTACATTATGTCATTATTGAGCTACCGAATATCGCATGTTTCCCATCGAGCCACTGCGTCGGAGCTAAGGTAATGAAGAACTGAGAGCCATTGCTGTTGGGTCCGGAATTTGCCATCGAGAGGATACCAGGACCTACAAAAATATTACAATTCCAACATTAATTACAGAGTTTCTGTAATTATTTCTTACGCTTGGAAAGCGTTTAAATAATTGAATTTCCAGTTACCGGTATGTTTCAAATCCTCATGAATCTCGTCGTCAAAGCACTCCCCATAAATCGATACTCCACCCTTTCCTGTACCGCTTGGATCTCCTCCTAAACGGTCAATTAAATTAATATCAAATACATACTTTTGAAGTTACTCAAAACCATGGAATAAGCAGACACGCGCGCGCGCGCGCTCCCAAGCTTCCGATAAAATCATCAAAAATGGTCTTCTAATCTAACAAATATGTACTTGATAAGAAAAAAGTTTCCTACAAAAATTGCTAGTTTTGACATGAGGAATTTTTTGGTAGAAAACAATGTCATGGTTCCATTAAAAAAAAAAAAAAAAACATGTCAGTCGTGGTAACTCAGCCATTTTCAATGTTGGACCAATTTTATATATTTTTTTTTTTAACATCCCCCCTTGAACACTGAAAGTTTCACTATACTCGATACTTCAACTGGGCAGTATTTTTCGAGATAAATCAGCTGGAAGATTATAATGGGACACCCTGTATTTGCAGTGTTCGGTAGATGGTGAAGCAACTACTATTGAATGTAAAATTGCAGATTGATACATAGAGCCATTCTTGAGCTATAACAGTTAAATGAAATGTAAACATTTTTTTGAAGTTATAATTTTGAAATTGCTCTGTCAATTCAAGCCAAATGTAAATAATAAACAAACTCAGTCGTAATACTGTTGTTGTAAAAATTGAGCAAAATAGCTTTTAATCATCTCAGGTAAGCTATGTTGTATTAAAAAGAAAAATCAAACTGCAATAAAATTTTAAAGGGAGTATTCGACTGTATATTAATATTGAAACGACGAAAGATAGCAAAGTCTCCTCTTGTGAGCCACATTTTTAGTCAGATTGTCCAAACCATTGACAAGTTATAGGAGATACAATTTATTTGATCCATGCCACACCAGTTATTTTTTCAAGAGCACATTTCTAGATGTTTCACATAATTTGTTGTACTTGACATAAAAATATGAAAAAAAGGGAAAAAAATAAATGACGATGACAAAGTTTTCTCTATGAAGATGTAATTGAGCAAAGATTTTTACATTAAACTCACCTTGTATCATAAAATCTCGTATGATTCTGTGAAATTTTGTGCCATTATAATAACCCCGTCTGGCAAGTTCAGCAAAGTTTCTGCAGGTAATCGGCGCGTGTTTCCAGTAAAGCTCCACAGAGATTTCACCCATTCTGAGTGAAGAAAGCGTGATATGTAAACGATAGGTAATATTCTGCAGCAGCTTTGACCTTACCGCCATGTACAGTGAACAGAGTGCAAGGTTAACCGTGGTTGGGAAAAAGCGGCATATGATAAATTTATAGAATTTCAAACTTACGTTGTCTCCAGCGAGACGAAAGGTGGCTGCCAGTGTTTATCTGGTATTCCTGATGTACCTTCTAATGCCATTCCTCAGTCTTATGTTATATTAATATTTACGGAGCTCTGAGTTCCGAGTACTCTGATTGTGTTCGTTAAACACGATCCATCTAAATACGGTCTTTCAGAGATACGTAATTTGTGGTAAATTGATAGAATGCGCAAGTTAGAAAAACGCGAGACAGGTTCGGCGGGCCTCCGTCCAGGTGGCGCGTCGACGCCATCTAATAAAAATGGGACCAGAAAATTCGGTCTCGTACAAAGATTTACGTTTTTCGATAAAATCAAAACAAATGTAAAATAGTTTACAACTTACATAGAAAATGGACAGAGATTTACGTACGTTATGGTGCGGTAATTTGAGTAATCGAGTTACGGAAGATGTCCTGTACGAATTGTTTCTTCAGGTAAGCATTAACTCGAGCTTGACGATTGCTTTGGAAATATTTCTGAAACAAGGTTATTATGGCTTGGCGACCCTCGAACTTTTCTTTATTTTATCATGGAAAATTAGGCTGGACCACTGGATGAGGTGAAAATTCCAAAGGATCGCGATTCCCGCCCACGCGCTTATGGTTTTGTCACTTATAAATATGACGAATCGGTGGATTATGCATTAGAGCTCTTCAAAGGCACAATGCTCTATAACAGAGAACTGTGCATAGACAGAAAAGTACGTCTACCACAGGAACAACCTGTGATTCATCATCAAGTAATGTTTGGTCCACTTTGCAATGGAAATGGCGGAGGTATCAGTGGAGGAGTCATGTCCAATCTTCTCTCTTACGGACTCAACGCTTATCCCAATCCTTATGGGTCGCATACCCAACTGGGCTATCAAGGACCTGCAAACATGTATCCTTCAAAGGATAGACGAAACTCATCGAGAAAGCATCCCTGCTATCGTAACTAAGAAATCTTTACAAGTATTCATATGTGAATTCTTCTTTCTTTTTACCAGAGGTATTTTTAAGCTATACAGTATTTTCTACTACTTTGTGCGCTAATTCATGCGTTTACAAGTGCTTATATGTATATACAAGCTGGAAATAACTCAAATGAGATGATAGATGAATAAAAATTACAAAAAATATCTTTTTTGTTTTTTGTGCTAATAATAATAATAAGACTGTGTACTTTGAAGCAAGAAATTAATAGTCGTTGGTAAACAGTATTCTGTAACTACATTCTGTATATATATATATATATATATATGAATCAGAGAGATCCAAAATGAGAAAGGTAATTTGTGGTATGCTATATAATTGGCGCGAGACATTATCGAGTCTCTCGATCGCATTCCCTTCTGTACAATGCTGCTGAGTACATGGCAAATTTATCACAAGTTTTTAAACTATCCTTGGTCATTTGTCGCGTGTGACTGTTTAACAGGCTACCAGCCTTTTTAGCGAGCATCATTACTGCCGCGTTTATGTTCCCGCTAGGCAGTTCTGGGAGAACCGATGCATCGACTACGTACAGGTTTGTCGTGTTGAAGACCCTGTAAAATCAATTAAAAACAGAGAAAATTATGAATTTAAAAAAATTAATTCCTTATTAATTTTCATTTTCCTCAAAGCTTCCTCTATGAGAAAGCAGAATTAACATATATACTTCCTTACTGAGGTAGCTTTGTGAAAAATGAAAATCTGTACATTTTAGTGCACTGCGTTTTATGATGTTTAAATACAGGTTTTTTTTTTCTTATCTAGTGCTATCATCTGTAAGATATTTTCTCAGGCTCTATTTTAAGTGACTCGAAAAGTACATTCCCTGTCTGGCTTTCTTTTGCTAGTTCGTTTTTTCGGAGGCTCACGTACCGAAAGGATTTATCAACGACGCTGCCCATGCGACATGTTCCCGCCGGATGATACGATGTCAATGTTAAGCCACGAACATAACATTCCCAGTATTCCGTACTGTCAAAAACAAAGCCCTCGCAACCGGGAAATGGTTTGCTGTACAGGGAAGCACCCAGTTTCTTCATTGCCTCCGTATTCACGAGTTGTTTGACGAATTGTATCCCTGAAAAGAATCTCCTTTGACTCAGATATTATCGGTGTTTTTTTTTTTTTTTTTAATGAAATCAAAAGAATCAATAGATTTTTACCGCTTATAAGCGTAGAAACATCATCCTGGTGAGATAAATATTTGGGATCGATGAGCGGATCGTCGAGAGAATCGGTGCTTCTGAGCATCACTCGACCGGAGCTCTTTGGATGCAGCAAAACGGGAGCTATCGTTACTGCAGTTTCAAAGATCAGGGGCGCAAAGTAGTCGCGAAATATCTGCGCAATTTAGAAAAAAATGATTGCATATTTCGGAAATAGAAATAAAGAAAAACTGCGTAGATTGAAAATAGCCAAAGGTGCAGATCTCTCATCTGTTTTAATGAATGTCAAAAAGTAAACAAAATTTCGTTATTCAAACAAATTCTCAACTCTGTTAAAACTGTGGTATTTTTACCTCGTCGGAAATTCCCATAGATTTACGGAGAACTATACCGCTGTCTTGAGAGACTCCTACTGGTATGATCATCAACTGCAGAGCAGGAGCTTCACTTTCGTTATTCTGTGATGGCATATAAAAGGTCCCTAGTGCTTCGATACCTGCAGAGGTCCAGGCTCCTGAATAGAGGAAAATCAACTCGAGAATTCAAGACATTCAATATTTTCGATATTTTTTTAAATGATGATAGTTTGATTTAAAAAAAACGTGCATTTAAAAATTACATAAAATGTAATTTTATGTAATTTAAAAATTAATTTTTAAATTAACACTGTAAATCTTGAACTTTCTACACACATACAATACACTATAATCCTGCAAGAAGGAATAATAGTACATTGCGATACGAATGCGGAAATACTTTTTCTCACGTTTGTGAGATTGCAGTATGGGCCGAAGCCGAGTATTGCAATCGCAATCATACAAATGAGCTCCTGCTATGCTTAGAACTTAATGTCTATGTCAGATGTGAGTGAACACTCCGCATCTAATGTCTTCGAGAAAACATAAAGTAAAGAAATAATGGAAATTGAGGAACGAAAAAATGGGCAGGATGGTAAAACTTGTATTTCTTTTAGCGGATTAACATTGCTAATCAGGGTATAATTACCTGAACGAGATAGTAAATAGTTTACCGCTGACAAAGGGTTGAGAACTTGTTCGATGCTGAGCGATGAAGCGTTATTTAGGGTGACTAAATCGATTCCGGTAAGTATGTGGTCAACCAAATTTTCTCCGACCGGCAAATCGTTAATCACGTTGATCTGAATGCAGAAGACAATAAATTGGGATGAAAAAAAAAAAAAATCACTGGGTTGTTGCTCCTGGCCAACTTGGTACACCTCTGACCCTCATCCCTTCCAAATGGTCCCCATTTTTTTTCTCATTATATCCGTTCAAAAAAGCACTATAACGTTTTTTTTTCGAATTTCTAAAAAAATTTAAGACTTTTCAAATGTGAACATATTTACCTGCTATTACAAATAAGAAAAAAAAATCGAAAAATGTACTTTTTATTCCATTTTAAGCGGGTTCATTTTTTGTTTTATTTTTCGAAAAAGCTTGTATTTGAGTAATTTTAGACAAGGACATTCGGGTTTTTCTTCGGGCATCTGATATTCTGCCGAGATTCGAGCAAACACATTTGTTTTGTGTTAATACATTTATATATAATGTTTTAGCTTGAGTCCTCAAGTTCAACCAGTCATAAAAAATAAAAAGAAAAATCTGAGACCGATTGAGTAAGACTCTGTTCACCTTCTGCAGAAGCATCAAGTTTTAGTCACCTTATCTTAAAATTTGTGACATTTTTTTAGATTTTAAAGCTAACTTAAAAGAAAAAAATGTTTAATTTTGATACACAAAAAAACGTATTATGAAACAAAAAACCTACAAAAAAGTATATATATCTTTGAACATACACAATAACATAAACAATACAGGGATCAATCGGAAAGGGTTGGGGAAGTTTACCGAGTTTAGCCACGAATACTTAAAATGTATGGACAGAAAAGGCTCGAATTGTTAGGGCAGCTTACCTGTAGAGCCTCTAGATGTTCCTTAGGACCGATTCCGGACAGCATCAATAATTTCGGGCTACCGATTGCTCCGGCACTAACGATTACTCCACGCTGTGCTAGGACTTTAAGCTTATTTCCCCATTTAAAGAACTCAACGCCCTTTACGGTATCTCCGTTGAATATTAGCTTATCGACAATCGCGTGTGTTATGACTCGCAGACGATCGTCCGATTTATTCTCCAAGAGTTTGTCGGTGCTCCATCTTTCGCCGTTTTCCATTGTCAAGTGGACTCTTCTGAAATCTTATTTATTTCTAGTTACCCGAAAATATTATAAACTGTTAACATTGTAAAATTGTGAGGCGATGACTTTTACGAAATATTTCAAACGAGATAAAAGAAAAGAAAATCTGTAATACCACTGAGAACTCGGTGTATACAGAGTTTCCCATTTTAATCTTGCAGTTAATTTATCTCGACAAATACTGCCGAGATTCAAAATGGAACATGGGAAATTCAAAATGGCGGAGTTAAGACAGCTAACATGTATCTCTAAAATGGAACAATGACTTTTTTCTGCGTACCAGATTTTGTATTGGGCAATGTCTCCTGTATAGCTTCCAGTATTGCATCAGACAAATATGTACACCAGTTAGGTTCATTGATTATTGGATGATACTCTTTAAATTTATGATCTAAAATAAAAATCTATAATGAATAAAAATCTATAAAATCCGAGCATAACACTTTTTCCAAAATAGATGCTAAAATACCCTCATAGTCTGGAAACCATTGCTCATAGTCCTTTGGATGGCCAGGTACATAAGCCATGTAATTCAATCTACCAGATCCTCCAAGAACTTTCCCTTGGGGCCATACGCTTTGCTAAAAAAAATCAGACAGAGCTAACTCATTTGTTAAAATTCCTGGCTATCTTTCTGTGTATTTTCTCTGTTTAGTAGGGATGAGCATCTTTTCAATGGAAAGCATTTAAAATATTTTAAAAGTAAATATTTCATATTTATGATAAATCATTGTTTAAGAATAAACATTTTCACACCTTTGCTATAGACAATGCAAAAGTAATTATTGCCATTGATTGTGTAATTTAATTTTACAATGATTATTCATTGTAGACTTAAAAAAAAAAAGTGATTCCAACTGTACTTTGACAATTCAGATGGTTGAGTCGGTGCAGAATCCTTCATATTTATCAACAATAACATTTAATTGATCAACTTTTTAGCTCCTTTTTTGTCGAAACATCAATTTTGATGCTTATAATTAACTAATAATTAAATAAACAAAAGGTAGGCCAAGAAAATACATACATTGTTTGACAATCCTTTGCATGCATTTTTCTGTGGTGCAGTTTTGTATTGCCAATCGTACGGAGATCTCTGAAGCAAGGGAGCTACAATTGGAATATTAAAAAAAGGAGCTGGCGAAGCACCTGCTTCTATCAGTAAAACTTTGTTGCCACCTTCGTAAAGCTCTGCTGCTAGAGTTGCACCTGCGGAGCCAGCTCCGACTAAAACAACAAAAAAAAAAGAAACAATTGTTCAACAATGACAATCATAGAGAAATTCAAGTAAAATAAATAGACAAAATCTTACCAATTATGAAATCGTACAGTTGATTCTGGTCATTGACATTGTCAGAGAGCCAGTCACTGCATGAATTTATCAAGTATGATATACTTAGATAATAGGCAAAGAGGAACACAGCCAAACTGTACACACCGAGTGCGCACAATTTTAATAATATATACATAATATAGGATGCGGAGGTGTGTCACCGAGACAGCGAAAAGGCGCTTATCGAAAAATTGTTAATAAACATAACATAGCACATGACAATATAATTAGTCGATTAGACAAGCTTCGTGTGAAACATCGAAATGTGCTGCAGGAGCAGACGACTAGTGATGTCAGCCAATATCTCAATAAAATATAAATGCTAGAAGTAGAACGTGTATTTCATACTATGCACGTGCATACTATCAACGCCACCTTTTTAGCTGGAGTGAACTATACGCTCTGGAGTCTCGTTTATACCAACTATACCCAATACGGAATGAGCCCACCGGGCTACCAGATTCGACCACACGCTATCTCTGTCTACGCTAACCCCATTCCAGACTACTTCTATTTCAGTGGTTGAGCCAGCAACCAATCAAATGACTGACTGACTTCTCTTCTCCGAATCATAAACAAGATTAGGATAACAAATTTCCGCCTGACGTGTCTTACACTCTGCAAATGCTGCGAACAAATAATATTTTGGTGTCAGCTTGATTTGATTTATAAGAACTTTCTTCGTTGTGTATCTCACTGCTGAACAATGACATACGTAGACGGAGGTAGGCTAGCTTTTAATCTGCCCTTTCTGTATGTTTACGCGTGGATTTAATTCTTAATGGATTTATCATAGATGGATCTATCGTCGAATCGACACCGTGGAGCATTGGGATGTTCTTCGGAGTAATTCTAGGATTCTTCCGAGGCATCACGATGTTGTAAGTTCTCGATTAGTGTCCTGGATCTATTTACCAATCTAATTTTACTGTATTTCTCATTGTCGATCTTTCCAATCGTAGCTTTACAACACTTATCAAGCCAGACTCTAACAAGTACGGAAGTCAGTACACCAGGAATTATAGACCAGGATCTGGGTAAATAACAATTTGCTTCCTTCCTAGAACAAGCTTTATTTTTATGTACATTTCTTTATACTTTCATGTCATAATGCTTATAATTGTCTGAAACTTCCAGAAAACTTCATTTTGTCCCAATTCTTAATCCTAAATTTTATATCCGAGTAATGTCAATTATTTTCTCATGAATTTTGTGACAATCGTTAAAACTTTGTATAAAAATGAAGTTTACACCAATGAGATGATTGTTATTGTATTTCATCACAATTTACTAAGAGGTTCAAAAGTTGAAGTGACTTTTTACTTTTCTTTTTTATTAGCAACATTTCAGATTTCTTGCAAAGAATATAAAACTACATAAAAATCCAAATTGGTAAAAATTTAAAGCTGTCCGAGAAACTTTCCATAGAAGATTATTTATTTATTTATTTTTTGATTGCTGCCTCATATAGGAAGCCTTGTTTTTATGAATAATTTTTCCTTCAAGATTTTCATGCCATTATAGTGTTTCGTGTCATTTTGATCAAGATTTATTGAAATATGCCTGCCAAATATTTTTGCTTTTTTTTTTAAATCATCTGTTTCGGTTATATGATTTTGTGAACATTTTTTAAAAAGATCCATTTTCTAGAATCTGAAAAAATGTACATAAATAATATCTGTAAAAACATTACAAAATTTTTGAGCTATTGACCATGATGGAAGTTTGATAATTGCTCGAAAAAAATATGGAACACATTTTGAAAACAAATAATTGGCATATATTTTTTACATTTAAAAAATGAACAAAAAACTTCATTAGACTAGAAATTAGAAGTACCTAATAAAAAATTTGCCTATTTTACGCGATGCTATTTTTGATTATGTAATAGTATATTCTGTTCTTTTTACTTTTTCAGACCGCCGCGTCCACCTACACGCAGAATGGGCGGATTAAACTTGGGACCGTCGGTGAATGTTCCTGGGGGATGCAGTAGTTGTTCAAGAAGATAGGCTTCCTCCAGCATTTAAAACATTTCCACAATTCTCTTTGACGCATAATATATTAAGACAGTTGTGATTGATCTGAAACTTGATAAATGTTAAGCAAATCGTTAGCGTTTCCGATTGTATTCAATTCGGAAAAATGTGAAGCTTGCTAACACTAAAAATCAATGAAAAACAATTATCAATGATATCATTTAACAATTACTAAATTAATTTATTAGTTTTTTATCCGGATAAAGATCAAATAAATCTTTATGTACATTCCGAAAGTGTATGGTTACAGTTTTAATGAAAAATGATGTTGCGCATATTCTTGATCGTTTGAGGATTGTCCATCGCAGAATGTACGATTTCGATATATTAAGATAAACGTATACAGATTTTGTATCATACATACGAGGTATTCCTGGCCAACTCTGTCCTCACCCCTTCTAATTCGCACCATAATTTTTTATAGTATGCTCGAAAAATACAAGTTTTTAAAGATATTTTTTTACTGACATCTTTTTTCATGAATTTTTAAAATTTAAACGGGCTCATACGCTTTCCCACAGTTGGTCTAATATTATTTTAATACATTTTTTTCCAACAGAACATATTTCTATGAAACCAATTATTGAACAATGGAAGTCAACAAATATTGGCGTTCCAATGAACTTTCTTTTCTCTATTTTTGTTTTAAATCTTTTTTCTATCTTTGGCACTACCTTACCGTACAGAAAATTGCATGAAATTCACTGTATCGCGACGTTAATTTACGGTTCAATAAGACAAAATAATCGTAATTCCAACTCACAGCTGAGAACAGTGATGGTTAGTGTTAGTGATTTTCCTTTATATCGATAAAAAGAAGCTTCAGGAAAATTCGAAAATAATCTTGGGTTATGTATAAAATATTTACGCAACCCTGAATCGTGGCAAAGACTATTAAAAAAAGGATCATTTTTTTTAATAGTCTTTTGTGGTTTTTTTTTTTTTTCGAAAAAAATGGCTTAAAATGGCTAAATGGGGGCAAAAAATGTTAATTAAAAAAATTCATTAAAAAAATGTAAAAAAATTAAAACTGTTTTTTCGAGCATGTAGAATAATATAAAAAATTGTGGAGCGAATTGGAAGGATTCAGGGTTGAATGCTTACTGAGTTGGCCAGGAATACCTCATATATATATATATATATATATATGTATGTATGTATGTCAGCAAGTCTTTTATTATATCTAATGTATAAAGTTAGGAAACGATACAATATAACATTTATTTTATTTTAGTAACAAGTCCCGCTGCGATAGTTGCACCCGCCACGCGTAACATAACTCTTCCCAGCTGCTTAACGTCTTTGTATAATTCCATGCAGATTGGCCTTTGTGTTTGTATCTCGATAATAGCACTCGAATTTTTCGGTAGACAGCGCGGTTTCTTTTTCGCCACCTCGCCGGTGCTTTTGTGTAGCTGAGCCACGAGTTTAGTTATTATTGCTGGCTCCACGAGAGACTGTTGGTGCATCACCACCGACATGCCCTTGGTTATTGGAATCGCTACCGCGAAAATTACTACGTGCGCTTGGAAGCACGTCGTCACGGGAACGGGATTTTGAGGGTTGCAGATAATATCACCGACTCCCACGTTTTGTTGCTCGATACCCGAAAGAGTGAGGGCTACGTGGTCACCTGCAAATCCGCTATTCGTCGTTGTTTCGTCCAACAGTAATCCTATGTTTTAACAATACAAGATATTTATCATTTTCATACTAATTATCATGCGTAATCACGGCATATTTATAACCCTAACACTAATATATATTTTTTTAAATAGCTCTACGGTATTACTGTAAAAGTCCGAGTATCTAAAAATTACGAAAATTAAATGATACAAATATTTTGTAATTTTTTTTTGCAGCTAAGTTGATTGATGCAAATATTTTTTTTATATTTTGCATTTGGCGTAGAGTTTATGGTATAATGATGGACCAAATTTGTTTTGCAAGGACAATACTCTTTTTTAGTTCCTGTTCGGTTCCAGTATAGGATCTTTTATTTTCCTATGGACTAATTTTCTTTTTTTACTAAATTTCCGTGTTAATTCTACGAAAGGTCTTTCTGTATTTTGAATTCAAAGTTGTAATCAGTGTATCACTCCTGTGTACCAAATTTCAAGTACATTGTTTGTTAATGAGGATATTCTGTTGTCTCAAAGTGATGCAAGCCCCTTAAAATTTTTCAGTGTGTTCCTAAGGGCGCTTGATGGAAAAACTGAAAAAGATAATCTGTACCGTTTTCTCGAGAGAGAGAGAGAGAGAGAGAGAGAGAGAGAAAAAAGCGTTTTATTAGTTCTACGCCAATATCCACTTATTAGGTTACTACGATTCACTGCACTCTCTGAATAAATTTGTTTATATAACAATAGAATACCGAAACATTCATTTTTTTGGAGTTGTTTTTTTTCATAAAGAAATTAATTAGTACTTTTAGTTAAATTTGCTGAAATTACCATTGCTGCATAGAAACCAATGAGTTATGAAATACCTTTGACGACTGCAACTTCGTTGGCTGGTAATAATAAAACTTTATCTCCGATAGCGACCATCCCGGTTTCGATGTGACCCGATACACAAAAACCTGAACCAGTTCCTTTGAAGATGTCGTTTACGGATAAACGGAAGGATTTATCGATAGGCCTTTCGGGGGGCTTAAAATTGTCTATAACTTCTAGTAAGGAAGGTCCGGTGTACCTGGAGAAACATCGAGTATACATACTTTGTTGCTTGCGTACAATGATCATACAATCGTTAACTGTAATTGTTTATGTTCAATTAATAATCATTCATAATCGTCTGTCAATGATTAATTTTTTCAATTGTTTATTATTAATTATTTATAACCGTCTGCCAATTATCATTCGTCTGTTATCAATTGTCAATTATCTATTACGAATTGTGATTTATCAATAATGAATTGTAATTTCGTAATTGTGCCAGGGTCGGTTTGTAACTCACCAATTAGCTAGAGCCTCGGTTTTTGGTTTTGTCGCGATATTCTCACCAGATAAACCGCTGCAGGGAACGAAAGTTAAAGTCTCTCGGAAACCCGCTTGCTTCAGGAACGTACTCATTTTTTCCGATATTTCATTAAATCTATCTTTCGACCAGTCTACCGTGTCCAATTTGTTGACTACAACGGCCAACTGTGAAACCCCTTGAAAGAAAAATAGTGACAAAACAATGTTAATTAGTATTTCAGCTCTGTTGTGCAATTTGGAGTAGAAAGACGAATATAATAGTCGCCTGAATGATACCTAGAGAACGAAGCAACAGAGCGTGCTCTCTAGTTTGTCCTCCACTATCAAATCCTGTCTCGAATTCTCCTCTCGTTGCATCCACCACCAAGAGCGCCACATCGGCTTGCGTAGCTCCGGTTATCATGTTCGGTATAAAATCTCTGTGACCAGGCGCATCGAGAAGAGTTATTGCCTTCGAAGCCGTTTCGAATTTCGAGTAACCAACGTCCATTGTGATTCCACGTTCCCTGTGAAATTTCGTCAAGCATCATTTTATAACTCATTTTTTTAAAATGAAGCACAAAAATAATCAATAGAAAAAGGTCATCTCCTTTAAATAATTATTTGTTGTATGTTGATAATAACATAATATAATATATATGATATATTGTTATTATCTCAATAATTACGAATAACAGTAATCATAATTTTAATCATAATTCTTATGATTATGCATAATTATTTGAATAATAACAAACAAAAACAATTATAAATAAGGTAAGAAATTATCAGTTCGCGCGCAGGGTCGGGTGGCGGAGCTGATCGCGGGGTCCAGGCGGAGCCCTCCCCCCCCCCCCCCCCCAATATATCGCAAAAATGATTATTATGACGTTTCTAGTGGTTTAACAGTTAAAAAATAGTCGAATATATGAATAGCCGGTTAATAGTCTATTAGTGGCTTGTTTGATTTGGAGGAGTGTTATTTTTACGGGTTATTCTTTTTGGGTGTGATATTTAAACGTGTTTTATTATGACGTGACATTTTGACGTTGTAATATTTAGACACGTAACCCGATAGTAAAACCTACCTTTCTTCTCCAGTTTCATCGAGTACCCAGGCATAAGCGAACGACTGTTTACCAATCTTTTTGCTCTCCTGCTGATACTTGTGAATGAGTCTCAAGGAAACTTGGCCTAAATCACAGAGGAGTCGGCCGAGTAGAGTGCTCTTCCCGGCGTCAACATGACCAACGGCAACGAGATGCAGTTGTTCCTTGGAGTCGCCACGACTGCTTTTGTAAATTGCGAGTGCATCGCGCTTCTCCTGTTGGCTCTTTGTTCGCGTATCGAGTTCAGGCGTCTCTCTGCCACTGGTCAACAATGGGGATTGGCATCGTGGTGTATTAGACCGGGAGACGGCCAATTTTTTCTCCTTCCTTCTCGGGTCCGGTGAGTATTTATCCGACGATGGACTCTGAGATCTTGGGCTCTCGATCCGCGGATTCAAAAGATCCGCATTTTCGGCACCTCTCACCTCGAATCCTTTGACGATTGATCGTGTCGCAGCCGGAACAATCTTCACGAGAGTCGGGGCCGTTGCAGTTTTCACCGATGACGTCAAGTTCAGCTTACTACCTATCGTTCAACTCGTGATAAATCGTTTTACAAAAAAAAAAAAGCAAAAAGAAAAGTTTGCGCAACAAAAGGAAAGTAATGAAATAATTTTTCCTTTTTTTAAATCATAATCACTCTTTATCGAAATAAAAATGTATATAAAGGGTCAATAATCGAGTAAATAATATATAAATCCATGGTAGGTACTCATTTGGTCGCTCGCGTTTTATATTCAATTTTGTAGAATCTCGCGGTAATTCATTATCTCCTTCGCAATTTAGACAGGATAAGAGAGTCGGGAGAAGGAGTGGAAAAGTCAAAAGGCTGAACTTTCTTCGAATGGTGAAGCTGCTGCTGCTGCTGCTGTTGTTTCACTTTTTTAATAAAAGGTCTACGCGATCGCCACCGTTTGCAAAGCATTTTTCCAAACTGTGATAAGATTTTCTTCGAGTGAGTCAGTCGAACGTGTCGTAAATGGCTCAAATTTAATTTACACTCGAGACCAGATATAAATTTCGCGTAATCGATTTGAGGCTGAATATCGTAAATATTCGCAACGAAAATATCCTCGAAACGTTTTGCTACTTTTTTAGTGTCTTTATCCGATTTTATGCTTGGCTTTGATTCGTTTTGTCTCAGAGCGGCGCTTAAATCTATCGTCAGGTCGTCGGGGGTTGTGCGTCCCTGTTGTGTGGTTTCTGTTTTTTCGGTAATCGAATTTTCCTTGTTGGTTTCTGAAGAAACGTGTACATTTGATATACTGTTTTCCAAAAAGGCTATGGATTCAAGAGAACTCGCCAGAGCGAAGGGCGACGGCTGCGCGATTGTCTTGTTCAAAGAGTTTCCTCGCGGTGAAGTGAATTTTGGTATAACGAAACTTGTCTTGGAATAATTGTCACCGAGATTTAAGGTTCCTGGGATTTCGATGGAACTATTGGACTTTTGTAAATGATGGGCCGTCAAATCGGCGAGAGTGTCAAATGACTTTTTGCTCTGTTCTTTTCGAGGAGACGGAGAGAAGGATTTGAAAGAACTGGATTTTCCGTGGTTCGCCATCAGCGTGGACAATGAACCATATGTACTCGCGTTTTCGCGATTGGGGCTCGGGGTATTGGCCGCTTCTTGTATTTTTTTACTGCCAAACAAGAGCTTCGGTATGGCGAAGGAAGATTTTGTGTTATTACAACTGCCTGGACTGTTTGATGAGAAACCTTACCTTACCGAGCGAGTGATGCCACAGCGCATGAAAAAAGGAGAAATGATATTCTCAAGTTAACAATCTATACTCAAAGAAACCGAGAGAAACTGGAAATGCAATATATACCTGGATGTGTGGCCAATTGATCCTTATTTACTTCTGCTGAATCTGAAATTAACAGAGAGCTGCAATCAGATGAGCGTCAATAGCGATTGCGAGTTACAATTTAATGTTAAATTATATTTTTATATTTCAGTTAGAAGTGTCAAGAGGCGTCATGGTTGCGTTTAAACGTTGATATCAATGTGACAGTACTAAATATCAAAATATCAGACCCAAACTCTGCGATAATCATTTTTTTTTATATCAAAGTATATGTAGACCGATGAGTAGCTTGATAGCTTGAAAACTTGTATTGTCCAACAACTCTAATGTTCATCTAGAACCTGTGATGTATTCGCATCTGCCTGAAAATCCTTAACAAAAAAAATGTTAACACACACACACACACACACACACAAAAAAAAGTCACTATGACAAGGCTTCCTTTGTGATAAAGCTAACGATATATGAAAAAAATTGTTATAACTATAAATCTATAGTCTATTCCAACATGAAAGATCTCTACTAACCGTTTGAACTTTTTGAAGCGGTCGCATTGAGTAGAGCATCCAGTACAATTTCTGCATTGAAGTTGGACTTGATAATTTTTTCAGTCAGATTAGCCTCCGAGACTGTGTCTCCAATGACATTTCTTACAGCTTCGATGCAAGATGCTAGCTTAGCCAACTCCAGCTCGTTCAACTGTCGCCTCTTATAAAGTTCAGCTTCGGCGGTAGCCTCTTCTTCATTGTCCTCCTTGATATCAGGCTCAGTGAAGAAAGAACTTATATTCTGTTGCTTGTTACGGTCAAAGAGAAATTGCTCAGCTACAGAATTGCAAAATAGTTATTAGCACATTTTACGAGAGCCAATACATAGAAGCAAAGAGAATCTTACCGCCTGGTGAAACACAATAGTCATCTTCCACAGAGTGTCCATATACATCGTCGTAACCATCGTATTCTAAAAATTTGTTTAACATTTCAGATATCTCGACAATTTTATCTCGAATTTGAGAAATTGTAGGTTAAGTATAACGCAATATTGGGCAAGTTTCTTACCGTCTGAATAGTTCATGGACCGAACATCCCTGTGACGAGACATTCTTATTGTCGTTATTTCTTAAATGCTCTCGATTCTTGAGTGACTATCCAACAATAGAAATTCATTCGTTTTACTTTGATTGTAGAATAATTCGATGACGCAGGTACGAAATAGAACGACATACAGCTCACGGAGGCTGGACAGAAGGAGCCCGAACTGCAGTAGGCAACGACGTAGTAATTACACCGTGGAGCACTTGCTGCCGTGGCTGATGCTCAGGTGGACGGCAATCTCTGGTACTGCTGTCCTGCTGGTGTCGAAAAAAAATGTCATGAAAACAAAGTTTCCTCTGTAAGAAAGGAAAAATATTAAAAAGATGAAGTTGGCCGGTTAACTTCACGGAGCTAGTACATATATGCGTGGCAACCCCCACCACCGAAGTCGCAATACCTGTATATGTGAATCCGTGTGAGATAACCGTATTCTCTAAAGAGTTACCAGCTACAAGCAGAGCGAACACAAAGATACCGTCTATTTTGACAAAGCGCGCTCATTGTTTATGTTCCCGTGTCATTTGACCTCGAGCAGCCACGTTCTACTTTCGTTCGTACGATTGGGATTCTGTGCTTCTTTCCATTTTCTTATTCACTCGTAATCCAAAGTTTTCGTTACAATCGGATTATTGAGTTTATTCTAGTCGATATCAGTGTTCAATGTGAGCTTATAAGTGCAGAGTTTCGTCAATATGAAGCCGACGAATCTTCCCAAGGACTGGATCGTCGTTACTTCCAAGAGCCACCCAAACAGGGTCTATTATTTCAATGTAAAGACGAACAAATCTTCGTGGGATGTCCCTGTCGATGAAGCGGAAAGCGTAAGTATTTAATAATCAAGACATCGATATATATCTCTTTATCGTAAACTTTAAGTTGCTAAATTCTAAGCCATAAAGCAAACACACAGTATCAACCTCTGTAATTAACATTTTCTCGTTACGCTCTCCCAAGTAGGACATGACAAAATGATATCCATTTGGTATATACGAAAAGATTAGTGTTCATTCACGTTAGTATCATATATTTTCATTGTTGTTATCTTGATAATGTCTCAATAAAAGTCTAAACAAAAACGATGCAAAATTCAACTTTGCACATTGCTTCCACATTATTTTTCAACTTTTAAAAAGCTACGTCCATTAACAAGTATGTCGATCAACTTTCGTTTGGCGATAGACAAAGCTTGGAAAATTTGAAACTTGGTTTTTCTTTAAGACGTTTTCGAGAGACCTAACTAAAAAAGTCCAGAAATTTCAATCGCCGAATAATTTAGACACATGAATTGCGAAGGTGGCTCTATTAATCCGGAGTGTCTCATATTGACTCTTTCCAATTGGGTCACTTATATTATTTAGCGACGTTCATAATAATCTCCTTATGATTGTTTTATAGGGTCCAAAAGGCAAGAAGCGAAAGAAAACTACCACTGACGATAATGCCGAGCGTAGGCCCACAACCCCGGAACTGGAAATATCGAAGAAAGCAAAGGGCGTAGAAAGAACAATGCTTAGAGCAAAGCGAAGTATCCTTTCTGCGCAGCGAAAGAAGTCCTCGAGACAAACTACCTCTGTTACGGACTCAAAGGAAACTCCTCAAATGCGTCAACTCAGAGAGAAAATGCTCGAGAGGCAGGCGAAAGGCAATGCCTCAAGAAGGTCCAAGATTGTCGAAGCCCCCGTAATTTCCCAGGAAAAGAAAGTCGAGACGGTAGAGACGAAGTCGATCTTGAGTCCTGGGACATCTCTAGAAGCACAGAGCTTGACTCCACAAATGAGAGTCCTCCTTGAGAAGATGAAGGACCGAAAAACAAAAATCAGATCTCCAAAGTCTCCCGCAAAAAGTGAAGATCTCAGAGAAGCCCCGAAAACTACTACACCGTTAAGACGCCCCAGAGCGATATCTCCGACCTCTGCAGATCCACCGACGAACGAATCGGGTAAACGTACACGCAGGAGTTCACGGCTTACCATCAATTCAGCTGCAGCTATCTCGAGTCCAAAGTGCACCGATATCGCGGAAGACAATTTATCGATAGACGAGAATGACGATCGGGAACCACCGAAAATTTTGCCAAAACCAAGTCCTCGAAAAAAAACAGAGAAAAGCTTCGGTGAAACAAAATGCGAGTCACTCACACCGGACAGAGTGAAAATACCACGATTGGGTAGAAGCGCGCTTATTAAGAAAAATCTTGCTGAAGAGCGACTTGTTAAATTGCGAAAAAGTCTCGGTGATGAAAATTCCGCTATCGACGGACCTTCCTCGCTAGCTTCTAAACTCCCTGAAAATGCTCGAGTCCTCCTACACGACGTATCGATGAGTTCAATGAAAGAAAATGAATCGCTACCGAGTATTTACAAAAATGCTGAGGTACGAATGAAATTTCTAAACGAAAGGCTACACAACAAAATGCTTCATGAGAAACAATTACGGTCAAATTATACCGAGGCAAATACCTCGACTCGGGACGCAGAACCTGATTCGAATGTTTCTATTACTCTGAATACGTCGGATTCTTTTTGCGAGGAAATGGAATGGGAGACTATCGAGGATGAGAAAATTATGCAGGAGATTGAGGTTGTGAGGTCTGTTATGAATGCTAGTGACGACGATCCGAAACCCCAGATAATACCGCAAAACAGTCTCGACCTTCCGGACGGTGCTTCCCAAGTGAAAACCAGAGCTCTTTATATTGTCGTTGATACAAATGTATTTCTGTCGAATATCGGCGGTATCGAGGAAGCTCGAGATGCTGTATTCAGAACCTATGGAAGACCTCTGATCGTCGTGCCGTGGACGGTAATAAGAGAATTGGACTTCATCAAAGATGACAAATCCATGAGGAGACCCGAGTGTCTCAGAGCTAAAGCCAGACAAGCTGTTCGATTTTTACATCAGCATTTCTCAGCCAGGCATCCTAGAGTTTTGGGCCAAACACCGATGGATGTCGCGAATAATAGACAGAAATTTGAGGTTGAATGCCCGGACGACGAGATACTTCAGACTTGTTTGCAAATTCGATTGTCCAATAATTGTGTGGTTCTGCTATCTTATGATAAGAATCTATGCAATAAGGCGATGATACACGATATTGCGACTCTGGGGCGTCACGACCCTCTCGAAAAGGTTGATTATCTCCATGCGAGCGAAGCCAAAAACGAATCCTATCTTACGCAGCATCTTCGAGGAGAGGAAGAAGATACTGCTGTTGTACCGATTTATGTTAAGGAACTGAGAATGGCTGAAGAAATTCTGGAACAGGCCAAAGAAATTCTCACTTCATTCCTGTCTGTGGTAAGTCCTTAAACTATATTTCAGATATCTAAGTTTATCAAACTTATACCCAATTATGTGAACTTGTTGCACAGAACATCAACAAAAAATATATATACATATATATATATATATATATATATATATATATTATTACAAAAGGTATGAGTTTAAGCAATTATCAGTTAGAAATCCACTGATAATTATTCACACTGAATGTTTGACACAAATAAACACAAACTTACGGTTCGATTTAATATTGAGGTTACAAATACTTGTTATTAATCCTGATATGACATTTCATTTTTCATTAGGCTTGTCCTACTACTACCGGGTACTTCTGTGAAGTATGTATTGTACCGATTTTTCTTTAGCATTTTCTTTTTCATCGTAGATCGTGGCGAAGGAAATGCAAAATTTGTACAGCGAGCATTGGGAAAAGTATACGATAATTCGGCCACCGTGGTCCGTTTACGCGGTTCTTAAATGTGCCATTAAGCATTGGATAGCCGCAGTCAGCGAATCCTTCGCGAGGCGTGCAGAATCGCTTCTCAAAGAGCTTCTGGATTCCATGAATAAAATTCCAGGTTATCTACGATTCACTTTCTTCACTTTTTATCGCTGTATTTTTCATTTATTTTATAAATTATTATTATTCACAGATTCTGGGCGAAAACTCAGTGATGTCAGTCACATCTTGGAAACCATAAATGATCTTTTGCAGTGCGTGAAGGTCGACAAATATATGAATATCACGGTTCGGTCTGGTCGGGCAATAGCGGTAATTTAAAAAATAATTTCTGTCGTTCTGTTCTTTCTATTTTCACCGATGACCTCCAATGGCGTTATTTCACTCGCATTTAAGGTAGTATGCTCACTAGGGTGTGTTTAAAAAAATAAAAAATTTCCCGCACTAACAACAAACGTTCATGCTAAAACCTCAAACGATACTGTTTAAAATTCGGGATGAGAAAAAAATTATTTAGAGGTGCCTCAATTGCCATTTTGATTTTCCACTCGATTTACTAATATTTAACAAATAAATCTTGCTACGCAGGAACTTCGGGCGAAGTGCGTGGACGCTACACAGAAGCTCCACGAGGAGAAACTTCACGATGCTATCGGATTTCAGAGAAACGATGAAGAAGCTCGAGCGAACCTAGCCTTCCAGCAGTTTGAAGAAGTTTACGCTTTCGCTCGGGACATGTGGTAAGGAAGCTCATATCTCATACAGTTAGCGTGTTCATGTTTAAAGATGATAACTACAACATTATAAAAGCATAAAACCTGAAGATGTAAGAGGCTTAGTATAAGATTAGGTTTTCAAAATTTTAGATTCTGTAGTCAAGATACTGTATTTTGTTCAAGATACTGTATTTTGGCTTCTCCATATACAGAGATAATCATTGCATTAATTCCTAAATGCAAATAGTTTCTAATAGTCTATGAAACAGCGTATTTACTTGGTTACGTTAAAAGATAGATACTAGGGTGTTGAACTCATAACTAACCACTACTTTCTACAAATAAAGGGCTCTGGCGACCAACTTTAAAGGGTGCTTAATTGAAATAAAGACAGATTTACGTTTATTTAATTTAGGCGTCCCTCAAAATCGGTCGTCAGAGCCCTCGTTTTTTTTTAGAAAGTAGTGATTTCTTACTTATAATCATATTTGGGGGTGGGAGACGAAATATGATTTTTTATTCGTTTTTAACATTTTTCTTGTTGAATTTTCAAAAATTTGTTCAACACCCTATAATAGATACGGAGAAAAAATTGAACTATTAGAACTTCCACTGTATGGAATTTCAAAATGTCACTATATGGACATACTTGTAAGTAATTTAAGTATTTCGTCAATCTTTTTACAGCGGACTAGCATCCGAAGCCATTGGAATGCCATGTTCGTTTCCATTCAAGAAGCTCAATCCTCTACCGACTATAGAAAACGTGAAAGCGATGCAACCGGATATAGCGGCCAATCTTAATCGCTTGTTGCAAGTTCTAAGCACGTGAGTTTGAATCATTTTTTTTTTTACCAAATAAATTTTTGTATGATAACTTGACGGAGAAATTTATGCGAATAATTAAATTTCAGAGCCCTGGAGGAGCTAAATGGCTTGCACGTTGATCATCGAGCGGTATTAGCGTTATACAATGCTCTCTCTAGCTTCATGCCGGATCAGAAAGGACAACTGCCGAGAGATTTCAGCCCATTAGACGTTTACTGGTGTCTGAAGATAAAAGAAAAGGTTCTTAAATCGGGACTAAGTCAATTGCAAGAATTGAGCAGTCACTTTTGCCGAATGGCGAGTTTCCGGTGTACGTAACATCGTTATGTACACCGTTGATAACTGATCGTACTACACACCTTTTAAAACAAATAAAATACAATAAGTATTTGTAAAAAATAGAAATACAGCATTTTTATTACTAACGACGCTTGAGTAATCGTATAATATAACATTAAGATATATTTTTCGAAAAGGAAAAAAAAAAACACCGAAATACAAGTTAATTAAAACAATAAGGATAACGTTTATTTTGTACAGTCATTGCATTAAATAAAGAGGCACAGCCGCGGAAATGATTATATTCAGTATTGATTTGAAAGTCTTGCCAGCCAGGCGTTTGCTAGCTGGTCGATCGGAGATACACAAGGAGACGACTCTGTTAAAGCCTTATGATAGTAATTTATTTCACAGCGTTTCACTTATTTTATTCTTGATAAAACAGCGGATTTTCATTAAAAAAAAACAAGAATAAAACTGAATCATTTTAACGAAGCGAAATGTAGGATTGCCTAAATTTTTAAACAGGAATCGAAAGCGGCCTATGGCAAATGACAATTTTAGTTACTTTTATTCTGATTTTCTGGCAGAATAAAAAACACAGATTGGAAATAAAACGGGTTTTCAATTTTATCCCTGGAAAAACTACCCCATATCATGTGGAATATTCTTTATAAACTTAACGTGAATTAACTAGAATTTGGTTTTCGTATCATCTTGTTCTGATTAAAATGTTTTTGTAAAAACTAGATAAAATTAGATCGAGGAGATTTTCATTATTTCCTATCTATGAGGTAGCTAATTGTGGAGTCCATGTTATTTAGAAAGCGAGCGAACGAATGAAATTCGTAAATTCGTATTTTTTTTGTTTACTCTCCGTTTCATAATCAAATGGAATCCATCGCCAAAATATCAATCAACTGTGTTATACTAGAAAAATACGTTGTTATAAAAATGGCGATAAGGAAAAAAAGCCCTCAATGTCGGTAGAGAAGAGGAAAGCCGCCGGGAGGAGGCTGCAACCAATTGTCCTTTGAGTAGACAACGTGCTTCGTTTCAATAATGTGGAAGGTATACGCGTGCCGGGATTTATCGCTCTTGTTCGCCCGCGAATAATGAACAACCTGTCCGTCGATTAGGATACAGGTGCCTTTTCGTACAGGTATTGGACGAAAGTTACTCGCTGGGTAACACGGTGCCGGTCGGTCGTAAACCAGTAATTCCTTTGAATTTGGATCCTTGTTTCTTGTATATCGTCTATGAACTGCACTCTTGTGGGATCCCGGTGCGATCCAGAGACATCCGTTTTCAAGTGTAGCGTCGTCGAGAGCGATCCAGAATCCTACCACCTTCACTGGGTCCGTGTACAAATAGGAAGCGTCTTGATGAGCAATTACTGGGAACAATTAAATATCGGCATCATTTTTGTCCTGTTGACAAGTGTCTGATCGCAGTTTTTTAAAATAGACTTGTTATAATCGTTCAAACGTTTCATCATCGGTCACTATTTCATCTACATATTTATTATATGTCACCCCCGGCTGATGGATTTATACGTTCAGTAAGATATAATTCGTCCGTTCCATTCGACAGTAAACCTTTTTTTTTCTTCACTCATTTGAGTTTCGATTATTTACTAATTATTATTCTGTACTAATTATTACCTTCTGTACCCAACCCCGGATTTTTGTATATATACATTGACTGGCACACCGCAGGTTCCTCAAGGTTTAATTGAAAAGCAGCTTCTTTGATTCTTTCGTCAAACGTTATTCGTTTGAAGATCGGATGCAACCAGTGAAGAGCATGGCCAACTTTATTCAAAGAAATCCTAGGATGTACTTTGAGCTTTCCGTCGTCTTCGAGGGCTTCGGCCTCGAAGAAACAGCTGACTCTGTTGGCGCTGTCCAAGAAGTATTGATCCTTGTTCTGCATAAACGAAAAAAAAAAAAAAAAAAAGACATTTTACGACAACTAATGCAACAATGTGTCAAACGGAGGTTCTTACCCTCTATTGTCTCACCTGTTGGACGTCTACGGTGTTGAATACTTTTCTCTGATGTTCCGGTGGCATATTTGTGGTAAATTCTTCACCGCACGCCTTGAGCTCGGCCACCTCCTCTGGCCTGAGGAAATCCTCGAGAACCACATATCCATCCCTTGTCAGCTGTATAGACAGATATATCGTTTATTGGAATATTCGATCGATGGTTTAGGTCAGGCTACGGGGCCTCTCTATAAAATATAAAACAGGGACATTATCGAACTATTTTCGCGTAAAATCTAACGTTAAAGACCCGATCGCCATCCGGAAGACGATAGACCGATAGAGTTTCTCAGATACAAGGACGTATTGTGTAATACGTATACGTATTGTGTCGCATAGCTTCTCAGAATTTCTCCAGTACCAGCAAAGTGCCGTCAACTGTATAAAAAGAGACATATCAGGTCAGAAGCGTAGGATCAATTGCAGGCCAACGACGCTGCCTGAGAGGAATTTATCTCTGGGTCAGTGACATTAACAGAAGCGCAAAAGATCGTGCCAAATTCATCACAGTGCTTTGGACTATCGGCGCTGCAATGAATTCGTTCCGGATTTCCTGGCACCATTTCAAAAATCCATCGAGCCTACCGCTCTCATCTCATTCGATACCACCGATTGCTAATGTTGTTTCGTTAATCCATGGATCATTCGAGGTTTTGCGATTTTTAACTCTGCATAAGGCGATAGAGCTTCGAGTATAGTGAACAAAGTTAACAAGAGGAAATACATTGAAACGTTTGCGCGGCAAGTTTTCTTTCATTGTTTTGTCAAGCACTGTCATTGTCATTGTGTATATTAATAGGTCGAAACAGATAGAGATGTCTAAAAACAGCATGTGCGAGAGAGCATTGAGATTAAAAGACGGGAATAAACAGCAGCTGTGTGGTCAGATAGCGATGGTGATAAATCTTGTAATTCCAAAGAATTTTCTTATGAGATTAAACTATTTCCTAATAACATATGAAAAAGCCATTTGATCATGAATTTAAACTAATTGGACTTTGTAATCGCATCGAAGCTAATTTCTCGCGATGAATTTGTGAAAGATTTAAAGGAAAACGAAATGAGCCCTCAATTGTCAAGATCGAACTAAAATTACTAAGTTAACTTGAGAAAATCTGCAAGAAAACATGCCCGTGGATTTATTGCCGGAAACTTGATGAATTTTCTCTAAATCTATTGTTATTTCCTTGTTTTAACATTAAATGGGACCTGTTGATACCAGATCCACCTTAGTTAACACTAGTTTTATCTTTAAAAGGTGTAGAGCGTAAAGTCATTTTAACGATCGGTTTGACTTGAAAACAAGAATATGAATAGGATTAAATAACTAAGTACGCGTTAATGGAATAATAGAGACGTCTGGACGGAGAATAAAAAAAATGTGGGTTGTATTTATGACAATCCGACAGCACTGGGAAAAAAGAAAAATATAAAGAGAAGGTTTTAGGGAGAGAAAAGGGCTTTCTTCCGTTGCATCAGCTTCTCGTAGAAAAGGCCCCACGCTCTTTCGGACCCATCGACAAGATCTCGCGTGAGCTGCTTGCCTGTACAGGCCTTTGGGAAATCTGTTGAACACGTGGGATATTTTTAGACATCGAAGTGAACGCGAACGTCCTGCAGCGAGATATCTCTTGTCGGGAGTAGGGAGCTCACATAGACGACGAGAGTCGTAAACAGGCTAAAGGTTATGGAACGATCTGTGGAAAGCTTATACCTGCGCGTTCACACCCGACGCGGGCCAGGGGACTTGAACCTCCGTCACTTCTCCTCGATTTATCGCTCGCGTCTTCCAATTCTCCCTGCTCTTTTTTCTTAGACCGTAACGAGAGATCTTTTTTTTATAGGATTCCATCGTCAATGGCTTGACACATTTGAGGTGGTCCTTGCAATACAGTCAAGCGCATCGATTACAAAAAAAAAAAAAAAAAAATCTTTCTCTACGCTTTAAAGGATTAGCCTAATTTTGTCAAGCCGAAGTCGGGACCTAGGAAAGCAGTCCGGTGTCTGACGCGAGAAGAGTGCAAAGAGAAGATTTGTGAGTTGGCGTGTGAGAGTAGTACTCGCGCGCGCCTCATATGCGTCGGCGAGAGAGTGAATCGTCGTTGCTCGAAAATAGAAACTGATGCGCGAAACATATGTGTGGCGCTTGCCTCGGCGGTGAATGGGCGGACGAAGATAGGTTTCCTCATTCCGGGCGATCCGAGTCATGCAAGGTTAAATCGTCGTTGCTCACCGTAGATATATCTAAGCGATGGTAATGCACGAACGCGCCAACGCGTTTCCGCAACCGGAAATAAGGAGAAACCGGAAACCGAGAGGGATTATCAGACCGTGCAGAAACCTCCAACAGCTTATATGGTATTCGATGTTATAGTTGCCCGACCTTCCTCAATATATACGTAATACGCAGCTAAAGCGAAGCCTCCTGTAGCTCAGCTGCAAATATCGTGCCTGCCTTATAGTACAAATCAACATTCGGGATTCAAGGAACACTCGATATATGCTGATAAATTTCGATTTTACTCCGAAAAAAACCGAAACACTGCTTTTAATCAGATTTAATGCTCATGCGCATTGCTCTGGAACGAGGTTTGCGTACAAATTTCACGCATTTTGTAACATTTCAAAAATCTCCTTCGCTCATTAACTCGCGCAAATTCCGAGATATCAGTCGGACAGCGCAATTATCACCATCCCAATGGCAATAAAGTATATTCGGAAATACATCATTTTTATATGAAATATATTTGCTTGTGTTTCACCGGTATTGTGGAATAGCGATGCCGTCGTTTTTCCTGAGAGCAGTTTTGCACGATGTAGCTGTCTAATGTGTATCGGGCATTCCAACTTAATTCACTTGACCATCCGCCTGACCCTCTCGGATTTAGTTGACCAACTTTTTTCGCATATTCTGCTCCAAAAAAAAAGAGGATTTTTTTTCAGATTTTTATCACTTGTTTTATTCTTTAACATCTTTTTTTTCTATCATTTTTGGATAAAAATTAATTTCGATCAGGTTTAAAATTCAGTAATTCTCTCCACAACTCTCTAGAACTAAAAACAAGTATTTCCATCGTATTTGGAGAGCGCACCGAGAATAATTTCTATTTTTTGTTAATTAAAAATTTTAAAACTGGTTGAAGTGAATATTTACTCAAAAATTATGGGAAAAGAAAAAAAAATTATTTTATACGGTAAAACAAGTGGTAAAAATCTGAAAAAAAATATCCTCTTTTTTTGGACTGAAATATGTAAAAAAAAAAAAATTCGTCAACCGAATCCGAGAGGGTCAGGCCGATGACCACGTGAATTCACTTGGAATGCCCTGTATATATAAGTATGTGTTAAATATCTTTCTTACTTTCATTTCGGTAGGTTTTACAACCTAATTATGTACGGAATAACTAAAGAAATGAAATACCTAACTCTACTTAATGGCGGTTTTACTGAAATATTTTTCAAAAATATATCTTCGCCATGTATACTTGAAATTTAATACACATGACCCGATGAAAGAGTTTTTAATGCCGTCGCTACCAAAATAATAAGCTCACTTATAGTTTGTTTTGGGTTCCAAAAAAGATATTGCATTCGTAAAGAGGAACGTCAATGACATTGTCGTTTTTCTTAAATTTTACGTTAGTGTTAGAAGGTTGCGTTTGGTGGGTAATTGGCACCTCGTAAAGGTCGAGCGCTCACCTCCTCTTTCTATACTGTACAACTGGCGTAGCGGCACAAACAATTTGTTTGCGACAAGTGTCGATTACGAGAGAATCTAGGATTCGAGTGATAACGACACACGCTGTCAATGCGATATGTGGGATTTTTTTTGTTATCGTCTACTTAATTATGCCGTCCGTAATCGTCGTATAAACGAACTGAAATCTACATACGAACGAGCGGAGATTGCCTCGGGGTTATCCCGACGATCGTTATCCATATGCTTTCGAAGCAGGGAGCAACAGTAGAACGGGAGACAGAGAGAAAAAGCATCGGCTACCTCGACCAAGTGACCTCGAGGAATCTTCAAATGTTTTACAGCGACTGTCATCGAATGAGAGTAGCGATAAGAGACGAGAGTTTGTGAGAGGGAGTCGCGGAGTCTCGGATTGATCATTAAAACGACAACGAGGCGCCAGCGCTTGATTTTCGAACGAAAAGAATATTGACCTCTTGGAATCTCTCGGGGTGAAAAGTGGAAGAGTGCCCTTCGATTATTCGATCATGTTCCGTGTCGAGATCAAGGAGGCAAAGAGAGAGAAAGTCCGCTTGCGGGGATTATCAAGCGTAAAAATAACTCTGCTCCGAATAAGTTATCCACATGGCCTAACGGAAGTCTAAGTCACGCTACCATCCCGGGGTATATAGTAACTCTGGGGAACGTCCCGCTCGCTTGTTTACGATAATTATCAATGAAGATGAGATGAAAACTACAAATGAAGAAATACTCACTTGAGCCTGTATATCTTTCATGTCGCGGTTGTGGACTTGGCGCTGCTCTCTTGATCGGATCCAAAGAGCGACTGTGCTGTGTCCGTCGCTGTAGCGTAGCGGTAGGGCGCCTCTCTTGGTTCTCAACTGGCTCGTAGAATTATCGGCGCGAGTCGTTCTCCGCTATATGCACAGCTAAACGCACCGCACGAAACTCCTCGTGTGTTATTGCTTTCCCGTGCCTTATGAAAACAACACTCTTTTATTTGACACCCGACCGAAATGGCCACTTTTCGCCCCTGAAAATCATTTGCGGGGCCAAAGTAAAATTAGCGGGCAAAAAATGATAAAATTTGTTTTTTTTTTTCAATACACTATTTTAGAAGATTTAGCGGATTGCGAGTAAACAATACAATTTCGGTGAACTGATTTTTATAATAATATAAACTGTGCTTACAGGATCTTTGTAATACGATGGCTGGTCAAGGGAGGAAGATCTCGAAGAGCGACACTCACCTCTTTATCCGTTTGGTGAATGCTAAAGCAATACCAGCAGCGAAATCGGGCGGCAGAAGCTCGAGCCGCCAGCCAAGATATAGTCCGCACCTATACAATCTTCTTCCGTATCTGGTGCATGCATAAATTACGCGTATATGTGTAGATTAGCTGACGTAGACAGAGCATCGTCGTCGATGATAGTGCGGTGGACTTGGCGCGTGGCATCTGACGCTTCTTTTATTCTAAGCTTCTGGCGTGGGAAGTTTTGACGAGGGTCTTGAGGTAGTACGATCACAGTGGCTAGTCAAACGAGTGTTGCCTTATGAAAATTATCAACCATCAACGATATTGCAATGTTGACGAAATAATAATATGTCCATGAAGTTTCTTCATTTTATTCTTTATCAACTGTCAAATATCGGGACAGGATGAATTCACGCTGACATTGTTTGGTTGCAGGAAATAAAGCTGCTAAGTAAAACCGTACAAATTGCCGCCTTTTTTTTAGTCCGTCATCCACGGAGTTTCCACTGTGAACAAGTCATAATTGATCAGTGGGTTTTCTCATAGTGGAGCTGTTTGTGCGACAGAATAAAAGAACGAGGAAGCTATTTGCAAAGTTTAACTTTGCAGCTTTTTATCTTTGTATACAGTTGGAGGATGCTCGGATATCGTTGATAGAAAAAACTTGAAAAAGAGTAAACAAAATATTATAGGTTCATGAAACCTGGTGAAAATGTTCAAACACGCCGGTACATCGACCACACTTATTTTCAGAGTTATTGCACGAGTTTGAAAGTCGGGTGGCTCAAGTAATAACGTAATCACAACGTTATTGACGTGAGCACGGTTAATGATACGGTAATGCGACGTGTCAAAACTAAAAGATGTGGAATTCGCTTAAACGGATCACAGCGGCGTCTAGACAACTCAATAAATTCACTTAGAGAAATTACGCTGGCCTCCCTTTGAATTGGACTTTATTCAAAGCAAATAGAGATACCGGACTAACGGTTACATTCCCGACTACTTTAGTAGGCGCGATCTTATTCGTTGCTAATCTTTCAATTCACGTCTTGCGAATTGCGTGCGAAGATTCCGCTCTGATAAGAAGAGTGCAGTGAAGAGAGAGAGGCACCGAGTCATAAAAGTGACCTGCTGAAACGGAGTATGCACGGTTTTCCCAGATACATTTGGACTTTGGCCAATGTAGAGCTGCACATTTTCACCTGGGAAACAAACATAATTCATTGCTCTGTTGTTTATCAATGGTTTGTCATTTGTGTCGTCGTTAAAGTATGCTGCAACGTTATACTTGGCGAGCTGTGTGCATACTGAGCAAAGAGATTCATTGGATAAAATAAAATAAAGGATTATTCGTCGCAACAACTATCGTCATCATCACCGTAAGAATTATTGGAACGAGGGATTTCGGAATTCGGAAATAATGATCATTCAAAGAAATGTTCTCTTTATACTTGGCGTCGAGTCGCTACCGCGACTGTTGATAATATTTCGCTATCGAGAGTTAATTGTAATAATGAGTCTGTCTCGAGACGTCGTCGAGACGCCTCGAGCTAATTTCGTTCTCTCGTATTGACAGTTTTTCTGTCCGGTCTCGCGCGAGTATAGTTCGTTTCTCGATTACGTCCTCAGCTCGGTTCTCGTGCTTCGCTATACTCGATTTTATTCATATCAAATCCACTTTTCTCGTGCTGCAGTTTAATGCAGTGTTTGCGGTGTATTCCTTGGATATAGTTCTCTCGCATCTGTCCCCATAACGATTTTATATCAATTTCGGTGAGTTTTCTTTTTACTGAAAATTAGAATGGCCGACGATTAATTTTCTTGTTTCGCTGTATTTGGCATTTGCGGAGATTAGAGTTCTTGTGACTATTTTAATGGAAATTATTCCGACCTCTCTGTCACAACCTACAGCCTGAGCGGCCGTGCATTTCCGCCGCGGTCGCTCTCGCATTCTCTTCGCATGTACGTTTCTTAGTCCGTCAGTGCAATCTTATCACTACGACACATTAAAAATAGACAAAATATTGTTATCGGTGAACTGGACTACCAAACGAAGACTCAGCTCTCTTAAATAAATATTAATATCGATAAGTTATCCTGGAATTCAGTCTATTTGTCTATTATGACATTATTACGTGTCACCGTATAGTAAAGCTCATTTACTGTGAGGAGATTAGAAAATCATAGCAGCGAATGAATCTTATCAATTTCGAGTGTATTGTCATACGATTTCGTTAAGGCCTTTGTCAGAATCGATAATTCACTTTATTATTGCTTACATAATGCATTCTTTACCCACGACAATCACTGGCAATACGTAATTACACTGACTATCGTAAACAACGCAAATAAGGTTTTTCACCAAAGAGCCCGATAAATAAGATATGGTTTTTCAAAATATTTATCTTTCAAGTGATTTCGTTAATTCACTGATTATCTTCTAACTAGTTAATACAAGCTATATCTATCCGCAGATTAACATTTGTTATTTTTTATACATTTAGTTATGATGTTAGTTTTAAGTAAAAAAAAAAAATAATTTAATGACTAATAATGTTTTAAAAAATAGTACGTTTCACATTGACCTCTTCATAATAAAGTACTGAACCCCTCGTATATTCCAGCTCTGTGCGCTCGTGCGTGCGTGCGTGCGTGCGTGCGTGCGCGCGAGCGTGCGCGCGTGCATGTGTGCATCCCCCGGTTTGTGGATAGCACGACGACTCGAGTTTCTCCGGTATAGCGATCGATTTCGCAACTATACTACTTCCTACCGTTGCCCACCTTCTCACATGTTACGCCGTGGGTGACAGAAGGACTGGGTGCAAGAGGGATATAGAACCGAGAACGCAAAGAGGGTGAAAAAGAGAGGAGAGCCGGCGTCGAGGGATAGTCGCGACTGGTAGTCGGCTGGCGACGCGGCTCTTTTCCGTCTTTGCCGCAGAAAGCCCGGGAAGCTCGCGGGCAAGGAGCAATCCCGACGACCCTAAACACACAGAAGGATACTGCACCGTCTTTATTTTTTCTGGCCAGGTGAGATCAATTTTCCGTGCTTCTAATGGCCCGGAGTTCAAGTATAAGAGTGTTTTTTTTTTTCAAGTACACTTTCTTCAATAATTTCATTGTGAAAAATCATCGAAGATCTTTTTCACCGGTTTTCAAGTGTCACGTGTCAATTTTTCTAAGATTTTTTTTTTTCACTACTTTCTTCAATTTCTTCCACTTTTTTTTTTCTGCAATTCACACAAATTTATTCTACGATATATTTTTCAATAAAAAAGTAAAAATGCTTTGACATAATTTGATAGATTTGAAATGCGCAATATACGACGAAGTATGTTCTTGAATTTTGGTATTCTCGCAGAGGAAACGTCATCAAAGGTATTAAATACCAAGGAACCAATGAAATCTTTGATGATTAATTATAGTAAGTTGACGTGAAAAAATGTAGCTACATAGTTCGGAATCTACAAAAGTTAGAGTGTTTACTCGGATATTAAGAAAAAAAATAGAAATTGTCATAAGATTTAAACAACTCGATCGATTCTCACCAAGTTCAACACCAATCATGTGGCTTAATATTAATTCGTTTGTGTCGAAAATTTCATATATTCTTATTCCAAAAAGCATTAGCGCGAAAGAACTTTTTTGAAAATGCCATAAAAATTGAAGCCCTTACTGATTTGCACCAATCTCAAACCCAAACACTGTAAATTTATGTAGAAAATTGAAGCACGACATCCGAAAGAAGATGGAAAGGTCGTAAGTCACAAGACGTATCGATTAAAGGGCATAAACGACATAGTGATTCTCCGTGTGGATTACGTCCGTTTTGTCGTTACGACGTGGCTTTCGCTTTTTTTTAGCAGCAAATTCTTATGAAAACACTGTATTTCATTTAGCGCCGAATGATAATGGTCCCATAAAATAGTGATAACAAATAAAGCGAATTTGCAACAGCCGTGATTTTTCTTGTGGTTTGCGCTCTTTTCTTTGCCGCAACGAAATAACCCTATATACGATTATCCGTTGTAGTAACTTACAGTTGTTTACGACGACCATAAAGTTGGCGCTTTAGGCGTTACTAAAATAGCGCGACCTAAAGTTGAGGTGTATGGTAACGGTGACTATAGTCAAATAACAGTTGTTTATTGTAGATTACGTACAATTCTGAGTGTCCTGACGTGAAAATCTTGAAAAAAAAAAACAAAAAAAATGTTTTTCTGAAAACAAAGGTACCTCTATGAGGAAGTAAACTCATTAAGAATCAATGTATGACTTTCCAGTAGATCAATCACTGGTCATTCTTTGGTGCCTTCACCCTATTATTTACAATCTTATTCGATTAAAACGAGCTTATTGAGTGTGTTTTCGCGTTCCTATAAATAGTACAATAATATCGTGCGATAGCCCGACTGCGCTGGCATATACATATGTAGTTCTACATTCCAGTGGCATATGCACCGAGTGATCCCTGCTATCGTATATTCTTCACAAATGCAACTTTTTTAATATATCCAATAAATTCTCACAATTATTTGAGGTACACAGTCAAAAAATGATGTGTGAAATCTCAGTGCCAGATTTCCAAGTGACAAACCCTGTTGTGTTGATTTTTCAAATTGTCACTTTGAAAACCAATAAAACATTTTCTATGAATTTCAAACGTTTTCATATATTACATTGGATCGAACACACGGAAACAGAGACAGAGACGTGTGTTATTTATTTAGTATGTTTTTTTTTTTGACGTGATACTTTGACGTTGGGTTATTCAGACGTGGAACCTTATACAGGTCACCCAGCCTTGTAGTGACCGCAGTCGAAGATGCCTTTGACTGTTACTATCCACCAAACACATTCTTATCTTATATTATAATTCGATGACATATATAAATCGCCTCACGTATTTATCAGCAACGACACTTAATTGAGCAATTTCTTAGCTTTTTTTTCGCTGTAATATTTATTCAAACACATTGAGAATATATCACGTATGTGTACACTCGACAAAAAGTTTCATTCAACCTGAATTTAAGTAGTTTCCGGTAAAAGTAGAAAAATCATTTTTAAAATTAACCATATCAAAGGTTATAAGTAAATTTGAACTTTAAATAGTAATAATGCCATATTAATAAATCAATTGAAATACAAATTTGCACAATTTTATATTTTGTCTTTTGAAATTAATTCGCTGATTCTCATGCGATATTTGTGAGAATGCGCATTTTTAGAAAAATGTCTGTATGTTCTGTAACCTTTCGCAAATTTCTACCTATCGAGTTAAATAATTTTTAAAAATAGCTTTTTTAATAACAAATTTAAAAATAACAAAAAACAATATTAAGCGCGCTGCTACGTACCAAATGTGATTATGATCGGTGAAGCAGCTCGATTTTCATGTCAGTTTGAATTTTTCAAAAGATCAACGCTCTGTTATGACTCACAAATTTTACAACAAAGCTTCCTCTATGAGAAAGCGGTGGATAGAGATGGCTTTGTGAAAAATCGAAATTAACGAGAACGCAATGTGCACATTTCTATTTTGCAGCCTTTTTTTTTTTCAAGTGACATGTACAATCAATTTGTACATGTAATTGAAAAAAATGCTGTCCAGTGGAAGCTCGACGGTAGAATCCCCACGCGTAAAAAGTTTGACTTTACCCCCAGGGATTTCAACGCATGGTCAGCTGCTATTCGTGTTATTGCAGCATCGTAGTAATCTCTCCAATGGATGTTTCTTTCCAATGCAGAGATTCTTCCTAAAACAGTAAAAACACAGCAATTATAAAAATAGAAACGTACAATTATCTCCGTGTCGTTGATATTGCTTCACCGATGATGTCTTAGTTTTTTTTTTTTTTTTTTTTTTCTATTTCATGCATCCAATGAGCGCAAAACTCTCTCGGCGGGGGAGAGAGGGCTAAAAGGCCACGGAGGCGTCGGGCCAACGAAAATATAGGGCCTCTTGTTTCTCGATCACTCTTGGCTATACTGATCTATGCATCGCACTCGCAGCGCGTCCCACCAATTGGATATAGAGCGTGGAGAGGGAACGCTGCATTGTAGCTTCACGGCTGTACCATCCTCGAATGTTATATTATATGCCGTACGTGTTGGGCTTTTTAAGGGCATCTAGGGCCACGAGGCAAACCAGTCATCAGTGAGCCTCGGTTGACGATAGTGCAACGATTTTACAGCGAGAAAACAACGCGTGGTCGCATTCATTATAGTGACGGTTGCTTCTGATTGGCTCAAAACAACAAAATATCGAAAATCATATTGTAATTTTTAAAAACATTTCTTCATTGATATCCGAAAAATAAAAGTTAACTCCGTCCAGCAACAGTTCGCTAGAAATTTATTTAATTCATTTAGAGTGTGCTTCGATTGTTGGAGGGAAGAAACAGGCGATACCCGCATTGAAGATATTTGCGAATGAGGTAGGCAATCGATCTTGAATTTGTTATGCTATTTCTTTTTCTTTTCTTTCGGAAACCTTCCGACGACTCATTTTCATTGTTAACTATAACCGTGAAGCTATACAAGTGTTGTACACGGGGTAGGTTTCACCTGTCCCCTTGGATCACTTTCAATGTAGCATCATCAGGTTCTCGGTTTTTTTTTGCACTGTTTTCGTGGAGTCAGGTACAAATTTATACGATGTCCCCAGGGGGTAGGGTTGAGGTTGGAGCCCTTGTCTGCTCACGAACGATAACGGAGGGAAAGAGCGAAAAAAAAGAGAATTAAAAAACTGCAAAGCCACTGTGTAAAACATGAAAATTAATGCGGAAGCAATGTGCGAAGATCTTTTTTTGCAACTTTATATTTTTTGCAAACGTTACAAGAACCTTCGGTCAACTGCTCTTACACTCTCACTTTTTTGCTTTCGTGTATGCAATTGTTGCACAATTTAATATTCATGATTTTTAGGTGTCTCGATCATATCTGCGTATAATATACGACGTGAAATTATTTTACATCTTTAAAGACAATATGTTTGTCCATTTTGAAAGTCCGAAAATTGTTATTGCAATATGAATCTATACTTTTGTATCTATATTTCTTAGAATGATAAAACGTAGAACGGTATTTTTTTTTTAATTTAAATAACGAAAAGAAATGTTGGACGTCTGGTGTACCACCAGAGTGGGGGCCCGGGGCACAAAAGTGGCCCCATCTGCCCTATCCGCTGTTCCTTGCAGTCAATGCATTTCTCTTGGGGTCTACCCTCTGAACTTTTCCATAGTATACGTGAAAACCAAGAATTTCTCGTCCACACTCAGTCGCGTTGTGGTGATCAACCGGTGACGTCGTGTCCTCTTCCTTCTGTTACAGAATCAGCTAAGAGAAGTTGAAGAAGAAAATATCGGAAAATAGAAAAACTTTGTAGCTGAATATGAAGGGACTCGAGCTTCTGTCCTTTCTGGTTCTTCTGCTATTGGCTCTCGACTCTTGCGAGGCTTCGTTGCTCGCTCGTGGAAGAATAAAAACGAAAAAGCTTCAGGACCAGGAGAAGGAAGCTCCTTATGTCTGTCTGGACGTTCCAGCCAAGCTTCCAGCCTGTAACTTTGGGGCTGTCGCTGAAAGCGAGTCTCTGCAGAAGTCATTGCGACAGTTGAGGTCACTGGATACCCTCACGGAACTCGATGAATTGTCCTCCATCGGAGAGAGTGAAGTAACACAAGTTCGAGCCACGACGATCATCTATAAAATAGAAGGATGCATTCCGTCCAGGTGAGCAATGACAATTTCTTCTTATGTCCTGGTAGCTCGAAATCTCTGAAAACTTTTTTTTTTTACTACGTTTTCCATGGTGTAATGAATGTAATACAAAATAACGCAACGAGGCTCGAAACAAACACACGCACACATTCTCCAATTTTCAGATCATTTTCAGTGTTTTCAAATGAAAATCTCAAATAGAAATTTTTTCAAATGAAAACAAAGGTTTCTCTATGAGAAAGCAAAATAATGGATAATACTGATAAGAGAAATTTAAAAAAAATCTCTTGTATGAATAATGACCAAAACTGTTATTAGTATTACGGCTGATGGTGTTCAGTAAAATCTTCAGAAATATTTAAAAGCGCTAAATATTGTGAGTGAAGCAAAGGAAGTACTAAATAGATGTTTGCTTTCAGATTACCTTTCGATCTACCGTTATGCAAAGAAGAAGACTCGGACGGAAGGATTGTAGAGGTACGGAGGCTATTTCCCTTCGAAGTGACGGGTTCCTGGTCTCATAAAGACGGTGTTTTGCCGACTTTGGTGTTTCCCAAAGTAGATGTGAACCGGTGGCAACGATTTATGCAGGGCCCTTGGAGTCGTTATACAGATGTAAGTATTTCATCAATTAAAACTCTTCATTGTTTTACATTTTTGACAAAAAAAAAAAAAAATCTATGTTGTATCGTGTTTATCCATTTTGAGTTACCCATTAAATACTGCTGTAAAGAAAGAAAGAAAAAAGATGAATTATGAGCTATGGAGCATGTTGTTCTGATGGAGCGTTACTAGCCTTTCGTCGTTGCAAATTTAATTGGATTGGGTCCTCGTGTTAAAATTTTATTAGAGTTTGATTTTTGTTTCTATTATAAGACAACGGAATCATACTAACTTCGGTAAATGTAATAATTACGACAAAATAGATCCACTTTCATAAATCTTGTAATTTGAGAACGGCATCGTATATTGAGCTGGAATTAAACACATAAATGAAGCAGTCACTATCCAAATATCGTGGTCAATTTGATAAAAATCTATATCAGTTATGGATTTATTAAAATTGTTTGTTATTGCATTTGGCCAAAAACGACAATGCGGTTTCAAATGATGACATATGTAAAAAAAAGAATGTGTGCATTTCAATAAATCTTCTAACTTGAGAAGGCTCGATCTATCGACCTGAAATTTAACACATAAAAATCGAGCAGTCAGGGCCCGAATATCATGGTAAAACTGATGAAAATTGGTATTCTCATAAATATTTTATAAGAGTTTAATTTTTGATCAAATTTCAAGCTGTCGGACTAAAGCTTTCAAAGCATACATAGCTGCAACCAACATTGATCGGGATTTTGCACTTGGCCAAAATCCACCAAGTGGTTTTAAAATGGTGGCACTAAAAAAAAAGTATGCAGTTCATTTGACCGTTATAACTTGTTAACGACTCAATGTAACGACCTGTTGGCATAATGTGAAATACTGAACAACACAACTAAGCTATATTGTATAAATATAAGTGGATCAATAATGGGATTCAAAACGTATGAAAATGAATATTAAAAACAAGGTCGAAAAGTAGAATAGCTTTTTTATTATTTTGCTTCTGCATAGTGGAGGAAGCTTTCTTTTCGTGAAGATTTTTTTTTTTTTTTCATAATTTCTCCAACTTTCACAATTTTTAAGATATTTGGTTGAAATTTGGCGATAGTGCAACGATGGCGTTAAATTTGGCCTAAATGTGTTGAGCGGTTCAAGTTTTATAACATTTTGAATTTTTTCTTTTTCAACTTTATAAATACTCTTAAGTAGTCATATAATTAAATACTCTCTAAAAAAATCCTTACTATTTTCGAATATCATTTGTGATTAATAGTTGCAATAGTTGAAAATTACTTATTTAGGGAATATTGTTAAGTATAGGTTTGAATTTTGCAAGGCTGACACATGCTCAGCCATCCAGACATGTTCTAAGCCATTTTCCTGGAAGTTCTAGACAATGTTTAACTACTACTCTGACATTTGAATCTCGAATATTTCTCACGAATACAAATATTTTTTCTTATAAAAAGAAGCATTAAATGAAGAATCGACGTCTTTATTAATTTTATTTATCTAGCGCCTAACAGAAATTTTGTTCCTTTTATTCAGGACAACGAGAATCCGGCACAAAGTGACAAAGTCACTCGACAAATAACCGAAGAAAAACAGACGGAAGTTACGTCGAAGGGAACAATGAAATGGAAGAAAGCTGAGCAATCCGACATGAATGAAAAGAAAAATATTGAGCAAGGATTAACCGATGAATTAGCGTCAAAACAAGTCGACGAGAATGATATTTTCTCCAAGTTTCCATCGCCGAATGCGGTAGAGCAACAGCTGGTAAACGATCGTACTCGTGACACGGATTCCACCTACAAGACTAGAAGCAGTCGCTTAAACCGGATCGTCGATGTCGATGGTGAGGTTGGCCATCACGTCATAAATAAGGCTTTCCCGTCGCAGCATCGTCACGAATTTCCTTACGCGAAAGCTATACCGTACGACGCGTCAAAACTTCAAGTTGCTAAGCCGGGTAGTGAATTTCCTTACACTCGTGCAATTCCCTACGATCCAGAAATTCTTCAAGTCGTCAGGATTGGCAGCGAATTTCCCTACAATCGTGCAATTTTCTACGATCCAATCAAGCTCAAAGTGGCTGGAATAAAAGCCGAGTTCCCGTACAAACAGCCGCTTTCTTACGATCATGAAAATCTTGGAGTCACCAGCACCGGCAGTGAATTTCCCTATAGCAGAGCAATTTCCTTCGATCCCACGAAGCTTCGAGTCTCGAAACGCGGAAGCGAATTTCCGTACACCCGAGCTATTCCCTTCGATCCCACGAAGCTTCTGGTCTCGAAACGCGGAAGCGAATTTCCGTACACTCGAGCTATTCCCTTCGATCCCACGAAGCTTCTAGTCTCGAAACACGGAAGCGAATTTCCGTACTCCCGAGCTATTCCCTTCGATCCCACGAAGCTTCTCGTCTCGAAACCTGAAAGCGAATTTCCGTACACCCGAGCTATTCCCTTCGATCCCACGAAGCTTCAAGTCTCGAAACGTGGAAGCGAGTTTCCGTACACCCGAGCTATTCCATACGACCCAAAAAAGTTAGAACAAAGAAGAACCGCCGGATTAGCTGCTGACTTCGAATCTTTTCCTTTTTCATCGCGAAATCTAAAAATTGACGACGCTCACACGAAACCTCACAATCCTAAAGTAGTTCCCTTTGACTCGAGTATGATTGACGCTGCAAAGGATGGCGGGATTTTTCCTTACGGCAAGGAGACACCCGACGACACATCGAAGATCGTTCATACGGTGGAACTTCCGAGGTCAAGTGTATCTGAAAAAATGCAAGTACCAGTGAGACGCGTCAAGAGTTTTTCGAACCAAGAGTTTCCTACTTATACGAGGAAAATGACTTCGAGAAAGGAACAAATGAGATTGGAGAATGCTCGGGCAGGCAGAGAACTTGAGGAGAATCTTATAAGTTCGTGGAACGGTCAGATCGAACCTTCCATTAACCACGAAAGATTCGATGCTTCTTTTCATCCGAGATTCACTCGGAGAGCCATGGAGGCCAACGGTTCTGGCGACACATTTTCCGGTAGCGAAAGCTTCGAGATACCCAGGAGATGGAGCGAGTTTCCTTACTCAAAAGCGATACCATTCGACTCGGAGAAGCTAACTCGGCCGAGATTACCGATGTGAATATTACATCAACTCGTCCTTCGCGATTCCACTGGATTTCTCGTACGCAAAAGCGATTCCCTGTGATCCTTGGAAACTCACTGCTTTTAGAAGGAAAAAAAGCAAGGACGACTCAACGATCCAGGACGATTAAGTACGATTAAGCAAAAAATTGATGAAAAAAAAAAAAAAAAAAAAAAAAAAAAAAAAAAAAACGATACAAAGCGAACGCGCACGAAGATTAATTATTTGCGAGGCAAGATTGACGGCTTTCTGCAAAAGAGCATGTACGTTTTGATATCTGAACCTTCGAGATAATCAATTTTTTTTCTTCATTTCATTTCGATTAGCTCTGTTATCACTGTAAAAAATCCGATGTTAAAATTTAAGCTTACGTAGTGTTAAATAAGCACTCACCGACGATCCTGTCAATGACCAATGTTTCAAGTCTACTGTCAATTTGCTCTACAACTCCGATGATACATCAATCGAAAGTTTTGTATTGGGAACCAAATAATGTTAACATGCTGATGTTTGTATAAATTAAACATCTTTAAAAAGTGTTTACTATTAATACCGAATCCATAAACAACGATCAAAAGTCTACACGAAACGCGTTGCTTCATAACTCCAAAACTTTACACACATTTATCTTGAAAATAGTTGAATAAAATCCAATTAAATTTGAGAATTTTATTCCTGCCATAACTTTGCATTGATTCACATTAAATTTTATTGATATTCATCTACTGAACTCGAACATAAATGTGTTTAATGTTTTGAGGCCGAGGCCACATAATTTTAATACATTTGTCGCTTTTCTGTGAATTTAAAGCATAAAAAGGTGTTCACTATTAAAATCAAATAAATCAATAGAGGTGAAAAGTTCACGCTAATATACTTTAAGACGTTCGATTTTTTTTTTACTGTGTAACCTGCGGCTGTTCTAAATATCGTAGTACTAATTTGTGGAATCAACGTGTTGTACAATCCGATAAAATGTACCGAGCTTCCCCCATGGGGGAAAGCATGGCTCACGAATGGTATGGCCGGCTCTCGAACGGCCAAAATATGTGATACGTATCATAAGGCGCTACATTTATTATAGTCAATTGTTTATCATCACCCGCCATTGGAATCAGATCGAAAATACTCAAAATAATAGTAATAATAATAATAATAATAATAATAATCCAAATATAATATCGCGAGTCTAGAGGCTAAAGTCGAGTTTAATGGCAAAAACAATAACCGTAAATGTATCTTTGTGTTCATATAAAAACGTTACAAATTCGAAATTTTACTAGCATACGATTGAAGTTTCGGAATTTCAGTAAAATTTTGTCAAAATTTGCATTTTTTAAATAAATTACTTATTAATTAATATTAATTTTAATATGGCATATTATGACAAATGAACTTATTAATTGATTAAAAGAAATTGAAAAACATTACCGTCGCAGTTTAATAAAAGTGTTGATAAAAATATTCAAATGCATTTATTTTACCCTTTCGATTTAAAACCTGTTGTGATGGCGATGAAGCTGGTGATTCGTCGGCATTGGAACATAGAACCTCGACCGCCGTCGACGAATCCCATGTTTTGTTTTAAATTCTATTGTACCTTGCATAACATTGCTTACAATTGTAGAATAGTTAATATTCAGCTTATTTTTGAAATGAAGAAAGATTAAATAAGCAGTTGAATACAATAATAAAGAATAAGGAAACCCCAAGCCGTTTCGGGATCATATCGAAAAATGAAAAAAAAAAAAAAAAAAAATGCATGGTAATTCTAAAGCGCACATGTATTCATCAATGAACATTTGTTTTTACAGTTTTGTTCATGAATTTTTCATTTACTCACGGTCGTTTTACGTATTTTTTTGTAAAGAAGAATCAATCATTGACATTTTGACTTTGCAGTAAGACTTATCATGCAGTACTATGGTCCGCTTATGCATTCTAATGATTTCTTCAATGAAAAAAAATCTTAATTCCAAACAGGCGTATGTTGATGAAATAACCTGAGCTCGAAAAAAAATGGTAATATACGTAGGACGTATATATATAGGAGATACGTCTTTTAATATGTAATTGTATTGTCTCCATTATATACAGAGTTATATCGACATACGCCCTTGTGGATTTTCTAATTTCTAAAGGTCGTAACTTGGCGCTTAAACCCGATTAAACACGATATTTTCTTCGTTGAATTATGATTATTTTGTGTGCTCTATGCGCTGCGGAGTGCATAGTACAAATTTTGTAAACTTTAGAGTAGATAAGCGTTAACACACCGCTGCGCTAAATATATTTTATTTCTCTTCTTTCTCTTCTGCACACTGTTACAGTAAAATTGTTTATGAGCCAATTGCGCGATTCATTAAAGCATATCACGAAGGATCGGATACTATCATTATCTCTGATCAAACTCGCATTCGGTTTGGTTGATCCGCGATATCACTTATCATTCGTTACTATACATTTGAATGATGTTGTTTACCTTATACACTAGCTGATATATAATTTTAGTTAAATAATATAAATAAGAATGTGAACATAATGAGTGTGAAAATGCAATAATAAATTAGTGATACACGTAACCTTGATATCATTCCTATTTTACGCCTCGTTATCAATCATAGATTTTTCATTCGTGACTTTTGCTTCTTCTGCAGCAGTCGCGGACGTTTGTGCGAAATTATTTTCAGTATCTTCGAGAATTGTTACAGCTTCCACTGGGACTTCTGCGTTGTTAGGTTTGTCCTCGTTTGCACGCAGGTCCGAAATAATTGATAAAGATGTTGCATTTTCACCGTCAACGGCAGCTTTGTCTTCGGTTACTTCATTTTTTTCCTCAATATCTTCGACAGGAATCGCTGATTTTGGCGGCGAATGAAGAGCTGCAATGTCTTTCGCAATATCTTCGACATGGACGACTGGTGTTAATGGAGTTTGGAGTGCTGCACTTTCATCCGCAACATTTTCGACAGGAACGGATGGTTCTGAAGCAGTCTGGAGGGCTGCAATTTCTTCCGAAACGTCATCAACAGTGGAAGTTTGAGCTTCAGACTGCTCAATCGAGGCTTCTGTACTCGCACCATTTTCGGAAGCTTTTTTCGTTTTATCGTTCGATGGTTTTTCAATTACGGGTTTGTTTTGATGGTTTCCGAATGTAGCCCATCCCTGAAAGAATCCGGGCGTTGAGGGTGCCGTGTCCTTGCCAAAAATGTTGCTCAATATCCCTGCGGCAGTCTGTGGCTTCTGGTATACGTACACTGGTTCTTTGATTACCTGAAATTGACAAAGCATAATAATGTGAACAATGCATTTAATATGATTTTAGTAAATAAAAATTCACTGCTGAGCTGATATTTATAGCTGGGCATGTAGTTTTACTTTTATCGAAATTCCAAGTGTATTATTCTAATCGGTTAATCAACTTTCACGAACACTTTAATAAGTATTATGTAGTATTCAAGTAGTAGTAAGATTTTTTCCTCGATAACTCAATATTCGAATTTTGCTTCCTCTATGTGGAAGCAAAATTTCTACTCTTTTTTAAATTTTCAATATTGAGTATCAATTATCCACGTGATTAAGCAATTATTACGAGAATCCGTAGTTGTTGATAATTACCTCATGATCCACATTTAAGAGAGGTCTGTTGCCAGCCGGTAGGAAAAAGTTCAAGAGTCCAGCGGACTGTGGCGGTTTTTCCTGGATGTAAATCGGTTTTTCGACGAGTAGGGGTTTGGCTCCGGGTCTCTTGATGATTAGTGGCTTATTGGCGGGACGCGAAAAGATCGAACTTCCAAAACCGATTGGTCTCGAGGGATTGCTGAGAAGTCCCCCGAAAAATCCAGGTGCTTGGGTAGGTTTCGGTTTAGGTTCCTCGCCGCCATCGATTTCACTGTTAAAGACATTGGGTTCTTCGGTGCTTGAAGGTTTAACGGTGGTGGTAGAGTGTTTGTCAAAGAGGCCAAGTCCTCCAGCAGGATTCCAAAGGTGTTGAAAGAGTCCTGGACGTTTGGTGGGCTCAATGACGAGAACCGGCTGAAAACTTGGCTCTTCAATAGTGTTGACGGTTTGCGGTTTGTGAATGAGATTCTGAATAGCTTCGATGACCGGTTTTTCACCGTTCCCGTGACCGAGTAATCCACCTCCGAAGGACCCATATGGTTTTTCCGTAAAAGCTGTCTCTGGCTTAGCTGTCGTACTTTTATTGAAAATGTTGAATGCAGGATGCCAAAAGTGATCCAAAATAGCGGGTCGATGACCGTCTAGAAGACTGCTAATAAATCCGGGCTTGGACGTCGTTGTAGTTACAACGGTTTCGCTGCTTTCTGTGCTAGTGACAATGTGTGGTTTTATTTGGGTCACGTCGATTGGAGATCCTTCAGGGTTTCCAGCATTCGCCAAAGCCTCGAGGATTGCGGGGTTATTGGCGATAGCCTCAATAACTTCCGGTGGAATGGCGCTGATTACTCCGGGTTTGCTTAGAACGTGCTGAACGGCTTGTCCCCATAATCCGTAAGGTCGCTGGGACTCATCTTTGTCGGTTCCGTCATCGAAGTGGGGATTGCTCGGGTCGTTCCAGAAATCTGATGCTTCGGTGTTTTCCTGGACGCTTTCCTCGGTGCTCTCTGCAACACTTTCCTCCGTGCTTTCTGGAACACTTGGCTCGGTGCTTTCCGGGCCATCTCCCTCAGTGCTTTCTTCCTCCGATGGATCGATCGCTTGTTCAGCGCTTTCTGAAAGATCGTCAGCGATCGTAGCACTCTCAGGTAAGGCTTGATATGGTTGGGCCCAAGGAGAATGTGGCTCGTCGTCAATCGTTAACGTTTCTTGATATTCATCGCACAAGGGTACACCGATGTCCGGGAAACAATTGTGTGCCACGAGAGTCGCGGTAACCGGAGAATTTAACACCTTCGTTACGTAAATTGCCGGAGGCGATCGAGCGGTCGGTGCACTTTTTACGTCCTCGGTAATCAGCAAATATCTTCCTTGTCTGTGAACACGAGCCTCTTCCATTAACGGCGTGCTTGATCGTAGATTTAAAGTGACAGAGTGATGGGGATTCGAACGAGCTGATGATTCCGAGCCGTCGAGATCAACACGATCGACGCTTTCCACTTGAACCGAGTCCACTACTTGGGGGCTCAGAATTTTCGGCGTGAAAACGAAATTGTCGCAAATTCTGTCCAAGTCATAGCTGTCCCCTTCCTTCGGAATACCAAACTCTTTAAGCGATTTCAGGAACTCGATCGAGAGTTTGGCAATATCGGAATTGGAATCTTTCGAATTAGCATTAACAAGTTTTTGTGCGCAATATTGCTTGACGAGTACATGCAGGTTGGAGTCAAATTCATAGTCAGTAGTCTTCTCAAATTCTTTCTGAATTCCCGCTGTATTGCTCGGCTTCTCGAGTTCAATGTTTTTCGTCGTTAAGGCACTTCGATACCACGGAATGTCGTTACAGATTTCATCGTTGCGACCCAAAAATAATAGATCGCTGCAGTAATTGATAAAATCGTTGTTGTTGTAACTCGCCGCTCTAATTCGGTTTAAATTCTTAATCTTGTCGTGCTCATCGACGATGAGGTTCCCCGGTTGATTAGCTTCAATCCCCTTGGCACTGTTTCTTTCGTATTCGTCCTGATGCTTCCTCAATGCCATGAGACAAGGTGGGACTCCTGGTGATGGGACAATGCAGACAGATTGACGCCATCTGACTACTTCGACGATTTCAGGATCTGCCGGTTGACTCGATAAATCACGCCAGTCTTTTCTCAGGCCAAAAAGTCGTCCGAGATTGAAACACAGGACGTTCGAGAGAAGCGCAAAAGCGACGAGAACCTTCAGTGAGGACTTCATAACTCTTCTTCAGGTGTCGCCGATGCACTTGATTGACTATTCGACTGTTCGCAGAACACTGTGCCAAACTAAGGTTGACATCACGCTTATATTGTAGTTCTATAGAGAGGGGATTAGCGATTGGCCTGTAGGGGAAACGCAAGGGAAATTTCACTGACGGCCATGGTCAAGCGTAGAGCTGATAAGGGATCGTGCTGTTAGGGTACCCTAACGGTCCGTTCGGGCGCTTACCGCAAACACGATTATTACTTTCCTCGCATTAACCATAAATACGCTCGGTCGACAATTAGAAAGCAAAATCAATGCTGTGATGTTAATTATCCGGATCATTACAGCTGTATCTTGTATTATCATATGACATTGTACATTTGATGTGTCATTTACAGTTATAACCATTACGTTACTTTCAAATTCACTCCATTCAGTTATGTATTCCGCAAACGATTTGATATAATTATACCTTTATAAGTCGGAACGCCGGAAAGCGTAGTGAAACGGGACTAATGGTACGATGGAGGGGGTAATGCATTTACACGCTAGTCAGCAAGTGGGAATACTACTGTGACAATATTTGTTATCAACGAAAATACACGTATTTTTTAAATTTCCAAGTATTTTAAAAAAAATTTACGTTTTCTTTATAACTCATGTCAACTGACAATGAATGAATGAATGGAAACTTTTTATGAATGAAAAATACAGATGAAAAATATTCACTGTTGCTGTGTACCAAATTTTGTGACAATCGGCAAATGTCATTTGTCTTTGGATTTTGGAACAATTTAAATTTTTTATTTCAATAGATTATAATTTAGAAAGATGTCATAAAGCGAACTGGAGCTATAAACACGTATGTAGTTTTTTTTTATTGCATTGGTACATTAATAAATTATTCGACTTTTAATCGTTAATCTATTTTTCACAAAGCTTACTCTATGAGGAAGCCATAATTGATAAATAAGTGTCTTTGCGAAAAATTGAAATTGATTTCAAATTTCCTCTTTACAACTTTTATAATTCAAAACAAATTTTATATGAGTAAAAGTGTGCAAAGTTCTACTTTGCAACTTTTTTCATTATGATTCCGAAATGGCTTGATGTTCCCTTATTGTTTATAGTTGTATTCAATTGCATTAATATTTCTTCATCTCAAGACTAATAAGCTTGGAGATGAACTATTCTACAATTCTAAATAATATTATGCAAGGATGCAATTTAAAATAGAGTATAGGATTCATCGGCGACGGTCAACGATTTATATTTCAATGCCGACAAGTGATCTAATTCCAATGCCGGCATTACATTACGACAAGTTTTAAATACAAGTTGTAAAATAAATGAATTTATATATTTTTATCAACACTGTGAAGCATATATTTCATTTCGTATTTATAATGTTCTTGACTTGGTGCGTTTGAGAACTCGCTTATTGCGAATCTGAACCGAAAAATCAATTGACATTTAAAAAAAGGACTCAATGCAAATTATTAGCCATACAGACCTCGCTACTTTGGTTCTAATTTTTGTAATTTTAAATTGTCCTTTGTCAAATATTTGAAAAACCTCATTTAATTAACTTTGAGAAGATATAATTATAATTGGTTAATTAATTAAGAATTAAATTGTAAAGTTTTTCATTTATAATTCCAATTTTTCAAAAATCAATTGATGAGTTCATGTGTAATAATATACCATATTTAAATGAATATTAATCATTATAGTTAATATGCGAAAAAAATAGAAATTTTAACGAAATTTTACTGAAGATCCGGAATTTCGAACGTTCAAAATTGGTGACGATTTTCGAATATACTAGTATATCGTCCACACTTATTTTCAAAGTTATTGTGCGATTTTGATATTTGGGTAACTTAAGTACCGTTTAATATCTCATATAATTCTGTCAAAGTTGATCGGCTGACAATCGGTGTAAAGTACCGTAAACCTAAGTAAAATAGTCCCAACGAATGGATCTGAAAAAGACTACAAATCGAGGTCATTGGATCGTAGGTCGGTGTTACTCCAGCGACTTCTTTCTTTCCCCTCCTTATTCGCTCCGAAACTGTATCATCAGGCTGGAAATGAGGTGTGCTAGCAGCAGAGAGTGCTGACGCATCTTAGCCGAAGGAGCCTTCGGGAAAAAGTAGAGTCTTCTCCCGCTGGGCATGAGGAGAAGAAGCAGACGAAGGAGATCTGGCGAGACCACTCGAGCCGACTTCGAGCTCTCTCCAGACAACGTTGATGGGTGTCCCTCGACAAAACTCGCTACGGTTCTTTCTGAACTTACACAAAGCTCTACGACACACAAGAATTGACGACAGTTGAAACAGTAAGATCGTGTTATCAGTGAAACCTGAGCAACTGATAAAGAAAACAAGCCTCGTGCTACACATCCGGGAAAGTAGTAGAATATAACTTTGCCGAATTTTTTTTCTGGCTTGTTACAGACACCTTCTAAATTTCTTGAAATAAAAATGGATTCAGAGGTCGCGCAACGCACTTTTATGTAAAAAATTGTAAGTTTTTTCACCACCAAGTTCTTATAAATTTATTTTCAGGATTTTCATGACTGTACCAGTAGTGTGCATTTTTCTGTCACCTGCCAGAGAAGAAAATCAGATTCTGCATGCACTATAAAAGTAACAATTTTCTGTTGCGCTTACACTTTCCATTGCAGCGAAAAGCAAAACGCAAAATGTTTCTACAAAAATTGGTAAGATAGTATCGACTCAAGACAAAGATCTCTGTGTTACGTTAGTTCTGAATGTAAATAAAAAGTAGATTCGAAAACCGTAGGCAGTAAAGAAGTGAATGGCTTGATGGTGGGGCTGGATTAATATTGTAGATGTGTTGACGCTTAGAAATACGCACGAGCCAACGAAGAAGAGGCTGTGCTCTCTTGCTGCAGCTAAGTGATGTTTGGCTGTGGTTAGAAAGCCTCAAGCAAAAGCCACATGGAATCGCCAGCACAGGTCCTCTCTCCTGCTCTTTTAGCCTTTCTTTCTCAGCCGGGACGCTCGTCTCTCTGTTGGTTCAATCTTTTCTCCATCTCTCACAAGGCATACCGCTCACTGTGAGTCTGTCTCTGGATTTTCAGGCTGGACTCTCGCGAGCTCGCGCTAACACGTCACGGCTTCTCTTTCTCGCTATGTGTGGACTCTGTGTGTGGACATGAGAACTCTGCTCACCTCAGCCAAGTCGTAGTTTCTTTTTTCTCTCTCTCTCGCTCTGGGCTCCGTTGCCGTCTCGCTATCCTATCTTCGCTCCGCTCGCTGCTCGCTCGCCGGCAACCGCACAGTACCCGCTGGACTCTGGATAGTTTAATACCGATATCTCGCGCGGTTCTCTTCCCATTTTTCGCGTGATTCGCGATTGTGCGACTCGCATCAGGTGCAACGCCAAAAACGGATACAGTGCATCGTTCAATTTGGATCTTCGGAGCTCCGACAAGTGCCCGCAGGATTAACTCAACACGGATGTAGCTCGATGGATTCTCTCCTTCTGACCGTTTGGCTATGCTGTTGATGCATAGACGGAGGCTGCACAGCGAATGATAATATTCCGAGTGTGGAACTCGGCCTCACCGATACTCCCCCACGATTGTCATCAAACGTGTGTGCAGTTAGACAGATATACGTGGTATATTCGAGGTCTCGACACAGCCGTCAATCGGTACCAGCGACGGTACCAGTTGCTCGCTTGCCGCATCGTCATCAGCTTCGCGGATTCCAATCCTCTTATTTTTTTTTCGAGCAAAAAATAACAAACGAATGCAACTGTAAAACGCCCAAAGCAATTGCACAAGGTATGTTTCATTGAAATAACATCCGTCTGTGTAATTGAAATTTTTCGACTCAGACAAAATGTATACGAACTTCGACATTCATTTTTCTCTTCTTTTCCTATGAACGTTAAAACAATAGTAGAACTTTCCAGCCTTTTTCTTTGCCTTTGTTGAATTTGTGCTTGTGCAGTGATTGGGGTTGCTTAGAGTTAGGGTATGTGTAGAGTCGAGCATTGAGTAGAGTCAGTGGTGCAGAGTCGGATACTGTAAAATCGTTTGTTCAAACTGTGGTTGATCGAGAAAGGAAATTTCAAAAGTTCACTATAGTTTACCGGTAAAAAAATGATTTTTTTGGCTGTACCAGAACCCAATAATTCGGCTACTTTCCTTGTTTGCTTTTTTTTTTGTTTCAGCTGTGCATTGAGATCCTCTTACCGAACGTCACTCCCACGAGGATATATCATCCTACGAGTGACTTGTCTTCCGAAGCGAGGAAATCGTTGAAAGGTCGAGGTCGTCTTCCGCGTGAAACAAGTCGACCGGAAGAAGAGGTGATCTTGCTCGGTGGCAATATCATTTTCTTTTTCTTTTTCCTTTTTTTAATGAGCCGTCTTTTAGACCAAGTGTGAAGTAGTGCGTTGTGTGGTGACTGTTGGGTCAGGTCATGAGAAACTGGTGGCGTCGGTGCGCGATGACCTACATTCGTTCGATAGCTTCTGGCGCGTGTGAGAAGACTGCATCGGTACCGGCTGTGCGGAAGTCGTATGGCTGAGCACCGGAGTTGAATATATCTGCGGAAAAAAGGAAAGTCACACGGAAGCGAAATAATAGAACGTGAATAACGGAGAATAACGAAGATAGAGGATTTTTATATAATCATTTTTAAAAAGATGGGACAGGCTTGGTGCAAGGAAAAATCGGCCAAGGCGCAGGACTCGAAATCGCCACTCGACAGAGTCTTTCTTCGCTGTGCTCATCGAGTGAGTATTCTCTGAATCTATTTTAATATTAAGTATTTCAATCATTTATTATTACGATCTTTCATATTTATTCAATCGGGACTCGTATAATGCTATCCAACAAATGACAACGAAACGAGTAAAAGTAACAAATACAATAAATATTAACGGATATTTGAAAATTATCATTTCCGACATAACAAATAAATAATTTCTTTAAAAAAATAAGCTTCGATACAAAATACAGTATATTTCCCAAAAAGTATTGGCGAATGAGATTGATAGAATAAATAAATACGACTCAAATCAATACATACGTATAAATTACACATACAGTCATTATAGTTTTCATTATTGTTTAAACATATATCTCGTTTTTATATATTATCGGTTCATAAATATATGTCACTCCAAATATACTTACATATCCGTACTATCGTATGACATTCAATAGAAATTATTTATTAATATTTCTTTGCTTTGATTCCTCATAGAGGATGCTTTGTTTTTCTGAAATTTTTCTTTTTTCCCACTTTTTCATGTCCGGATCTAAGAATTTTATTATTTCCTTTGGTTCCTTGCAAATATTCTATACGAGATACGAGAGTTGAATATTTCACTCATAGTACATGAGCCAAATATGTTGTGCATATTCGTGCGTATTATATTTCTTTATATAACAATGTCAAGAGTGGCTGATGCAAGTTTTATGTATCGAATAGAGTTATTCGATACAGCTGTATATAGCGTAGAAGATTTTTCTCCAGTGTAGACGCCTATGCCGGAGCAAAAATCATTTAGAAAATCTTTGGGACGTGTGCGGTCACTGGTACGTTTACTTCAGAGGAAGCAAGGCCTCTCGTTAGAAGCGTTGAAACACTCGGTTTCCAACAAGACGATACAAACTACGTTCGAGTATACACGAAAGAGTCAGACTCGCGGATATTCTTGGTGTATCATTTTTCTTCCTAACCGTGTGTTTTCGATGTTATGCGTAAGCAGCACGCGGGATAAATGCTTTAGAATACAAAGCGAAGCTTATGCAACCAAGTTTTCTCAGACGAGTGGAATGAGACGGAGAGGGATAGATAGAGTGAGAAAGAGAGAGAGAGAGAAAATGCGAGGACAGACGAGGACGCCGGGAATATATATATGAACCAAACATTAATCGTATACGCTCCCAGTTGTGACGTAACCTAATGACGTGTTAGCCCTTGAAAATAAGCGTCATTGAAGCCAGGATTATACTCGATTCGTAATACCGCCTACTATTAACCCATTATTCTTGCATCAACTTAATGTCAATAAAACCTTATCAATCGTAATTATTCATTTATTTGCCCTGTCAATAATTCACGTTTCAAACGTTTTTTTATCAACTCGAATGTCGGTTTACACAATTTAGAGTTTTTGGGCTCTCTCGTCACTTTGAAATTCGGATCTTGTGACGATCAAGCGGAGATTTTGGGGAAGAGTGCAGATTCCTAGGGAGGATTAAGTTTCGAAGAGAGTAAATATATCGTCATCACCGAGAATCGAACCCGGATTGTCCTGGTACTAAGTAAGAACGCTAACCACGGTGCTAATATAACGTATATATGTTTCTCTCATTCGAAACGTCTTTTTATACATATATGCAATGTAGTGCAGGCCTCCCCCCCCCCCCCCCCCCCCCCCCAAAACTCTATGTCCACGTCGACTGGGCAGAGGTGGCGGGTGTCCTGTTACGTGATTGCAGTGGAGAGCTTAGACACTTCAATGACACAGGCTTGTGTTTTGCGGGAATGTCTGTGCGAAAAATTTCAAAATTCCAAAAAATCCGAACCAAATTCAGTAGCATATAATATTAAACACACGTGCACTTATGAATGACTATTTAGCAAAATATTGTACAATATGCAAAGTTAAACCTTTCTCATTGGTTTCTCTTTTTTTTCGCCCGCTATTCACATGGCCTCCTCTATGAGAAAGTACGTTGATCAAGTTTGACTTCCTCATAGAGTAAGCTTTATAGATGGTGGGCGAAAGAAAAAAAATGAGAAAGCGATGTGGATGGTGGCCTCTGCAACTTTGTTCTTCCCTGGGATATACAAAAATAAAAAGAAAACGGTGCAAATTTGCACCTGTTTATCTTGGAAGGATCAATTACAGCATTGGTTTCAACCGGAAAAATATATTGTTAAATCTATTTGAACATGGGAATGAAAACTCACAATTATAATTGTTGCAGATTTATCCCGGTTTGAAGGAGGAGGGTTCGGTGCTAGGCGGTGCCACTCAAAGAGTAACAAGGTAACAATTTTGTTACATATCAATGTGTGCGTTTATACGTATATTCGGCAATTATTCTCGAGCACGGATCTATGCTTGCATATGTAACGCTTGCCCGACAAGACGGCTGTAACATTTTCTCTTATAAGGTAAAAATAATTTTGTTATTAACGATTTTTTTGTCAAGCTAGTAAAGTGGCAAAACTGGCGATAATTGAAATTGTAATATTGCTTCCCCGTTGTTAAGTTTTTATTGATAAAAATGGTGTTATGCTAGTTCAAGTTGTGTAATTTCTGGCTTGCCCATAAAGGAAGCTTGGAAGCTTTCAGCCGACGTATCATCATGGGTCCAGTCTTTGTATACTTTTTGACTTTTATCTCCTTTGGAGATAATTTCTTTTTATTCGTTTTATTTCTCTTCGAGATATTCCTTTATCTGTTTTTTGGAGCGTCGAGTGAAATCGAGAATAATATCCGGCATACGACGAACGGAAATCAAACGTAGAGACAGAGCCATCAGAGGCAACCTGCCGAGCGATTCGGTCGAAGAAGATGTCGCGGAGGCTGATAGCCAAGGGAGTTACAGAGGTTGAGTTCTCTCCAATGTACGCTACGCAGCCAAAGCCACGAGTCTGGACCGTAAATGGGCACGTTCTCCAGCATGTGAGAGACCTGACACGTCACCGGGCCTCACGCAATTCCCCGACGCATGTTATATAGACTCGAAACCCTGTTGCGCACGATATAGGCGCAGCCTTGTACGTGTGAGGTCATTGGAGAATAGCCCTTCCCCCTCGTGGATTTTAAATCCTCTAGGTTGCTGACTTTTTAAGGAAATCTACCACGCTTAATCTCACTCGAATCGAAATTCTACGAGAGCTGCTTTCACGCGACAACGATTATTCTGTCCGGGAGCCGGTATGCCGTGGGTGGACACCGAAATCGGCTGAATCGGTCGTTCCAAGAGACACGAATCAATTGACAACTCGAGTGAGACCGAGGGAAGACTCTTCGAGTGGATCTTTTGTTTAATTAAAATTAAATATTAGATCGTTTACCAATGGAAAAGCAAGTCCAATCGAATTGATGAAAGAAATAAAGAATATGGGGCATTCCATACCAATTCGAGCTGGATATCTGTCCGTTAACCTTCCGGATTTCGCTCACGATTTTTTCTAATCTATTTTTTCTCAACTCAAAAAAGAGCTCGAGTTTTTTTTCTCCGATTTCTTCTTCAAATCTGATTTAATTATAATTTTTCAAAATGAAAATATCGTTAATACGAATTTACAAATATCATGTAAATTCTCAAGACTGGTCTGACATTTGCTTCTATTTTTTTTCCATAGAACAATAAAAAATATATATGCGAGATTTCAAGATAATAAATTTGCTCCGAACAGCTCTGAGATTGGTTACGCAAGTTCGCCACCTCGTGAAGTCCTGACCAGGGGTCAGAGCATCGACTCGGTGGACAGGCCATTTCATCCCAACGACTGGGTTGACGTGAATCTCGAAGTTCCCGGTACACCGAGAGCAAGCTCAATGATAACGAACTTGACGTACGACGCGTCCCTCTATCCTCCAACCACCCACACCTCGATGAATTCCCGCGGTAAGTAAACACGTGTATATACCCGGGAGCGAAAGTCTTTGACACGCTTGTGGTCGTGACCCAAAGGGTCACGTTCACTAATGAGGATTAATTTTCCAATTAAATTAGGCTCGTACCTGAGGGATTTCACTCCAGTACCACCACCGAGACGTCGAAAGAAGAACAGATCTCGGCCACTGCCTCCGAAACCCGGCGACGTCTCGAGGAGTCACGTTGATCGTGTAACAACCAAAAATTGTTCCAAGGAATCGAGAAGCTCGTGTCACGAACCTTTGTACTCTTTCGTTAAGTCGCACAAGACGAGAACCGGCGAGAAGGAGCTTTTTAAGCACAAGGTATGAAATATTGCTGTACGTGTATTTTATGACGGTAAAATGCCTAAAATGTGATTAAATTTATACAAGAATTGACCATAAGATTAAAAAATACAGTAAAAAATCTGAAGAAAAAAATATATGTTATGTTGTATGCATCTGTCTGGAGTATCGTATGCAAGAACCGCTACACTAATGTAATGCAAAGAATGTAAAGATATACATCTAAACATTTTTTTCATCGATGATTGACGAGGATTTGTCTTTCATGATGGAAAACAGTTTTGAAGGGCGTCCCATAAGAAAAATATATATTGTGTAAAAATGGACCACCCTACGATATATGTTTTCAGAATATGGAAAGATTATGTTCGACATTTTTCCGACGCTGTTGTGTTGGTCAATTACGATATAAATGCGTACACTCAAGAAATAGTACAATCAAATTACGGCCATTACCTCATCATCGATTATCGTCGCCGAGATTCCGAAACTTGTTCCGATATGCTTGGTACAAAAGCGGTTACATTTATGATAATCCGGAAAGATTTGAAAATCCGGTGCACTTACCTTTTCAACAAAATCAGCAGTAGTAGTGTGGCATTCCTGTAGCACGAGAACACTTAATATTATTCACTTAAAATTCCGAACCACGGAACCACGATAACTCGAGCGAAGTACAAGTGGCTACTCGCGTACCATAGATCTCGAGAACAGACAGAAAAAATGTCAACACGAGAGCGCGAACGATCTTGAGGTGTCTCGACGACGTCTCGAGGCAGACTGATTATTAGATTATCATTATTTCCAAATTGCGAGATTTCTTGTTTCGGTAACTACTGCCCTCTGACTCGAGTCACCTGCGAACTATAACGGGTATGAATATCAGGGTGATTCAAAAAACGATGACTTTCAGATATCGATTTGCTCATTCATATTTGGATACCCGGGTGGTAAAAAAATCTACTCGCGAAATCGAGGGCCTGTACGTCAACATTTCATACTGCCGCGTTAACGTTAAAAATTACGAAGAAATTACATTATTCACGTATTTTTTTTAAATTTTGAAACGCTCATCGAGTTATTTGTTCATCTTAATTAATCATGAAATTGTAATCCAAAAACATACAAATTCGAAGTCATATTTTTCTTGATCGAATTTTCTCTTCCCACACATAAAAAGTTTTGAAAAATGTAACACGGAATTTAAAAAAAAATCCAAATCTAAATAAAAAGAGTATGTACCGTTAAAGTAAAATCTAGCTAATTATGAGAAATGTCTGAGAGGTTCGGAATAAAGTGGCTCAAGTCGCAGAAAATGTCTCGTGAGCGAATTGTGCGATGGAGACGATACTATAATTTTTCTTTACATTTTCCAGGTCAATGGAACTGGTAGAGTAATACCGAGTATCGTGCTTGCTGCAAACAGATCAAATGGCGAGAAATCAATTCGTGGAGAAGGACATGGAAATAATGCCAGACCGAAGAACAGCAGCACTGTAAGTTTGCCAAATTATACGGAGCTGGAAGCGTCCAACGATGCTGCACTATGCGAAGATGAGGGCGAGCTGAAAGTTTACAAAATCACAGCTGCGGAATCGCTTCCTTCTTTAATCACAAGTGGTGCACTCGAGAATGTTAAGAAGAGTGACAGTAAAAAGAAAGACGATAGAACGATCGAGACAGATAATCGTGATAAAAATGAGAGACGGCATTCGGTAGACGAGGTCGACTTTTCCTTCGAAGGAACTCAAAAAGAAGATATCCTAAATTCCATTATGAAGCTTGAGGAACCGATGCTCACTTCAACACCGGTGAAGAACGACGTTGAGAACGATTCCAGAACACTGACGAGCGGTGGCGGATGGTTCTTACATCATGATAGGTAGGCAAATAAATCAGAAAGAGGCAAACGTAACAAAAAAATATGCAAAGTAAAATCTTGCAAATTGTTTCCTCATTACCTTATACTTTTGACAGAGTCACCTCTATGAAGAAGCGTGTTGATGAATTTTGGCTTCCTCGTAGACGAAACTATACGAAGGGTATAAAATAATGAGGAAATAATTTGCAAGGTTCTACAACAATTACACTTATGGCATATGTCGTATTCCAGTACACGGTAAATTCCGAAAATTTAAAGTCGTGCAATAACTTCGAAAATGGGTGTGGTTGGTGTACCAGCATGTTCGAAAATGTTCACCAAAAGATTTATGACTATTCTACTATACTATTTTACTTTTTTCTATCAACGATATAATCACTTTTCTCGATGTTTTGGACCATTCTGAATGTCCAGACACGAAAATCTCGAGAAAAAAAAAACGAATTTCATGTAAATAAAGCTTCCTCGACGAGGAAGCTAAATCCTTCGTATTTTTACGAGCGGTAAACTCAACGGGTGTACATTTCTTTTATAGAGCTCGAAAATCCGACGAACCCGAAGATATTCCTATGAAAAATACAGAAAGAGAAGACGATTCGAGAAAGAGCCAGTTCCACGACAGCACGCAAAGTTCACAAGTCGATGTTTTCTTCGAGGCTGAAGAGAATCTACTGGAAGGAGGTAAGAGTAAACTAATCTTCTTAGTTTTATCGAAATCTTTTGGAACAGCTTGAAAACTAACATTTTCTTCGTGTGAACGATTGACCAAAGACTGCACAGCATTTCCAATTTCACAGATAACCGTACAAGCATTGAACGAGCTGTGGGAGTCGAGACGGAGAAGCGGAGAATGGGAACGAGGGCGAGCCTGAAAAGAACCCTATCGAATGAGAGCGAGCCATTCGACAGTTACGAGGAAAAGGAGCTAAGAGAGTCCGAGTCAACTGCTGCGGTACTGCGGTTGAATTCTCACGTCAAACTTCTCGGCAGGTCGATATCCAAGGAGTCGTTGCCACGTGAGATGTTTGACGATCCCGACGAGACTGATTTCTTCATGGACGACAAACAAAGTGCTGCAAAAGAAAATACGATTGATAATACAACTGAGAGGAAAGTAGCAATCGAGGATTCGATTAAAAGCGACACCGAAACTCCGCGGTCTATCGCAGAGCCGAAAATCAAACCGCAAATCTTTGATAACGACCACTCGACACTCCTGAAGATTCTCCATGACGAAGCCGAGGAAAGCAACCTCAGCTCAATGACGCCGAGCCTCACTGAACTCGAGGCTGCACTCTCCGACATGCTGGAGCGTGAAGGTGTTGAAGAAAAATCAGAAATTCACGAGATTGTGGAAATTGCCGTTCCCACTGAGAATAATGAGGCTGATAAGTCACTGGAAAAACTTATTGAGCCTGAAATCGTTGTTGAGAAGAATATTAAGAAATCTTCTCTTCCCGTGAGCCTGAAAAATATTCTCGGAGATTCGGAAGCTTCGCCAAAACTTATATCGCCAGAAGAAAAGCCTGTAGGAAGGATTAAGGACAATTCTATGATCGAAATCGACTCGAAGAACGGAGATAAAAATTCTGGAGATACGGAGCACGAGCTCGTTGAAATTGCTTGGAACAATTCCTCGCGAGCTACCATCCTTGCTCTTCAGCCACCCGAAAAACCAAGTCGTCTTCATCAAATAAGTCTGGAAGACGCGTCGGAGAATTCTGGAGCAATACCGACTCCGCCTAGGCGAAGAAATCGCAGCAGTGCAAGTGGACACTCGACCACTGTTCTCAGAGAGAACGTTCGACGAACGAGCGAAAGGACTGTCACGCCTGAGATTCCTTATCCAAACGACAGGCTCATATAACAAATCGGCCGTTAAATCAAATTAAAATTATCGTTACAGCTGTATGTTATATAAGATATATCGCCGATACGATGCATACGCTGTCGGCAAAATATTAGCAAAGTATCAGGAGATATATGAGATATTCCACGGTACTTCAGCTACCCAAAAATTCAAAGCCGTGAAGTACCTGCAAAAATAATTGTGGTTAAAGTACTAACGCGTGATCATAAACTTTTCACCAAGTTTCATGTCCCCGGCCTGTTTTATTTTTGAAAAAAAAAAAGTGTATTTTAATTTTTCTCCTTTGACGATATGTCGGTAACCGTTAAATGTAGAAACAAAAATAAAAATGGAGACTTATGTATTTTTATTTTATAAAATACATAATAAAATAAATATTTCCGTGTTATATAATTACCGACTCTCCGTTCTCTTCTTTCCTACCTCGTTCCCACCGAAGCACGAAAGCTTCAGTGGCACAAGTGCAAAAAATAGCCTCTCGTACACATCAGCCGAATACAATATTCCAATAAAATCTGCACACGCTGCAGATGGGCTTAAAAATATATACTTCTCCTAATATCCAAGCTTCGGGCGACAAGCATTTGGGAATATAATCAAGCCCTTATTTCCGTACTGTTTATCACCTCCTCTGCGATCCCTAAGCTTGTTATCATTTTTTTCTTTCTTTTCTCAGTCAGGATCCTCGGCTTATTACTTTACGAAGATATCAAAACTATTTCCTCCCTTTGCGGAGAGCTTTTCCTCGAAGCTGGTTGAGCTGCAGTTCAAAGTCGTTTTCGGCACCTTCCTCCTCGTCACTTCTCCTCTGCTTCCTCCCAGAATTCGGATAAAACTGAAAGCAGTCCCGCAACGAGCACGACGATAGCCACGTTAGGAATCTCTTGGTCCAACGGCCACCTTCGCTTCCTCTCGTTCCACTCCGTCGATTAAGCGACGAAAACTTGCCTCGGAAACTTTGTTAAAGGGCTGTGAAAATCGACGCCGTCTTCCACCACGAGGGCAATGGTTACGAGACAACGTGAGCCAGCCTGTGCCAGGACAGGAAGCACAATCGAGCGTCGCAGTTATTTCCGAGTTGCGAGAGATGAAGCGAAGACCGCAGAGGGTGATTGCTGCGGCTGGCGAGGACTCCCTCGCGGCAAGAAATTAGCGCCAACGGATTATAGGACACGGCTGCTCATGACATCCCTATTAGTACCCACTCACTTGAATTTTCTCTATTTTCACTCACCCTTTTTCTTCGTAATTTCGCGGTTATTATCATCATCATCATCATCATCATCATCATCATCATTATTATTATTGTTGTTGTTGTTGTTGTTGTTACACCATTGCAGTAAATATAGTGTAAGGAACAAGAAACAACATTTTCCTAGCGGATATAGAGGAAAACAGAATAAACTGGTGTCAAATAATGAGGAAGCAACTTGCAAGGTTCGGTACTTTGCAGGCTTTTTTATTATACAAAAATCATAAGGTGCACCATGCGAGAAAGCCTGTGATGTGTTCTATAAATAAGTAAATCCCCAATTTAGAGTACTTGTGATTGGCATAGAGCTACAGCGATGATTAAATTGTTTCATTAACAATCATCGCTTTAGAGCTCCTGATAACGTTAATTGAACCGAGGTTTTTTTTATTTATCTTCATTCGCGTTTCGCCTTTTTAATGCCGTGTCTCGTTTTGCCTGGAGTTGATTATTGAGAACAGCAGTAGCGGCAGGGCTATCGACGACAACTACCAGTGGCTCGTTGACAAAAATGAATAAATAAATAGGTAATGAAACGGTCGGTTTACCTTGTGGCGACCGATAAACAAATTTGCGTACCTCCTGAATATTCATGGTTTAGTGAGTGCGATACGGCGCTGTTTCACTACTCTACGGACGTGATGGCGGATGCCAGCGGTACATCCAACACGCCCGGGGCTGGATTTCGGGGTTTAGATACTCTCCTCGTCCCTCGTACTAGTTATAGGAGGTGGAGAATGAAAGGCAGGCACATGAAATTTACCAAAGCTGGATTATCCCGATCGTTACGCGCTACGGAAAAACAAAAAGTGGCCGAGTCACCGCGCCTTCCTCCTTTCGGTGGTGCTTTCTGGCAGCAGTTGGTGGCTATATAGTCAAGAGAAGGGTCGAGTAGTTTCTCTCCAGCGCAGTACAAAATCGTCTAACTACTCATGGGGAAACCCACATTCGCCAAGTCAATTGCTGAGATAAGACCCCAGACAATGCGGTACTTCGTCGCGAGTACTTAGCCACTAATCCTTAAGGCGTGGTAAGTCTAAACATTAAGTCGCCTGCCTCACCCTTTGCCTCAACGAGAAGCATCAGCTCGCACGATTGCTGCTGCTGCTGCTGCTGCTGCTGCTTTTGCGGACTAGTTCGATATATCAGCTGAGAATTTTCAAAGCGCTTTGTTGATTTCGGCCAAACGCAATACCAACTAACCTTGGTCGTATAACTGTTCAAATATTAGCGAGTTAGCTTGAAATTTGCCGAAGTTAGCATGTTTATGTGTTTTTACATTAAAAAAAAAACGAAATCTAATAAGATTCGTAAACACGATTGTAATGTCAATGTAAACGCTTCGACGTATATTCGATTATCAGTTGAAAACCTGTAATAAATGAAGAAAATCGTATATGAGTAAACCTCCCGAAACGAAAGACACCGCCAAGGGTTGACAGCATCAGCTGTTTGCTAAGATCTGATACAGATTGCGTTAAATGAGGTTAGCTCGGTTGAAGTTAGTCTTAACGTATATGACAGAAATTTGAAATATTTTCTAATGAATCATTAACTTTTTAGAATGACGATTGTATATGTAGAGTGGAATGATATATATAACCCGAAGTGAGCTTGCAACCGGACGATAACTGAGGGCGATGGTGCTGCGAGGTGTGTCAAGGGATTGTTACTGGTAGCCAGGGGTTGGAGGTGAGCTTGAGCTCGCAGCATTTACCAGTCGAATTTATGGAGTTGGCAAACTATTTAGATAGGCGGATAGAGCCGAGGCCGATCCGCCCGCCACCGCCACTCTACCTACGCCGTTGGAGGGTGATTTCGGTTTTTGTTCCTGGCTCGAATAACTACTCGCTGGTACCTACCTACAAGTGTATCGCCATCGGATAAATAAAACTCAACCCTACAGACTGAATGCCCAGTAGGCAAGCAAATTCGCCACAACAACAGAAATAGTTTTGCGGAACTGCTTGAACCTCTTTCGTGGCCATAATGTCCCTCCGCATCGAATGTGAAACGAATATTCCAAGTATCGCGAGCAGTTTACGAATTCAAGCGCGAAGACTCTTGCCAAAGATACTGTAGTCGTAAACTTTCCAGGCCTAATTAGTTTTTGCTTTCCTGTGGATTATCCAGAAGGGCCACATTGCTATTCGAGGTTGCTTCTTTATCCTGGCTATCTGAGAAAGCTTTATGCAAGCTGAATAATAATAAGAAAGCTATAAGCAAGCTTCTACTTTACAGCCTCGTTTATAATTTAACTTTCATAAGTCTTGTATCCCATTATCGATCTGTGCGATATTGCTTGTTTCTATTGAATATACTTACATTTATATATATTATAAGTAGACGATATAAGCCGGTTTTGGCTCAAGGGATCGGGACTGATATTTACCGACACTTTTTTAGCTGACTCAAACGCAGCTAGTGGGAGGTGGATGGAAAGTGCCAGCGATGGTTGCCTGGGGGGAGTGAGTGCTGATGGGTCGGTAGCGGGTAGCGGGTGGCTGACTGTAGGTATGTCGGCACGAACTGTTATCGACCATTCTTAGCTCAAACGCACACCACCAACAACGAACCGTATAAGTACGTGACCCTCTCCGATTTTCATCTGCTTCATATAGCTAATAGTGCGTTCAAAACTAAGAGACACGTATTTTTTCATCGGATGGTAGATGATTTTATGGGCTGAAATCTCTAGGTTGAGCACCTCATCAAGTAGATTCGGTGTGTTTCACATACAAGTACTCCACGTATCTCAAAGAAATCAACTCTAAATCATTTGTATTGTAGAATAACAAAAGTTGCAATTGCAGTCATCCTCGTGGGCGAGATTAGACAAGCTGAGAACTACTGATTTTAGAAACTTTGTGAAACATTTTTTTCGAAACATTGTGAAAAATATTGCTTGGATTTCATTGGAAATAACTGCAATCTGTAGATTCGTGGATCTATAAAGAATATTGTATTTGAATTGAAGCGTAAAAAATAGTTGAAATAATTGAAGTTTATGAAAAATATATCTCATATGTTTGATATTGTGCGAGAAAGAAAGAGAGAGAGAGAGAGAGAGAGAGAGAGAGAGGGCTGAGCAGGGTTGCCAGATCTCCACGCTATCTTGCTGCTCGCGTATATTTTCTGCTTGAAATTTATGAAAAGTTGTTCCTTTTGCAGAGCTCTCCTTCTTCAACGGTGTCGTTGAGGTTCTCTATCTTTGGAGCATATGTCCGTATTAACTTCGTGAATAATACACGTTTTTTTCAAGATTCGTATTTTGAAGCTCAGAACGCCACTACATATAGGGATTACATGTAACTTTGGGTGTTGATATCTCGCTTACCAAGGTGCTAGGCTTCTTGCGATTTTGAATATTGATAAATAATATCATTACCAAGTTGTAGTCGCAAGTAAAGAAAAATCGTAAGAAAATCGATTAACTTTACTACGTTAAATGTAAAAACAATTTTAATAATAATAACTTACACAGATTTCTTTTTTGTCAAATGGAAGAAATCTGCGAGGTGAGAAATACAAAAATCGAATTTCCGTCAAATAAGGACCACCCTCGTTTACAGCACGTATATATATGATAGATAAGTAGGAAGCGAGTTTGCGGAAAGCAGTTTCGTTCGGGCTAAAGAAGTGGAAGTAAGGAGTGCGAGGGGTCGAAGACGTTAAAAGAAAGACAGCGGAAGTACGAGCAGATAAAAAGGTTGAGAAGGCCAGTGAGAGAGGGAGTCACCTTATTATACCTTTGGAAAACGAGTTCCAGCTAGGACAGTCTTAAAGAAAAGTGTATATCCCCGGGCCATTTAAAGTAAACGGTAAGAATCTTAAGGCACGCCACGTCGAGCGCACGATCCTATAAAAAAAGGTGTGCATCTTCGTGTGCTATATTGCCGAGTACACAGAGTTCCTGTATTTTTCCTCCCTAGTTCCTGTATGCTCCAGCTTCTCTCGCACTAATATTCTCCTTCCCAGCGCACGTCCGAATAAATTACCATAAATAATAACTCCTTATAAGTATACTCGTGCAAGAAGCTACGTAGTAAGCACGGGATAGTTTTGATAACTGCTGCAACCGAGTTCATCTACAAAAAAAAAAAGCACACGCGGAATTATTGAATTTCATGAAATTTCCTTGTTGTTCCCGACCCGCCTTTATAGTTCGTTAAATTCGCTACATTAGGTTAATTGATCACGAAAAATTTCATTTATTTGGTGCACACTTTATGTGCAGACCTATCGTCGTACACAGTTGCGCGGTGTATAGTTTTCGGTGTTGACTTATCTCGTGTGGAAAACTGCCCACGTGTACAGTCGTTCAGTCTAGGCTTGCCTTCGTGTAGACTTGGGAGGTGTATACAGTCGGTCCCCACCCCGGCGACTTTGGAATTTTCTGACTCGGGGGATGAGCTCTCGGCATCGCACTTTCACTAGTGTCTTAGCCAGTGGCATACTTGTCCTTCGGTTATGTCCTCATAAAGTCGCCAAGACACTGCTACGTGCCTCTCGGTATCCTCGGGACATTCGCCTCTCACGATGTTACAGCTTCCGAGAAGCGGTATCCGTTGTCGCCTCTCCTCTCCTACGGAGAAAACATGCAGTACGGGTTACCATGTAGCAAGAGGATGCGCGTCAACCATAACGAACCTTAACTCCTTTATCCCTTCTTCGCCCCTTTCTTCATCGTCGGGTACACAGTACAGTAGGTGTACTATATATCTTGCAGCGTTCACGGCTGGTTATTAAATATATCGGTCTCTCTAACAATGACTAAAAAAACAATCGAAATGAAAAATTAATTTCAATTATATGGATTTATATTGAACAATATTTCTCTCTCTCGTATATGGCTCCATCACAGTGGCGTCTCACACCCCGTCAACGCCTCTTCCGCTCTTCCCTTCTCTATCTATCGCTACTTTTCCTCTATTTTACTCCTCGTTTTCTCTTCTGCTATTCAGCTTTTCTTTTCCTTCTTCTTCTTCTTCTTCTAGCAAACGTTGGGCTTCTCATCCTTTTCTCGGTAATATTTTCCCATTTTTGCAGTTTTCACTCATCGCAACTTGAGCTGCAGGGAGAGCCACGGAGCCGGTAATTATGACCGACCGGGATCCTCGTAATAAGGTAATTTAAACGCATGAGTTAGGAGGCAACCGCTTGCCGATGCTATTGGCCCTTCCGCACGCCCTTTTCCTTTCCTTCCTCTCGTACGTATTCCTCCGCATATATACCGACTGTACACCGTCTTCCGTACTCCCTCGCTTTTCTCCTGAACGTCACTGTCCCTTTCACCCCGGAGCTTCTCCTTTCCATGGCTTATATGCACGCTTTTATACTCTTTACGAGCCATCACGATACCCCGGTATTATCGTTAAGTCTTCGGGGGTACCGGCAGGCTAGTGCGTCATGCTCTACAGCTTTTCCAAACGAGGTCACGGTTCTCAGACGTTTATGCTCAGCCTCTCCTCAAACACACCAATAGGAAATGAGGCGTCTATCATGAATTGCCCGAATGAAATTAAATTACTAAATACGATAACAAGAAATTTTGTCTTACATGGAGAGTTATGCACCGTTCCCCCAAACCCTTGACGCGGGGCTTTCACGTCATGATCCTTCGTCACTGCTTTACATTCGTTTACATGAGAAAAATGTAAACGAATCTTGTAAAGAATTATGTTGCAGTCATTAAAGAAATGTTTATTAGCTTAATTATTTAAACCACTTATTGCTCTCTTCCCTATACGTACCGGGGTGGTTCTGTCCAGGGAGTTTTTATACGGGGGGATTTCATCCGAGGGGATTTTATGCGATGAATATATTGTCTAAAAAATTTCTGTCCGTGAGATTTTGTCGTAGGAAATTATTGGCGGCTACCGTGCGAGGTGTTTCGCCCCCAACTCCATGGCAATAGCTCCTCTCCGGCATCGAAGTTGGTTTTACAACTTTTTAATAAAAGTTTCTAGGGGTTCAGTTTGTGTGGGAATCAAGGGGGACGAAACGACTTGCTACCGATTGTGTTACTAACCAAATAATCTTTTTGGTAGATTACTATGTACTCTTAACGTTCTTGAATGATGCACGTAGATATTTAATAGTAAAATAACAGAAAATTTCTTGCAGGCTCTTGCAAAAAATTGATTAATCACTGTGTCAACTTCTTCAACGTTATTTAAACAATCTTTTAGTACTGATGGAAGGCAAATAATAGATTTTGCAACAAATATGTTAATATAATAAAAATAACGCCATTATTTCTTTCCGCATGTGCTTCATAGTCTGACTTGTATATAATTTCGAATCACGGTCGAGAAACTAATATGTATTCAACTCGCGTTGTCGACCGTGCTTGTCCTCTTCCCCGTCCTGGAGGACGCGTCACGACTTAACAACCCATCGAGGCTTCATCCATCGATCGCATTTTTTCGCCTGAAATCCCTTGTCAAGAACAGCAGCGAACAGAAGTTACGTCGAAAAATGCGACTAACAGAGCCTCTCAAGCACAAGGGCAATCCACATTTTATTACTTTGCCAACAGTAATGCTACATATCCTGTACAGGATACTTTTTACAGGAGAGTAAAAGTTGTTCCTGTATAGAAAGCTCTGCTTCTCTTTATTTTCAAATATGCTCTTTATGTTTATATATTCGACTTTTGCCTCCTCATAGAGGAAGCTTTGTTTTCGCGAAAAATAAATCGATAAGGTTAGAGTAGTAGCAGGTGATATATTCATCTCAAGTTTCATTAAAATACATCGAGTGTTAAAAAGGGCGGAAAGAAAATTGGATTCCTGAATAGCATATTCCAAATAGTATACATGATGTATGTAAGCGAGGAAAAGTTAAAAATGTTGAAAGAAGTATTGAACTAAGGGACAAGGGCGATATTAATGGTAAATGTATACACGCCCATAAAGACAATGCTGGAATCAATAGGCTTCATGAACATTAAGGAAAGAATCAAGTGCTACTATGTTAGTGTACAATATGAAGAATGGACTCGTACTTGAGTATTTATGTAGTCGAGTAAGGAATGTAAGAGAACAAAAGGACTACAGCAAAGGGGAAAAAACGATGTATCAGTAGAAAGAAGTAATCGGTAATATCTAGCGGTTGTCGATAAGTTAACGAAGCACCGACTAGTGTGTAATATGCAAGAGGCGAAGAAAAATTGTAAAAAATTCCGAAGTAGTAAGTGAGGAGTGAAACCTCGCGAATGTGAATGGAAGCGATGCGGTTGGCACAAGATGCGGTTGGCAGGCATGCCAAACGATAACTGGCTCCTACTGCTGCCGCCTGTGTTCATCATCCGCATAGTGATCCTCTCATCTATGCTTCTCTCTACCTTGCGTGTACCTACCTACTATTAAGAGGAGTTCCTGGCAATCGCGACTAGAGGAAGAAGAAGAAGAAGCAACGAGGTACAAGAGAACTCTCTCTCTCTCTTTCCTCAGAATCGTTAGGCCTATAGCAGGCTCCCTTGGCGACGCATTAACACCGATGTAACGTAACGTGTAAACCCATACCACGTGGGCCACGACAGCTCGTTATACACGTACTCACTCTCTTACATCCCCCTCTATAGTGCCAACCCTTCGAGCATCACGTAATGGGACATCGTAAGGCCTACTTAGCGCAGACACCGGTGAAATTTTCGTACAGCGATGCGAGCCAACGGCATACGAGATTGTAACAGCAGGCGTCCTGCACCTCAGCCAGCAAACCTCTGCAAAACCCGTTCTACAAAATCGTCCCTCACACCTTCTCGTTTGTACTATTCATATTCGGGAATGTTGGCTACGGCCGGTCTTTTCTTATCATGATACATGTAGAAATTATCTTTGTAGATATGTACACTGTATTATTGTTGTATTATTCATCGTGAAATAATATTTTAACAATTTACGTAACTTATTGTTTTTTTTTTTTTCAAATATACTATTGTTTAAAGCAATTGGAAATATGACTAGGATTCGATGCATCGATTCAAGACGGCATTTGTTTTGTGTTGTTTTAGAGAAATGTGTAAATTCTCTTTAGCCGATGATTCGCATTACCCAGATCTCCTCGACATCTTCGGGAAACGTTAGGAAAGACTGGACAACCTGAATTCTCACCGTCGCTCGCTCGTTTTCCTTTCCTTTTACCCTCGTACCACAAGTAGAGCTTGGAGCCTTTTTAGTTAGAACGCGAGTACGTGGAAGTCAGCCAAAAATATTATTCCTGGACGAGTTGAGCGTGTGCCGCTCGAGGGGTCTTAGGGTATTATATACGGCTGCAGCCTTTCTCGCAGCGGTATTCAGCCAACAACGGCGATAATGTACTCCAGACTGGTGTAGTAACCGTGCGAAGGAGATGCAGATATGCCTCGTATCCTCGCCCTTCACACGTTTTACGTTCTACGGACGACAACAACAATAATCGTACATGTTAAGTGAGCCATGTAATGAAAACGAGACTTTGCGAATTAGACGAAACTACAGCGGCAAGGGCTGCCGCCAGTTACACCAATTGCAGGAGGAGTATTAGCGTATGAGCCAAGTGGTTAATTAGTCAGCAGACTGATTAGATACGTCTGTCTCTCTATATGTCCGATCAGTGGTTGGTCTTTTTCCACTTGAAATACAATCCGCGCTTGCTCTACACGTTGAGAATATCTCATTTTTTTACTTTCGTAAATCGCGTTGGAAATCAGTGCCGTGTCAGAAGTACCAGTCAAGAGAGCGAGAGAGAGAGAGAGAGAGTGACTGCCAGAAGCAGAACAAGAGAGCTTATCCTAATTGTCGGTAATAAAAGCTTTTTATCAGAGTTTCGCTTTGCTGGGTTAGATACCTTTTTTACGTGAGGCAGACGTCCCTGGTATGCTGCAACCCACACTTTCGCTCTCTTTCTATATATCGCGTTACGCCGCCGGGCTAAAAAAAAATAATATCTGTAGTCGCGACAGAACCAAAAGACCGTGACTCTCTCGAACGTTTCAGAAGCAAATGCCGCAGTAGGGATAATATATAGTTGGAGTAACGCGAGGAGATTCCTCGCTGGCACTGTCCAGTTTGCACAGGGAGGCATTTCACGAGAGGGTTAAAGCGCCCCTTTCAAGCACCGAAGAATATAAAAACACGGTACGCGCCCCACCCGTACCAAGACAGGCAACCAATCACTCCCAATATACTCGATAACCCTCGACGATAATTTACTTGCAGAATGCCCCGAGAGCAGCTTGCGGTATACTATAGAACCGCACAATATTCCCCTATGCTCCACTATCTCTTCGACGCGCGTACTCATTTCTCCGGCGTTCTATCTTTTTCGTATCGTTACTCGTGTGTGCACTCTTGAAACTCGTATTACCTCTCGTTTCAGCAAGCTGCGAGCTGCAACACACTCCGCTGTACTGTTTATTAAAGTCATTCCACTTTTAATAAGCTACAAGACGAGCGTGGCATCAGTCTCTAATATTTTTGTTCTCGTACGAGATGGTATATCGTGTCACTCGTTAGCGTGAGAGCACCGTACGCTCGTCCCTGCACCTCACCAACTTTTATTAGATCTTTGGCTCTTCGGTTACCTTGCTTCTTCTTCGTTTATCTGCTACGGTTGCGGGTAACACTATCTCGGATTGTTTGGCGCTATGTGGATGTTGGTATTCACTTGACAACTGATTAAAAACATTGCAGAATATCGTATACATTCCATTTATAATTTTGTCTCTGAAAGTCTCATCGATAGGCTCTCACTCCGAAGTCGGCTCCTTAAAATCCGCAACCCTCGTTGGTCGTTGCGTTATTAGATGCAAACGAGGAAAGCGCAGAGCCTGAACGGAAACTGCCGTTCATCCCGTTCGCCCCATGACACCACGATCATCCCGTCAATCTTGACCCCTCGCGTCTCTTCTCTCTTCTCTTGGAGAACTTTCCACCGAGATCCTTTCGGCTGAGGGAATCCCTCGGTAAGACCTCTCGACCTCGACGATCGACCAAATTGTTATTTATACATCCCGTTGGATACGCGAAATCCGTATAGATACGAGGCCAAAGCGCCGCGATGTATAATACAGCTATAGGGAGAGAGTTTGTTGCGGAAAATCCGGGTCTCGAGGTGGCCGCATGCGGAGGGTCATATCATAGATGGCTGGCAAGCGTGGAGCGTACAGCGAAGAACCCGGTGAGGGGATTCTCCTACAGTGCGCGCAACCATTCTGAATATTAGGAGGAAAGCAAGTTACGAGCTAAGCTCCGTGTGGCCAGACGCGGAGCGCACCCGGTGACGGCTCACGGGTAATAACGACAAATTCCTCGGTCTCGTTTCACATACAGCGACACAGAGATATCATCCAGTTTGCTTCTCAGAACATTTATCAAAATCCACCACGACGTACTAAGATCAAACCGTTAATCTTCCATACGGTTGTCAATAAGTGAGCTCTCTTTATACCCAGTGTATTTCAATAATCATAACATAATAATATTTTCATGGCAGGTATATAGAAAATCACAATTTCTTCGATAACGTATAAACCACAGATATCAAACGCCACATCGCATATTCGAGTACAAATTAATACCCTTTACTTTTGAGAATACGCGAACAAAGTATATAACCCGAACGAGATGAAATATATTCAGATGACTCTCTGAAAATCTTCTTCACTCTCTTTCCACTTTCATTTTATCGCTCGATTTTCTATACTATTTGTATATCTATGCCTCGACTGCTTTAACGCTCAAATGATACCTATCGTATACGTACATCCATTACCCGCACAGTCAATGTGTACTTTCTATGTATGTTCGGTTACTATATTGCAGCTGCATTCCATCGCCGCCGGGCGCTAAAACCCGATAAAAGAGCCAACGATAAAGTCGAGCTTTTATCCACCCGTTTTATTTGTTTTATCGTTCTCGCGGGAAAGGGGTATGCAAGGGAGAAGCCACGTGAACAATTAAACCGTCCGTTGGGAACGATGACGTGGAAGACGCGTTATTCTACGTCATTAAGGGTCAAGAGAGGCGACAATACTAGATAGGTAGAAGCGGGGAGAGAGAGAGAGAGAGAGAGAGAGAGAGAGAGAGAGAGAGTGAGAAAAGTGAAACTTGACACCTGGCGAGTGAAACATGAGGGATACCCTTCGGGCACACTAAACCAGGAAACACTACGAATGAATTGATTGTCCGTGTTTCATTATTTTCCAGCACCAGTCAGTGGAGGGAGAATGAAAATGGAAGGAGGGTGTCGTTTATAACCGGGTAATTAACGGCGGACCGAACCCTCCGTTTCGAACGTTGCTGCTGCTGGTGGTCGAATTAATGGGGCGACACGTTCGTATAACGGTTATGATGCGGTGATGCCGGCACTCAGGTACAAGTTTGATGCTGGTGTTACCGTTGTTGTTGGCGCTGCCGCACTGATCGCCGCCGCAGTTGCCTGCGGGGCTTCGAAAATTTCGTGGGACCATTCGCGCCAGACGAACGAGCCATCGAAAAACGATTACTGTACTTGTATCTGTATGATATTAACACTTTGATTCATGAATCAGTTGTATTCTACCAAACACATCGTTGCAATGCTTCGCGGCGTATAAATATCAATTGCAAAGTTAAAAAACAAGATATTCGAGCACCAAAATTCCATTGAAATTCTATAGTTCGCCAATCAATTTCTATAGTTTACTGGAGCATAATTAAATGGGTGCTTCAAGTTAAGTTTACAATCAATGGCCAGACGTTAAATATACTGCACTAATTGCTTTCGAGTTTATTGATTCTTATAAATCACACATAGTGACGAAACAAGTAGAACGTTGCACATTGCTTCTTCATATAATTACAATTGCATATAATTTTTCTCAAAAAACAATTGTAGTAACAGCGTAGCTTTGTCCTCTTTTTGTTATCTTCACCGTTAGAAACTCGGTTACACGTTAATTCTATAACTCGAAAACCGTTCAATCAACTGATCTAAATTCTTGTATAAAACTTGAATAGTGTGTTGTCTTTTAATACTGAATTTGGTTAGTATTGAATAAAGAATTTATAATTCTGAGAATTTTTTTTTTTTTTTTTTACAAAACAATATTCCTTAATTGATGTTTAGGTTGTTTTCGAACGGATTTTCTATCTAGGTAATCCTTTACCTACAGGTAAGATTTTCTATCTGGCAAGTCCACGTTTGGTCTACACAGCCGTGAGATGAAATTTCTACAAGGGTACTCACAAGTAGTGCTGAAAATCTGGCTAATTAAGAGAAATTTCTGACGGAGTGAGGAAAGCAATTGCTAAATTGACAAAGGATGCCTCACAGCTATATCTAAGTTATCTGAAAAATGCTACACGCTGACACACGCACCGTAGAGAGAGAGAGAGAGAGAGAGAGAGAGAAGCAAAAACCAAGGGTGGATGGAGGAAAGCTCGTTCCCTCCCCGCCCGCTCTTTTTATCTCGGTTGGCCTGCTTCGTCTGCTCGAGGTGTGTGCGATACGAGAGAAGGTGGTTGCTCTTCGGGTGAGGGGGTGAGCTTTTAGGGGTAGCGCGCAGGCGTCGAGCCGCTCCAGTCGTTTCGGGGGTGGTGGAAATCAGCTTCGAGAATACGATCGAGGGTGACACCCTGCAGTCTGAAGCGGGACTTCGAACCCCGCGAAACGAGTTCGACGAAACCTCTCGGGCTTTCAGAGGACTGCATACACACACGCACGCACGCACACACACACACACACACACACACACACACACTAGGCTCATTGCAGGTTTAACCAAATTCTCCGCGAAGCGTAACGTTTCTTAAAGCACGTGAGAGTTAGTATGAGTACCCGTTGTCAGCTTGTCGCGTCCAATGGATTTCTTAGTTATCAATAGCCCGTTCAATACAGTGGTTTTTACGCTTTTGAGTCTTCACGGCGTGAGATCGACGGCTTGGAAAAAATAAAAGATAAACATAAACATTCTTGTAATACAATATATCGTACAGTATGATTTTTTATTTATTTATTTATTATTAATAATGAGTTATATAATTTTAAAAAATTAATAAACATTTATAATTAATTTTGAATAAAACGGGTGAGTGACGGGCCATTAAGGAACTTTTTTTGCGAGTGATTCGTCAGAAGAAGAGACGAAGGGGCCTAAGAAAGAAAGGAAGGGCGTCGTTGGAGGAAAGAGTAAGAGTTCTCGAGATGATTTTGAACGGTAAGTCGATTACAAACTCAACTTTGCGGTATCTGCAGCGTACCGCTATACGACTAATTAATTCCTTCTGTTGGAAATGCATCGCTGGATTCTTGTAAAACTCTCCGTATATATAAATAGATATCGCCCTGCGTGGATGGCGCACTGCAATTAGGCAAGGCGAGGTCGGTTAAATGAAAAAGAAAGAAACGACATAGCAGATAAAATAAAATGGCAACGACACTGAGAGAAAAAAATGTTGAAATATACCGACAGCGTGGATTTGCTGGTGGGACCCTCGCGAAAACCATTTACTCGATCGTCCTTTCCATTCCCGTTTCAATAATTCTGTTTGCTGGCGCACACACGACTCTCTATCTGTCCTCCTTTTGCTCTCTTTACCAACCGGCTGGCACCAAACTCTTCCAATACTCTGTCTACCGACCACGCGGAATACGAGAAGTAGTCGAGAAGCAGAGAGGTCTCTAGAAGTAGAAGGATGAGTTGTAGAAGTAGTAAAACCAACGGCAGTAAAGTTATCGCGACGATCGGAGATAGCGTTGACAGCCCATCCAACCATCCAAGCCCATCGTTTTTCACAATCTCTATTTGTAAAATAAAGGAAATTAAATGAAAACCCTGCAAGGTGGGACATCGCTTGGGCATTGGTCACCACTTTTCATAAGTCTACCTACAGGAGGAAGTATGTTGATTCATTTTGGCTTCCTCTACGAGGAAGCATTATCAAAGAATAAGAAAGCAACGTGCAAAGTTCTACTTTGCAACTTGTTTAAGAAAGTCGTCACCGCGATTCATTGAAAATTAATTCTTTTTCATAAGATTTTATTTTTTTTTATTATTATTTATCCTTTAGAAAGTTATAGAGAGGAAACACTGTATAGGTCGAACATCCCTTGTCGTAACTGAACTTGTGTCGAAAGCTTCAATTTCAAAACTTGAAATTTAATTACTTGGGGTAAAACAACGTAAGGTTGCTATACAATTTGTAAAAAAAAAGAAAAAAAAAGAAAAAAAAATGATTTTTTCCTAAGGATTCAACAATCGCATGGATTTTCACAATCTCATAAATTTTTCACCGTGAATTGATAGTAGCTGCTCCATATACTTACCAAATTTCAATCCAATAGTTTAAGCCATTCAGGAGTTATAAGAGATTCATTTTTATATGAATAAGTGAAATGAGTAATCACCGTAACTTTTGAACAGCTTGATCGATTTTTATCATATTCAATAGCGATCATAATTGATTGAACTTAATTTTTACACAAAGTCCTGCTTAGTGTTATTAAAATTGGACAGTCAACTATATCATTTGAATTAAGTACTAATAGATTTTTAATACTATTTTATCGCGCCGATGCCTCTTTTTCCTCAAAAGCTACACAGTCTATTATCGATTATTAAAGTCTTGTTGCATGATGTATTGGATAAACCACTAAATCTGAAGTATGTGCTACTTCGCGTCAAACTAGCCATCTTCAGATGGCTCATATGCCTAAAGTTATTCTGCATTTAGAGTTTGTGACAATACAATATCTTGTGTTAAATTAAAAACTACTTTTTCTTTTAGCAATACTCCAAATGCTATAGCGGGCGAATCTAATCACAAAAAAAGTCTTTCATCCACTCGTAATGGAAGAATAAATGTATAGTACGAATGAAATGGTATTATACGATTTCGTAATTCGTTTGTCGCGTTATCTGTGAGCCCGACGGTTGCTTAATTCCTCTGCGAATCCTTTGGATCCGTGCGTCTATGATCTTTCTCGTTGTAGAGAAAGGAAAGAAAGAAAGACGAGGGGCAGTGGTTGATTGTAGAGGTCGGGGGTATAGATGGGGAGTGCTTTGAGCTCTTGTTTTCTTTTAGTTCCCTTTTTCTTCGGCGTTGCGTTGCCTTCCGAAGAACGAAGCGCAAGTGAGCGCAGTGTGCTTGCAATGGTTCGCCAGTTCACGACGACGACGACGACGACGACGACGACGACGACGACGACGACGACGACGACGACGACGACGACCCCGGCGAGACGCCGACAAAGAGCAAGAGAGAAGACTGACTGGAAAGAAAAAGCTTTTTCGTCAGAGATGGAGAGGGATGTGCTTCGGTGGAAATCTAGTTTGTAACTCCGGGTTGAGGAAGCCAAAGCGAATGGGGGGGAAAAAGATGCTCACCCTACGTGTGTAGGCCAGTTTTCTTAATTTTATCTCCAAAGACCACAACACGTTGAAGGATGAAATCGTAAAACAGAGATTGGCGCATGTCCTACAAATAAATGAAGCTGGTTTACAAAATGTGTAGACCACGCTGGAAGAAAGATACAATAAAAGTTCTTCGTATAGGGAACAAAGGAAATGGAGATTAGGAACTGCTTAAGAACCGCTTAAAATCGCTCACGCTATGTTAATTTCTTTTTAGAAGCTCTGTCACAAGAATATCACATTTCACGCAATGCCCATTTTGCATGAACGATGATTTGGTTTTATCTCATTTGAGTGACTGCATGAGGTAACGAAGGAACCGCTGTACTCAATTGTGTATTGTTAAAAATATGTTTTCAACATCGAAGACAATAAATTTCACTGCATTCCGCAGTTACTTTCAGAAGTTACTGTACTATCGGACATACAGATTGGCGGAAATGAGTAAGTGTTTTCCCTGGAATCTAGAACGCGTAAAACGTCTATTTACGTGAAAATCTGGCAGACGATTTTTTGTTTCACTGTAGTTCTTTCCCTTTTACATACTTGGTATGTGGTGAGAAAGTAAAAAAGTTGCTCATTGTTCTCTCCTCTACGTGACTTCTTTAATGAGTGCTATAATATCGCGAGGTAGTTTGTATACGCGGATGATTCAGCCGAGGTCGAAACACTTTCTCGTATATACCAACACCCTACGAAAGCGTCGTGTGCTTTGCTCGGTATGGTGGCCTGTTCGATACAAAGGACAAAAAGGGAAGCCCATTATTCCTGGCAATTATGACGCCCTTTGAACTGTGCCAGTCTCCTTGGATACCTGTACATCATGACTGGGTCCCATGGGACTCCTGTACTTCATACCCGCGTACAACCTATCCCAGAGTTTCCGTCATACGACCCCCTTACCATGTACGTTCTAGTACGAAGGCGTCTCCCTCTCGGTGCTCTCTATACTCGTCATCACTAACGCTCATCTCCTTTGACGCCATTCGAAGAAATAGCCGGAATATAGTCTGAACCCTTATTGGCACGAGTTGATTGGATAATTAGGACAAGTCTAGCGACACGGGTAACATATAGGTGGTCGAAAGCACAACTTCTATGGTGAACAATCATCTTGCCATAGACGTCATCGGATAGAACAAAAAGTACTCCTTTGAATGCTCCTCTTTTTCGTTCGGCATGAGAAAAAAAGATTGCGCATGTGCAATGCCGCAATTCTCAATTTTGCAAACTTTTCTCGCATTAGTGCTTTAGTGTGAGTGGTACATTATGCTACAAGCAAGGGAAGTAGACTTGTGAAGAAGACTTTTCATCGAGTTCGAAATTTGATGCCCGAGCGAATAAGAGAGGGCAAAAATTCACTCCAAGTGAAAACGCACTCCCTCCCATGTCCCTCCCTATATTTTTCTTCCGATTTCACTAAAAAATAACGACATTTCGCGTGTGTCTGCAACAATGACCTAAAAATAGCTCATTTTTAACCTGTGATGAGTAGGCGTAATACGATTTTTATTACTCCCGTCGGGCAGTAATGAGCCGTTTTACTCCCTAAGGAGTAATGACACCGTTTTGCACCGTTTTGCACATGCGTCAAGTCATTGGTGAAGAATGGGCGGTTTTCGAGCCGCGTCGCGGCCACGAAATGCGGTTATTTTAGCGCACATGGGAGTTCATTTCAATATTAGGGAGAAAAAAGTTCTTTTCTCGAGTGATGCGTTCTTTTCACGACGCGTCTCGTCGTCGTCTGTAAGATCGGGCGTAAATTTACTTGTCTCGAAATGCTACCACGTGTCTCTTGATTAAAAAGGAAAAGAAAAGTGTGATAAAAAATGTGAGTGAATAACAATCATGAGACAAGTCCGTGAGGAAAACGGTGAAACCTAGGTCATTTTGGTATGGAACGTCGCATATATATATCTCTCCTGTCTCCCTCCCTATGTGCCTCTAACTGTGCGGGAGTGGCCACTCGCAGCAGACTAACCGTGCCGGATACCGGGCATACTGAAACACAAATTCGGGGACGGATATAGTAATAGAGGTAGACGAAGGGGGTGAGAGCACCCCTGCGTCCTGTCCGAGAGACAACCACAGACACTAGCAACCCCTCAACGATCTACCGCATGAAACTAAATTGTTGAATAATTTTCGGGACATTTGTGTGCTGTTATGTGTGAGCGTGAGTGTGGCTTGAGCTGGTCGATAGAGAAAAGGGTTTCACCGCTTCGACTCGGGGATTCGTCTGTTAGAATCAAGGATTCAAGAGAGGGAGGGAGAAAGAGACGTACACAGACGAACAGGGAGACAGAAAGAAGACAAGAGATGCCGCTGAAACACTGCAATCGACTCGATAACGAATTCTTCTTTGCTATAGAAATTCGTTTAGCATGAATTTGCGAAAGGAGAGCGTGGCTTTCTCGTTGGCCAGCCACCGACGGCATACTCGGAGTGAGCTTATGAAATTTCATGGGGAAAATACACTACGTACCAGCTACCGTTACGAGAGCAAGCTATTTTGTATATTCATGTCGCGAGACCGACGTCGAAGGCAGAAGACAGCGATCGCGAGGGAAGAAAAGAGGGAACACCGAACACCGTGTGTCCGATATAAATTCTCAACGCTGTGCAAATGGTAAGTGGGCTGCGGGGGGGGGGGTCTTGTTGAGCGAATTGGGTGAGACTAGAGGAAACTATGGGCTACGCGTATATACATCAAATATAGAGAGCATGTTTCAAAGTTGACAAAATCGAAATAACATTAATAAATAAATAAAATTATTTTTTTGTAAAAAATTTGACCTCAGTACTTATGCGAATTTATGTGGTAACATGAGTATTCACCAAACAATTGACCAATTTGCTATATATTGAAAGCTCGCTTGTATTGAGAACTGAACAAAATATCACATGTAGCGTCAACATTACAGAACATCCTTGACTTTTTACAACCCAAAACAGTGTGTGTTTGGTGGGGAAGTTCCAGCGAAAACCGAGTATCTATCAAGCGGTGAAAATAATTGTTTGCGCGCCACTCGCCCAATAATTGCATTACTACCGGAGAGACACGGGAGAGTGTGCGTTAGACATCGCGAAATTTAAATCCATTTTCCGGCACGCGGTTGACAAATTTCCGGCGATCTGAACGGGACAAATTTATTCGATGAAGCGTAGACGGTAGAAGGATGACGACGATGAGGCGATGGAGGAGGAGGAGGAGGAGGAAGCGAAGGAAACATAGGAAGTGAGACGGAGGAACCAGATGCAGGCATCAGGAAGCTAGCTTGCACATTAATTGCTGGCGTATATCACGAACCGTGCAAGTAGAAGCTACTACTGCTGCCGCTGCTACTGTACCACCCGAGTGCCGTGGGGAACGAGCAACATAATTTATACGGAAATAATGCAGGGCTCTCGACGCTTGACGCTCTGACACCGTGCCCGACAACATCCTCGCGTGAACTCTCTGACCAACAGATCATTGCATGGCAAACAAGAAGAGTTCGACGTCGAAGGGAGAAGGAAGATTTATCTTTCTCGTTAATATCAACCTAAAATTAGAATTTTCATTTTTTAAAAACTGCGTAGAAATATACCCGTGGCTTTATAAACGTAGACTGATCTAATTTTTGTAAATTTCTTATTGTACTTTTGTTGTTGTTGTTGTTGTTGTTGTTAAATTGACTTCTCTTAATTTTTGCAAAACCTTTCCGAGGTATTCAGGTCACGATTTCTTTCCAATTCCCGGAAAAAGCTGCGAGTGCAATCGCTGAGTTTGACGTGTATGAAAGAATATCGTCCTACCTGTTTTTCATGCTCGGAACAGCGCCATAGAAATCATAGATCGTAGTTTGGACGCGACGTTGGATAGTGAATAGAGAAAAGAGAAAAGCAAAGGCAGTCGACAGGGTAAGGCGCAGGGGGGGGGGGGGGGGGTGAGGGGCATTTCCACGTTGTTGCTTGAATGCGCGTTAAAGCTCGGATTATCCTCGCGGCTTAAATTCCTCACCCCTACATAAAGCTCTAGCGTTCTGCGTAACGCGCACCGCTTGCCAATGCTCGGTCCCTCTTTCTCCCTTTCCAACCCCTTTGAAACAGTCGTCGAGTGACGGACGAACAGACAGAGACATAGGCGGACAGACCAGCGCCATATGCCGGTACAGATTACATCGGAACGGGCGGGAGGCTAATGTTATTAAAAAAATCCCCGGGTGCGCAAATGAAAATCCTCGTGCTCGCCGCTCCGTACGAGCTATTGCATCTAGATACGCGTTCCTGCGGTGAGAGGCTACTCCGCATATCTGAGAGAATGCAGGGAGCGAAAAAATGCGTACGGACGTACCAGAGAGAGACTTACTGGTCGACAGGACGCAAAATATCCATCATTCTGACTGGAGTGAAGTTCCCCGTGCAAACATTTAGACGGCGGGTCTTTTAAAAATATCTTCATATTTCTTTTGATTTCGTCATAAGTAAAATTACGGCTCCATATAGGTTCACTCGTGGTATCCATGATAGGGAATTCAGTCTTGCGCCCGACTCAGCCCAACCATCTACAACAATCTTTACGGGCGTTGTGTTTAAAGCCATATTAGCGGCACCAACAGAGGATCCTCTTACGCGCAGAATGTCATCCATAATGGGGTCAATACACAAATCATACTCAAAGCTGATTCATTATAGCAATGCTTTGCAATTGTAGTAAGTTCAGCGGTACTATGAAAGAAATTATAGACAATAAGAGCTAAGATATTCATTAAAATACACATGTATAGAGTATAATTGTTTTCTCGAACACATATCTAAATGGACTGTGTACGGGGGCTGACCACTCGTACGCCAAATTTTTTTTAGGTCATCTCGTTCCACTACCGAGGGTTTTTACTTGGCTAATATGTTGGTATCAATTTGTTTTTTTTTTTAAATTTTTATGCAAGCATTTTTTTTAAGATTTTTTTTGTCTTGTTAATGGTCACAATTGTAATACTTAGCGTAAGGTTATTTTTTTATTTTTTTTATTTTTTGGGTGTATATAATTCGAAGGTGTCAAAATAGGAAAAATAAATAAAAAAAAAATAATAATTCCGTAAGCAGGAACCGGCTACAGTGTTGAGATAGAGCTTTCGGAATGACTTATGGAGTTATTAACGGGCCGGATGTACACTAATTAAATACGTGTCATCGGTAACAGGTTTCTACGTGGTCAGAGCGAGTCTCCCTTTCCAACTGCCACTTTCGCAGGCGTTGTGAGAGCGGTAGCGGCCTCTGGACATCACCGCACCGCTCCGGGCGACTACGCATAGGTTTGCTTTTTTAATCAACGTTGCCCACCGGTCATTATAAAGCTCGTTCAAAGCCCCATAACTCTCTAGCCGACGGTTGGCGTGGCGTATGCTGCGAGTACACACATTGTGGCGGAGCGTCAAAAGGACAGAGAGAACTATAATTTTGGAGGGAGAGGGAAAACAGGAGGGGACGACTGTAGAAAACACAAATGGCGGGCACAACCAACGTCGACGGCGACGACGACGACGACGACGACGACGACGACGACGACGACGACGACGACGACGACGACGACGACGACGACGACGACGACGACGACGACGACGACGACGACGACGACGACGACGACGACGACGACGACGACGACGACGACGACGACGACGACGACGACGACGACGACGACGACGACGACGACGACGACGACGACGACGACGACGACGACGACGACGACGACGACGACGACGACGACGACGACGACGACGACGACGACGACGACGACGACGACGACGACGACGACGACGACGACGACGACGACGACGACGACGACGACGACGACGACGACGACGACGACGACGACGACGACGACGACGACGACGACGACGACGACGACGACGACGACGACGACGACGACGACGACGACGACGACGACGACGACGACGACGACGACGACGACGACGACGACGACGACGACGACGTTATAAAAATTGCGAAAGAGAGCGAGTCTCCCTTCGTTATCGATAGCCCCGTATATTTTATGACGTTAACGAGTCCCGTCGTTTTGTCGAGACTATAAACTCACGCGAGCGAATGCGAGCTATCGCCCCCACCGCCTGAACACCCCTAATGCCGCTCTCACTGTCCACCAGCAACCAGCACGTCCAGTTCTCATGCTGGATGGACGCGGACGGATGGTTCATCTACCTTCTTTTTCTCGCTTTTTTTCCCCACCATTTTCAGACCGTGAAGGGCAGGCGGGACTGCTGCCGACGTTTAAAATGATCATGTACTCCCCCTACCGAAAAGATATATCGGTGACTTTACGCACTCAGTGTCGCAAGAGTCCAGGAAAAAATGGTTATGGGAGTTTGTTTGCCAGATTACTGATCATTAAGTTGTAAAACAGTTATACGTCGTGAATTATATGTATATATCATGCAGACTTTTTCTACAAACGTTGGGCCTTGTTTACAAGGAAATAAAATAAAAAACACTTAATAATATTCTTGTCATTGATTGTTATTTTCCTTCTTCACATTTTCAAAGGTGTCGTATTTTTAACAGGCAGCCCCGGTCTAGTGCTGATCAAAACTGCTCTCGTGGTCGTTGCTCAACATCTCTAGGATATCAGTGTACGTCACACGGTCTTCTCCTGGCAGTGCTTACCTATGAAGCTTAAGCCACGCGTCCGGGTTAATAGGACGCTTAACGCTCAAGCCTCGCCTTAGCTATTCCCCAGGCCCGTCAGTAACACCGTAATGGCATAGAGCGAGCGTCCCGTAATAGGAGAAACGGATTTGCCTCCGCTCGATGATATATTCGTTTCATTAGCCGGGCTTAGCGCTTGCACCGTGTCTGCTGTTGGCTTGCTACAACCAGCTACTGGATACGACGTTCCTCCGTATTCTCTTCATTCTCCTCCTTAGAAGCTATCCCTATGTCCTTCGAGACGACAGCGGGCTGGGGATATCCTGATATCCTGACTCGACTGAACGTCCAGGGACATCCTTGGAATTCGGGAACGAGCTGTGTAATAATCGTCGGCCACAGTTACACGATGCAGTTTCTACACGTCATCTTGTCGCTATTGGACTCTTGGTATATTTCTGTAATGGTTGTTCTTTTTCCAATAATCCATTGTCAACAAAAACAGTAAATGTAAGACTCTTTATTTTCAGAGTAGTATCAATATGTCCTTTACCATCGAACACTGGCAAAGGACATCATTTGAAATATTCTGACATAAGGATTTCGAATAAAAATGTTGAAGAAAAGAAAAAAATTGCAATTAGGAATGAAAAACATCTCATCGAACTTTGCATATATCAATTGATTTTATTTTCCATTTGCAAAGTGTTCACATATCAGGAACACATATTGATGCACCAAATTGTCGAAGCACTTTTCAAAGTTTAGTCATTTGTTTAACGTGTGGTCCTACAATTGACCCGAAGAAAATTCTATTCGTCGCTTATCAATGTGCCAATGCGGAAGAATGATCGGGTGTCAAAGGTACGAGTGACACAAGCGTCGAGGAACGAGAAACGATGAATAATAGTCGGACGGCCATTTTTTCATACTACCGGCATTAGGAAAATTAAAACGGTTTTCTTTATCTGCTTGAATAAGCGTCTGCGAAATGCGAGATTGTGAGATAGGGTGGACCGGAGTTTGAAGTCGTGTCGGGCATGTCTCCGGTGGAGAACGAAGGTCGCCGTTGAGATCGAGCGCGGTCGCGGATCTCAGCTCGTATCTCCACTTCGCTTTTCCTATGCTCCTTTTATACCTTCTCTTTTTTCCCTCGTCACTTTCTTCGTCCTTTCCAACGAGTAACCCATCCCTTCCTCGGAACTGCGATGCCGTCGCATCGCGAAACTTGCAATTCATTACCGGATGTCGTCCGCGACGCTCTGGTTCCCGCGATCTGCAACCGTCGGAGGAAAGTAAAATGGAGGTTCAAGCGTAGACAAATCGACGTGATAGAAAAGCTCACGAGGGGACTCTGCATGCAGTAATCTGCATAGGGATCCGACAGGATGCTGTTTGGAATGTTTTCGGACGGCCAGCTGAAACACACTGACAGACCTACAGACAGAAAGAAATTAATGAATGCTTTTTTTTTGGAATCTAGGACCCTCGCAACGTCTGTTTCCATAAAATCTGGAAGTCTACCATTTTTTTTGGATTAAAATACTTTCTCTGGAACCAGAATATGTAAGGGACCGAGTTGGAAACTGGCATTCTCAAACTGATTTCTGTGCAGTGCATGTGCCGGAGGAGTAAAAAAAACGAGGGAATAACATTTATGGAGAGATCCTGATTATCAGCGGAATTCGTAGCCGCGCGAAAAAGAATCATCGTCCTCTAAGTCTACCTTTAATGCTGAGAGAACGGAAGGTAATCGAGGGAAAATAAAATATCTCTTGAACATCGTGGCGGATGGAATAATTTCTCTTGAATTCCTCGCGAGAATGCAGTCGATGAGTGGAGGTGTCAATAAATCGGGCGGTAGAATAAGAACGGGAAATCGACATGGATGTACTTTATTTGGTCTCCCTCACATAGCGCTGCTACTGCATACAGAAAAATACAGAGGGTATGAAGTACTGTGGAGCTTATTGGTGTCGAGTTCTTTGAGAACCTCTGCACCCGAAAGTGTTATATACGCTAGCGAGTGACTTGAAACTACGCGAGAACGGAAATAAGAGATGGAACGGATGGTATCCAACATGCCGTGCGAACGTGGTCCTTGGGAAAGACGAGCTGAGCGTCGCAGAAAGAAAACTTCAGGGTTAGTCAGACTCACTCTGTAAGGATAGAGACGAGAGAAATAAAGAATGAAAAAAAAGAAAGATGCGGTAGAAAAAGGAGCGCGCGATCTTGCGGCTAGACGTTCTTATAGCCCATATCTATAACTCATGTCCCGTGTAACTTATAGCTGCAGACACATGGCGTACGCGCGGGGGTTTCTCTTTACTTTTTTTAATACGATTCCTTCTGTCGTTTCGCTCTCTCTCTCTCTCTCTCTCTCTCTCTCTCTCTCTCTCTCTCTCTCCATTCATATTTATATAAAACTGACAGTAAGGAGCGAGAAAGAAAGAAAGAGAGAGACATACTGGAGCCTAGGATAAACCGACCAGTGAATCAGCAGGGCCCGATGAATTGAGAGAAGGCTACAGTGATTTTTCAACCGACAGGAGCCTTTTTTATTTTCGCTAAATGTTCCTCACATGATGCCCGATTTATTTGCAAAGTCCCGAGAACCATGGCCAGTACTGAGTCGACTGCAGGCCGAGCGTTGTTTATATTTTACAACTACCGCCGACTACAGGGAATCTCTTAGCATCGACGACAGTGCGATGGAATATACTGGTCTACGTTGTCCGCAGAGTAGAAAGGAGAAAATTGCAAGTGGGTGATGGTAGTTTCTCTGTAGCTTACGCAGCAGCAGCAACAAGGGTTACGAATTCTATTTGGTATTCATGCTGACAGGTTGTCTCTATTGACTGTGGATAAATCCCGCAGAGTAGCAGAGCAGTGGTTGTGCTGTAGTTCGTAGCAGTCCTATTAGTAGATGTATCGCTGTGCTTTCCATCTGACTCTGTTTCCGTTATATTCCAACGTCGAGAGTCGCTCGCATAAATAAATATAGCTCGAACGCGTAGCGATGGTGCTCTATATGAGAATCGTGTTCACTTATATTGGTATATACGTGCTATAATATACTTCATCGAGAGGGATAAACATCCGCAGATCCGCGGCACGAGTTTGCGGCACGTACCACGAATATATTCCGTACATGCGACCCTCTCTCTGGATCTCACTGTACAGCAACTCAGCGTATAGGCTTCGGCCAATCTACCCGCACGTCGATGCATTTCGATTTATGTACTGCGTACGCACGTAGAAACAAACCGCATCGAGAACTACGATCTGATCCGTATGCGAAACTATAGGGGCTCCTTGTGCTACTCGCACGCAGAGAATAATCGATGCCTTATAGATATGTTTGCGTAGACAAAAAGCGGAGAGAAGAGCGTCGTCCTCTCTGTATCTCCAGCAGCGCGGACGCAGACACTGACAAACGTGACACTCAAGAAGGGCGCGAGATAAAAATCACAGGTCTTCTAATCAGCGATAATAGTAATATAAAAATATATTAGGAAAATTGAAGAGGGTCGGGTTCGATCTTGTGTGAATTGCCACAGACTGCCTCAAACGTGTCATTACTGTGCACAAAGCACAGTAATGCCACGAATGGTTTTTTTAAAGCACGATTCGGACCGTTCCCATTACCCACAAAATTGTACGGAAAACGCTATTAAAGTTGCAGTGGGAAAACCTTTCTTTCCACTCGTATAAAAGGAAATCAAAAGCGCGTTTAAAATAGACTATTAACTATGAGCATGGATTTTTCGAATCTCGCACTGCATTCTCACTTGATACTCCCTTCGGTGTCATTTTTTTGCCAACTCCGTTATCGAGAGCAGAGTGGTGTAACATTGTGAAAGGTATATAATGCGATAACAACCGTCCGATAAAGCGCAAGTTATAACACTTTGGGGAGAAAAACATGGAAGTAAGCGACGCGCTGGGAAAACGAAACCTCCCGTTCCCGCTCTATCTCTTTCGCTTTCCCCTCAGTCTTGTTCTCTATGATGCTTCAGTTCCCAGAGCTTGCTTTTCCCCCTCTTGCCTCTTTTTACAGCAAACACGGATTGTATTCCTGTGTCCGTGTATGGGCCTCGGGCGTTTGCTCTCGAGTGGGGCGAGCGCCCGTGTACTCGTGGACCTCGGCTCGATTTTTATTCCCGTGGTAATGGCGTTGGCTATATTGCGTTAAGTGGCGCAATGAAATGTAAAATATGCTTGTTAACGCGTTAGTGGAGGAAGCATCGGCTGGTACGCTCTCTATGCTGTGTGCGAGTAGCCTATAGACTCTCGAGTGCACGAAGGAAAAAGCGGATAGTGAAAGAAAAAAGGTCACAAAAAGGGTAAAGCGAGCGCGGTAGGGAAGTTTGTAGTTTTTATATGCAGCCCCTCTGCTGTTCTCGCTACATCGAAGATATGTAGCCTACCGAAGACTCGTCTGGGTGCTTTTATCAGGCGCTCACATACATTTCGTCCTTTCTCCCGTTTCATCCTTGAAAATCTTCTTTGTGAGTATTCGTTTTTGTAATAGATTACAAAGGTGCAATTACAATGTTTCGTCATGACGAAATTACGGTGTCCGGAATGGACTTTGGGAGTCTCAAATGCCGAAGCCCGTCCGAGAATCCATCCGGAATTCCCGCCAGGACTGCTCGGACTCCATCCGGGACGACTTTTTTTTGCGCGATATATAATATCTGAGATAGGAGACTGCTGCGGGATTTGGTAACAATGGGCTTGCAAGCAGAGTGGACTACTCCTCTTCTCGACCACTTTGATTATACATAGTCGCATCGTTCTGGGTCTCCGCGGTGCGGTTTGCTGCGTTCCATAGCCCGGTCACGTGTTACTCTGGAGCTACGCGCCCTCTCAGACGACGAGTCGAACTTGGAAGCTTCCAACGAAGAGTAGAAAGAAGAACATGCACTCTTTATCTTTCTTTTACCCTTCTAGGGAGCTTTGAAACCTTACGCTCCTTCGTGGGCGAGCGTGTTACCACTCTCAGCATTATGGTCACGTGCGACCAACTAGGGACACAGGTACGGGACACGGTTACGGCTTAAACAGGTCGGCTTCCGGTCCTCTGTCGCGATGCTTTTTTTTCTTTTCTTCTTTCCTTTTTCGCCTCTATCAGCACTTTTGCCATGTTCCCGCGGCAAATCACAATTCCCGTAAAAGGGATTTCTTAACACATTGCCCAGGCGTTCGGTGAGCCTGTCCCAACCATAGAAGCAGCAGTTTGTTCAACGTATCTTGTATTTTAATAAAGACATCGTTATCTTTCCTGTCACAAATTTCCGGTTGTATGCGAGTGAACGCGGGAACTAAGTCCTCTGCGGTGCTACCCGGCAAAGTTTACCGAATGTACGTGGAAAAGTGGTCGTTTGCTCTGAGAAGGATTGAGCATATATACATGAAGCGAGAGTGGAGAGCGAGAGGGTTGCTTCGGTAGCCTCGGTGAGTCGTTTACACTCTGGTGTGGAGCGAATAAGCCGAGCTGCGAGATAGAACGAACGAGGACAAGAAGTATAGTCGACAATATGTACAGAGAGCGAGAGATCGCTTTGACCCTAGACTCGTCCGCAGGGATACTTGCCTCGAAACAAACTCGTCGGGCGGTTCACCCGCGACTGTGTATATTCCGTTCTAACGCTCTGAGAGTCCCGTCGAAACGACAAACGCTCCGAGTTGTGCCAAGCAATGTTCGTTCCTGCTCGAGCTGCCGTCGTTCAGTCAACCGCACTTTGGCCTCGAGTGTGCCGCCGCCTAGCCGCGCACATCTCCGCGGATACACAAGTACCGGACATGGTAGAGAGAAAGCTCGTTGTGAGAGAATGTGCTTGCGACCACACTGTGAGAAAGAGAAAGGAAGCTTGCACGTCAGCGAGCAAAGCTGGCTATGGTGGACAACAATTGCGCATTCATCGAGGAGTGGCTGGAACCGAGCAGAGGTATAATGCTTCCGTTTACGGTTCGCATCAACTGGGTATACAAGTTTTATTCCGCCTGAACAAAAGGATGCAGAGTACAACCTTGCATATTGCTTTCTCATTATTTTTCATCTTTCATAAAGCCACCTTAATGAGGAAGTATTCTAACAATTTTCATTTAACATTAAAGGAAGTTGGAAAAAATGTAAAATTACGAGGAAGCGTTGTGCGATATACTGATTTGTATAATTTTATTTTTTTTTTAAATCAACGCTGCAAAGTGGAACCTTGAACATAGGCACACAGGCCTTGCTATGAGGCAGTATGAACTCAAGACCGACTGTATCGGCACAGGTTTTTCCGTAGTTTCCCTATGCCCACTGGCGAATGCGATACAGTTGGCTACGGATGAAACCTCGAAAATCCGAGAGTAAAACAGGGTGTCGGAATACCAACTGGCGCTGTTGCTAATGTTGCCTTCTCTAATTAAAACGCATTGTTTATGTATTCTCGGCACGGAAGGTTCAAATATCGTTTTTCTTCCTTTATTTCTTCCCCGCTGGATATAACTATCCCGTATGCCAACACACCAGCTAAGTGATGCTCGACTCTCTGGTAGTAGTGGATTCATCGGACACAGAGAGGCACACAAGGCGAGAGAAGAATTCTAGCTTCTTCTGCAAACGTTTAGAACACTGGTCGGTCTCTTGCATTACTCTCTGACCCTCATAGTATACTCCACGTTCGCGGAGAAGAAGCGGGGAATAAACGTGGGTAAAAGTAGAAAATTCTTGCTAGCTCGCAATGTTTTTTTTCTCATTCGTCCGTTGGTTCCTCCCATCTTCAAATAACAGGAGGTGGAGAGGGAGACAGAGACAGGGGGGAGGCTGGCCGCAGGTACTTTTATTTCGTACCTCCTGGGGGATTATGGTCTCTACTGCAACAACACCCACCGACAGTATTGTCGGATCCATGCTCATATAACTGAATATTGTCTTCCAGAACGTAGCCCATAAGAACAAGAGAGTGCACGCGACTCTGGTGCGCGCAGCAGTGGAAAATTACGTGGCGACCTCGACCGCCCACACACTCTCCCACCCTGCTGCCGCTATACTGATACAGATTGTAATTGTATGTAAAGCGAGCACCAGTAAACTATACAGACCTGGAAAGCGGACAAAAAGAGCGTACAGTCTCGTTTAGACCTACGTTTAGTAGCCCATAAGTGGTGCAGGCAATTCATGATCTGACTTCAACAAGATGTGTATTAGACTCTCTACAAAAAGAGCGTTATTTAGCTTTTTCTTTTTCCAATTTCGCATTTAATCAAGCCATAATTAGAAAGACAAAACTCATAGCGCGGGTTCGGAGACATCCTAGCTCTGAGAGGGACTAATAGGGGGTTCAAAATATGCCGGGGGGTTTATTGGGGTGACTTAGAAAAATCTTTCTCTGGAGGGGTGCTCATCGGAAGCACTTGGAAAAATCTTCGCCCGGAGAATAGCTCACAGATAAGCGACTTATATTTTTCGAGAGCCCGACGTATTGAAACTTTTTAAAAAGAATTTTATCAATAATTGTTAGATTTAAATCTCTTTATTAACGAGTTGTAATATCGTCTTTGTTTTTTTTCCAGATATTGGAACTAAACGTATTCTATTCACCTAGGAGCCGATAAAACAGGTAATATTGTTTATTATGCATTAGTTATGACATCGAAAAAAACTCAAACTTTTACTAAAATATTTTCCTGGCAAATGATCAATCATAGAATTAGTAATGTAATTGTTTTTATATCATGAAACCATAATAACTCAAAATTGATGAAGAAATTGAAAAGTGAGTACTTATCAATTAAATTCAATTGAAAGGAAGAAAAGTCAATGTTTAAAGACAAATATTAATCTAAATGATATACTGTTTTATTTTCATGAAATCGTGATGATGGAACTCGCAGCTATAATTTATTTCTGTAAGTGATATAAAAGTGCATTGAAGCATCAATTTTTTGCTACTTTTTGAATTTGGAAATTACGGCCTGTGAAATTCGCATATCAATTGTTACGATCTCACTAAATTACTGTGGATTCACAAACACCTTTTTTCATAGCCTTTAAAATTGATAAAATTATTCAGAATGGAAGCAATGGTAGCATGTTTGCACATGTTAGTTAAATAGCAAATGTAAATGCTCTTTGAGCGCATTTACAATCATTTACATTTACAATCTGTAAATATTAAGCAATTAAGTTGAAAGTTATATTCCATGTTCATCTAGAATATTGTAGAAAAAGGCAAATAAAAAATGGTAACGCAGCCTAATATCTATATGTATATCTAGCTGGTACTGAGAATTCGAGTGCACGTTCGATACATTATCACTGTTCTGTAGTCGTTATGGATTGTACAGTAGGTATGAAGAAATTCATGTCGATGCTCAGAGGAGGGCGGTTTAGGAGCTTAGGTGACGATGACGGTGAGCGTTAAGGTATCGCCAAGGTGTGCTCTGTGCTACAGTGTTATTGCCTTGTTATACGGCCATGGGAGATGTAACCATTGTGGTTATGGCTTGAGTCTCTCTAGCCTCTGTACCTGAGCACTGGAGCCTCGAAGCTCTCTCACGAGCCAAACTACCTCGTACGCACGTACCGCTTCCAACAGCATCGATGCACTATCACCCTTCAGCGTATTTAGCCCATCACCGGTGTATTGCGCCCATCCCGAGTACACGTACCCACTTACCGAAAATCTAGCACCCTGTGTGCATGTATACAGAGTGGATGTACAACATTCGGGCCAACGAGTATCTCTGTGTTGTACCTATTTGCGTACCTATGAACGCGCCACGTTCTCGATACTGCCAACGTCGACAGACGTGTTGCGTGTGTATGCAAAGATGTTAGAGTGTAGACATGTGCAACGGGGGATGAGCAAGCACATACTGTAAATACAGTTTAGCGTAGGTATACGATATCCACGTCGTGCCACGAAATTTAACGTTTACCATTCAATTCAATTATTAGTAGAACAATTAATGTTGGGATAAGCTTTTAAAGTGCCATTCAACTGAGGGAAACGGCGATGAACTGTAAATTAAAGCACTCATGTAAGTTATTAAGACAGTGAAGTAAGGTATTTGAGGTACATGGTAATCAAGTCCTGGCTGAACCACGTGTCGTATAATTCAAAAACTTATAACATTTTTCGGTATTTCACAAATTAGTTAGCCAATAAACTTCGTGTACTTTACAGAATATTAAATAAATATTCTTAGTGACTTGAGTTAGTTTGGTTAGACTGGTTTAACGACTTTGACAAAGATTTTTATTCTCTTCCGTCGTACGACGAAATGAGTGTGGCTATACGATACGATACCAAGAGTACAATTTCTATACTCTTCGATAACTCTAATTCTAAAGCTTTCCTTTGATATTCTTCAATTTTCGAATCTATACTCGAGCTCTATTGCATAATTCCCAATGCACTATTCGTATCTACAAATGGACCGACACGTGCATGTGTGGTGTGGCAAAAGGCCGACGGTTTCTTATGTAGCGAACAAGGGTAAGCCCCGCAACGGGTGGTTCTGTGTTGCGCGCCCTCGTCGACTCTCGGAGTAGCGACAGCAACGGTAGCAGTAGGGAGAGAAAGCTAAACGAGAACGGAGTATCGCCAGCCGAGTTAATCTACTTGAAAGTGAGACGAACGACTTCGCATATAACACGTTCAACGTGTACGTGCGGAGAAGGAACGAATTGGCGACAATTTGTCGTACGAAGTGGGAATATAAAGAGAAAGGGGAAGAGAGCGAAAGCACGAAGACCGTATATAGCACGGCCCAGGCCAGATAGAGGCTATACCAAAAGAGGAAACCTGCTCTCCTGTGCAATGTTAATTTCGGACGTGGATAAATGCAAGCGAAATTGTGAAAAAATGAATCGCACTCACGGACAAGAAAAATATTATAAAAATCTGCAGCAGCAGCAGCAGCAGCAGCAGCAGCAGCAGCAGCAGCAGCAGCAGAGGCTGTAAGGTAAAAGGGGGAGGAGTCAGAAAAATTTCAGAAGCAGTTATATGTAGATAACTCTATATATACATGTAGAAAGCTCTTATAGTAAGTAAAGTTAATGCAAGAATAATAACGGCAATTAGATAAGAGAGAAGAGATCGTCGGGGTGAGTCTGACTGATTGCACTAGAGTCTACTTCTGAAGTTAAGTTTAAGCAAACAACACAGTTCCAGGAAGTAGTTCTCGGGTTGGTGCAGTCCCCTGCTGGATTATACCAACCAGCGCGCACGAACGATCTAATTGATCTAGTCAAGCGTGTTAGAGGAAACGGGATGACGCTGATCTCCGCGGGACCTCGTTATCCTCATTCTACCGCTTCGGAGTTTATTAATCGCCCTCGATTTCACGATTGTTCACTATAGAAGTGCTTTATTCCGGCCTCAACTGCGTATTGTGTGACGACATATATGAATAAAACTGACGGTATCGCTGGTACTTCATGTCTGTATAACAGTCACCCTTCTCTTTAAAAATCTTTTCTTCACTAATAAAAAATAATAAATATAGTAAGATGTAGGTGATTCAAGACGAGTGTAAGGTTTCACAATGACACATACTATTTTCTTAAAGTTGGCGTGAGAAGTTGGATACTGGGATGGCATATTACGATCCAGATTATTGATTATCAATGACGAATTTAGTCAAAGGAACTGTCGATATGTCGGTAAATTTCGATTTTGCCAGACTCAGTCCCCTTAAATGACAATAAATATTTCTTCTCGAGCAATAATAATCGATGCAGCACTTTTTTTGTTTCGAAAAGTAAGCATAATTTTTTATTCCGGGAGTGTCAAAACATATATAACTATACTTAGGTATAAGAGGTGATCTTTTAGTACACCCAACAATACTTGCTTCTAGGATTGTCTCTCTCTGCTGAGCTTTGCATAGCCGGATTCGTTGAGTCAAGCGTGCGAGGCAAATCTCCGTGCGCGGCTACCGAGTTTATCCCTCAGTAAGGAAGACGCCCGCGAGGCTTTGCTTGTTGCGGGACAAGCGCCCGTTGTTGTTACGAGACGACAGGCTCGCGACGGCTGCACAGAAATTAATATAAATCTCATTCCCTCGACCGGCAGTGCTTTAGGTACCACCAATGCCGCGTTATAACACTTTGTTCTGTGCATTGTCTTACGCAACGAGCTTTTCTCATTCGCGTTACAGCTTCTCCCGCTGCTCCTGCTGTCGCTGCTCTCTCATTACCCATTCCCGGCGATCCGGGCGTGACGCAAACAAGCTACCGTATCCGACATTAATTTATACGACGAACTTGCGAGCTGAAGAGCATGCATTTCGTATAACTCGATTAAATCTTGAATGCATACAGACCTATGTTATAATTTAATATGTAATTGAGGATTAAATACCCATGTACGAATTCTGGTATACCCCCGAATTTATCGATAGTATTACTAAGATAACATAGACGATACTCAGTCGGGGGTCGTCCAAGTACTGGGCGCGTACATATTTTTTCATTTTTGGACTAATATATAGTCTGTATTTTCATGTCTTATTACACCGCATAGTCTTTGAGGCCCAAATTTTCAACAAACTATGAAATCTTATTGATGTAACGAAATAAAAAAACATCCGTGTTTTCCAGGAATACCGCAAAGACTCGTGAAAAGAATCAACGGAAAAAGGTGAATAATAATATTCTCTGCGAAAGTTATAATAGAAACAAGTTATTTCGCTTTCCACCAGTTTGCCTTACTATAAAGAGTCGAGGACTAGCATGGGAGGAAACTTGGGGATGCGGCTGCGAGGAATATAGTTGACGAGGCTAACCGAGAACACCGCAAACTCACGCGCGATACCCGCGCGCGACAGAGATCTAGATTGCCCAGATAAATTTGCTTTCGGTGTCGACGGGAGGGCCGGTAAAATCTGCCGCCTTTGGCGCCATCGTCGCGTCTTCGTCCACAATCTGTGTCGACCATTTTCCACCTAATACTATCACCGTAAATACGAAACGACATTCGATATGCACTGTCTCCTTCCTATTTCCTGCTATATATGGCTTTTGTGCAACACCATGCGTCCGACATTCTCACTAACCAACATTTTGGAAGTCTCGCTCACCCTCTAGCAAAAGCTCCGCGCACACCAGTTTAACCAGGCGTGCCATTACTTTTGCCACCAGCAACACAAAACCGGTATATACAGATACTGGAGTAGCAAGGCACGAAGAGGGAATGAGGTGTACGAGAACCACGGGAGCAACACTGTCGCTCGAAGGTCTTCCTCCATTTACGCTCCAGTGGAAACACACCCACACCCTTTGCCGTAGAACGCACATACAAACTGTCGCGAATAACAGAGAGGGATAGAATCTTCCTAGCCTTCAGCGGTAGAATTTCTCCGTAGCATTGTAAACCATCAAGTGCTATACCCATGGTATACAACCGAGCGAGCCTCGTCACAAGCTCGAACAGCATAGAGCGCCGGCTGTGCGCAACACAGCCGGCGCTCTATACGTATGAGGTATTCCCGGCCAAGTCGACGAGCTTTGTCCTCCAATTGTTTCTTATTGCAACGAATTTGATCATATAAATCGTGGACACTGGTCTCTGACGCACTTGAATATCTGTAATGTTCAAAAAAAGGATTCAAAATGGAACCTTGGACATTGCTTCCTTATTATTTTTCACTATTTTTGGGTAGTACTATTTATGAGGAAGTATTTTCATCGGTTTTGGCTTCCTCATCGAGAAAGCTTTGAAGAAGCTCAATAAAAAATAAAGCTAAAAATCTATTCCACTTCCCGTTAAATACCCCATATATTTCCAGGTATGTACTGCCTATGGTACGGTGCGGAAGGTGGGATGAGATAGGACGGTATAAAGTCGTGCACACTTGCCCGAATAACATTTGCACATAGAAAAGCTTAACGCGTTGGAAATGTAAACGTGAAATCTACTATCCTCACCGCAAGTCCTGGTTACGCGTTCCAAAAGCCCACGGAAATAGGTACTGTACTACAATTTAATATAATTGCACAGCCAGCACGTAGACTTGTATTGTCCTGAGATCTTTACGCAAATTAGACTGTAACGTAAATACATATACGCGAATAGGAGGCCCTTATAAAGAGCATGGAATGCGAAGTAAAGCTCCGGTATGCTTGAACCGCCGTTTGCATAGTCTCTATAATTCAAGTACCTCTGTATTCATTGCTATCGAGGATTCCGCCTAGCCCAGGATTCTCTGGCTTCTGTCTAGTTTAAGGGACGCGAATTGGACCGGTAGTCCGCGACTAGGGATGGCAGAGGTCGCGCGCCAGGGATACCCCCATCGCTGTGCGATGCTACAGCGGGCGAGAGAAACGGAACTCGGTAGACTCGGTTAATTAACGAAACCCACATGGGACGGCAGTGGCAGTGGCAGTCTGGACGCTCATTTGCGTTGTGTGTCACTTCCCCTTGCTGGATTTGTCCCTCCGGCGCGAGGGTGCAACATCCAACGTGTTCACCCTGGTCCGACAAATACGAAGAGATGTCTGGAGCAGCAGGACGTTCGGTGGTAGAACGCGATCTCTGATCCGCTACGTGCAATAAACGAGCGTGACGTTCAGAGTTCGAAACCCCACAGCCCCTTCTGCATTTACATATCCTTGTCGTTTTTGTCAGTACACCAGTCAAACGAATCCTCCTTCCATCCTTTTCGGGTACACGACGAATAAGTTATTTAGGAAAAGCCTTTCGAACTCGCTTTGCACTTATAGCTAAAGGATCGGAGAGTTATATAAGGACTCGTATCGCGTGAGACAGATTCCCCCAGGGATCTGGCCTTTGCCTTTAACCACATAGAACGCCTTGCTCAGTGTTTTCTCATGTAGTTCGCTCTCCTCGCTTTTCCCGCTTTTCCTTGACGACTTTCAACGGTGAGCGAGTTCTTTTATCCCTAAAGCTTCGAGATAACGAGTGGAATCGTTAGTTTGCCGAGTAGAACATAACTTCCCCAAGAGAGTATGGCCTCTACAACGTGTCACTCATGATGTTTGGGGCACAATCAGTCATCTCTTGCCTTTGTTGGCATATAATGTAATTGCGATGTTAACGCCCAAATATAGAATATCATTAGGTTTTTGTTTGTCCTATAAAAATTAAAAATAATCAGAAGCGAAATTCTTGTGATACGGTGTTTCGAATCAATTGGCTCATTTTGCCCAGCTGTCCGACAGATTGCTCAATAACTGGGGTACAACAGCGACATTTTCCAAGCTGCTTATTTATATATCTTCGATGTTTTTGGAGTACCGATATCAGCTGCACTGTAAGCCTGAATGTTAACAGTAACCGATCATGAATGCTATTTTTTTATTACACTATTTTACAATAATTAGCATTTATTGGAAAAAAAAAAGCGATACATTGTAGCCACTCTCCTCTATGGATCGAAAGGGGGTGTTCGAACGAAATGGAATAACAAACCTGACGGACACTGTTGGCATTGATTTATGCGCTCGCGCTTTGAGAGGGAAATTAGAAAGGATTCCTGGTGAATTCGGATAGAGAGCATGGTCAGCCGGACATCCCGAGACAAATAGGGAATGGCCGAATTGTTGTACAAGGAGAGTCGTCCGTTAGCCAAGGGTCAACGATCTCAGGCTCTAGCTTTGAAAATGGCACACAAACGTCTGCAGGAATTGTCGTGGTCAAGCACACTGGTTACGCTTTATTCTGGGATATGCGGAGAGACAGCGAGTTAGGAGAATTCCGACAAGGAGATCTATCGATTGTGGAGAATCTAAGCGAGCGAAGCTTCACTCGTGAGAGGGGATTTCTCGGTGGAATCACGATACTACTACGTCAACGTTGTGGAACGAGAGAAGCGAGAAGGGAATATCAGGAAGAGAATTAATGGATCCGCACTGGGGTCTGACACGGTTCGTTGGTTCTGCGATTTCGACTACAGACCATGGGCTTCCTACGCAGAGAAAGATTGAATTGAATGACCTGGGTTGTCTTTGTTTTAGACATCTTCTACGATGATTCCGAATACCCTGGAATTAATATATAGTTTAGTCTCATCTAATAAGTAGTGAAAACATAGTAAATATGAGGTATTTCGTATCAATTCAGCGATCCGAAAGAAGAACGGAAATTCCGTGCCGTGTGACGATTTAAAGTTATCGACCTGTCTGTCAGAAATTATAAATCGCCGGATATAATAGACGCTCAACCCAGAGCCAATTTAGAATTTGCAAGTTACTATTGTCAGTATCATGTTTCTTTCCCAAGCGGTACAAAATATACTATATTTATTCTCACTTTCAATCAGTTATTATACAAAAAATATGAAAAAATTGTACTTGATATAATTTTTGTATCATTTCCTCAAATGACCGGTATGCACCGCAAGGATCTTACGTGAAAAGATGTAGTTATGGATTAGATTAAGCGTTGGGTGTTGTAGATATTTTTCTCCGCAGGGAACGGTAGTAAGTGGTATCGCGCATAAAATAGAAGTTGTTATCAGCCGCGCGTAGTAGCCATTAATTAATTTAATGTTGCACAGTTAAGAATTTTCATCAGAAAGAACAGAACATACCATATCCTTCTTGAATTATTCTGTTCTTTTAATCCTTCAGAAAATCTATATTTTTTTGTGGGAAATTCATTTGGGGGCATATTTTTTTTTTTTTCCACGCGTTATTTTTAAACTGAATATAATACTAACCTTATTTAACATTGTGTTACTATCTCTACCTTTACCAATTACAGCCACTTCAGTTTTATCTACAGTGCAAGTACAGGAATTTTCCAAGAGGAAGATTGAGCACTCGACGGACACAAAGTGCGAGGTGAAAGAAATTCGTGTCATTAGAGGGTTTATTTGTGGTGGAGAAACACAGTGTACCGAGCCACATGGGTGCACTCGAAAGAAGAGGAAAAAAAGCTGGTGAGAGAAATGAGAAGGATGAGAAGAAGAGTGAGTCGCGACTGTCGAGAACAGCAGAACAAGACACACCAGCAAAAGGAAATTTGTATGGTGCAACTGTACCTACGGTATCCAACAGGGAGGACAGAGACCTGTTCGCCTCTGTGTTGGTATAATTGAACGGCGTCTATCTTCCAGACAGGAGCTGTACTGTCGGGGCAACGAGGCCGCCTCAACCCATTCTGTCCGTCTGCCTGCCTGTCTATCTATTCTGAATATGTTCCATGTAATTTCCCTGCGTTGCAATCTACAGAACGATTTTTTTTGTTAGCATATTAAGGGCACAACATAGAGGTGTTATTTTTTTTGTCAAAGAATCTGTCGAGGAATTTGCAAAAAAAAACTGAACTGTATTTTTTATTTAGTGTGACTTGATATCTCTGCAGATTTGAAGAGCATTTGCTTTAGTTTATACTGGGATATTTTGGGGATGTAGGAATAATAAAAATGCTGTCTTACTTCTTCACAGAGGAAGGCTTTGTTTTCGTGAACACTTTTTTTTCGTGATTTTCATTCCAGTATGTTCAAAAAGATGCAAAACATTGCAGGATAATGGATTTACTCGACAAAACTTCTAAACGCGTTTACACAAGCGTTGCTTGTATTGAGAATTGCGGTCGCAACGACCAGATCAACGAAATAATCTTAGCCGAGTACTTGAATACACTGTCACCACCAAGTTTGCCACCGCACGAACAATGTCTGCGCAAATACAGTTTCATCATGCTTATCCGTAACCTAAGCTTCAGTGAACGTTTGTGCAACGGTACGACGTGGTTAGAGATTTTAGAATTGGGCAAAATAGTTATGTGATATGATGATTCTTGCATCGTATCGCATTTTACTGCGAAAATTCATATCCCTTGACATTGAAACGACGTGAGTTTCTTGTTAAAGTATGCTCTCAGTGTCTAGGACCCTTGAGGCACTATCGTGAGGAATACATTTTCCAAACATCGATTTATCATTGTTGGCACATTGAAAATTTCGAAAAATTACTGTTTAAGAAAAGGAAAAATGATGTAAATGATATTTTCATGCAAGATATATGCTTGTAGATACGCGTGTCACTTCTAGAAAAAGAAAAGGCAAAATTAGCAGCCGGTGAAAGGAACGAGGGAGGGAAGCCGAGCGAGAGACGAGTAAGTCAGGGAGAAGTACCGCGAGAGCTTCGCAACCCGTTTCTCCGCGCGCGCCAGCCGCGGAGAGCTTAAACCGAAAACATAATCAAATCTCGCTGAGAGCGCCTGCGGTGCAAAGTTACTAATTGCTTAATTTCCCTCGACCCGCGCGCCGTCGTTTGTCTCTCGTTTTCTCTCTCTTCCTACCGGCGCTGGCTGTCATACAGTACTGGAAATACCCTCCGTCTGCAACTGTTTCACGATTTTCTCACCCTACCTTAGCCGACAGCGGCGACCCTCGTGCTTTCTCTACCCCTAACCATACATCCCACGACCCTTCTTCGCCTTGTTCTGTACTCGAGAGCCGACAAGTGCGTCGCGCGCTCCAAGTGCAAAGCGCGCCTCTGTCTCTACCATCATCGCGCACTGTCGTTACTCCTTCACCTTTCTCTTATCTTTACTGTCTTCTTTTTCCCTGCACTCAACGTTTCCACGCATCTCAGGCTACTCTCCACCTTTTTTTTTTTACCGAGAAAAGAAAACGCTTCCCTTCTGCTTCGCGACACTACCGAGGGTTGTTTTTCCGGTTTCCACGCTCGTTTTTACGAACTTGATACTTTTCGAGAATTCTACTTCCACGTCTCAATGGACTCTACCATTTCTGCAAGAAAACGGAAGCATATATGACACTAGTGTCATGCGATTACGGGGAAGATGCTTCGATTGTCGTTGAGTCCGAAATAAATAACAATTCGGAAGAGACATCTTAACGATGTAATATAAAAATTTAATTGCTTACATCTTTTTTGACACGATTATGCTGCCAGCTGTAAAATGTCTGAAGCTTTGTTTTTTTCATAACACTATTTCAGTATTACTTAAGAATTCATCACTTTTTCCAATTAAGGTAACTAGCGTATTACGTGGTATTCAACTAGTGCTATATTTCATAAAATTCATAAAATAGTTTACATTGATGTGTGCAACTCGAGAAAAAAAAGTCTGTCTGCGGTAAGGGCGTATTATTACTTTTTAGTTAAGTTTTTAAGTATAACTAATTAACCGCTTTTGAGAACTTAGTTATTATTTGAAATTAGTGAGGTATATCTTAAACAGGCCACACGTTGGAATTTATTTCAAAGCTTGTTTCGGGCTTTTGGTTATATCGTAGTGATAGTAAAGGGATATCTCACAGTGTAGCTACGCTCACAAATCGCGGGCAAAGCTCGCTTAGGCGTGGCGGCGTGGCGGACGTGGCTGTTCGTCCGGCAAGTGGCTATGGCCTGCAGGGCGATATATCGAGGGACCTCGTAGGTAATCGATCTGTCCGGCGGTAGCGCGCCAATGAATCGCGGGAACACGATTCCCAGCATGGTGTGTGATGCGCCCGCCTCCGCGTTGCACCCTCACGCATCACATTGCTAGTAGTGGTGATGGTAGCAGTAGTAGTAGTGCTAGTAGCTGTAGTAGCTTGCTCGATTGCCAGGGAGGCCGGGTGTTCGCTCAGTTTCGCAAACCCCTCAAGCTTCAGGTGAGGGATGACTCGTTCAATCCCGATAAAATCATTTCTCCGTCGCTCTCGCGTTCTCTGTCCAACGTCGATTGCGACGGATCGCTTCTGATAAATCAGCGAAAAACGTGTGAAACGTGCAAAAAATCCGAGATCTACAGAGTCACCGAAATTTATTCCCAAAAAAAACGCACGGACAATGGAAAATCATTGCTCAGGATATAGTAGACCATTGAACCATATTTTATAACATAATACAGTGAAATCTCTCGATTAGTCTATTGTACGAGAGACCTGGCTACTTTGATACGTAGCGTGTAGTTTCAACACATTTAAACATTAAAAACAGGTTCCCGCTCTTGTTCTAATCACTTTACCTCTTTTCAAGCTCAAATTTACATACGGAGAAGAATGAAGGAGGAGGAGGAGGAGGATAAAAAAGGATAATTTTACGGCGCATAACCGAGAATATGCCATCGACAGTTGAATAGTTCTTTGACTCTAGTCGAGTTTTCGGAGGGAGGGCGATGTCGATTGTACTTGAAGCCGCGGTAGAGGGTTTCACGTAAATGAGGACTAGAGCGGAATGAGGGGAGAGAGAGAGAGAGAGAGAGAGTGCAATGCGCGTAGAATTCATAGCTGAGAAGGAATTGCATGGAAAGCTCGTAAACTTCCTGCGGGAGTCGTGGTGCTTGTCGGCTACGTTTCCCACGTGGCGTTCACTACACACCGGTCTCCCCTTTTGCTTCCCCACAATAGCTCTTTTCTTTTTGTTAACAGACTCCGCAAATTTACATTTTATCTAGTTTCCACTTAATCCTCTCTCCGATCTACATTCTAGTGCTGTCTCTGAGCTTCACCCACTTGCTGGTACTCTTCAAGCTTGCTTCTTACGTTTATGTCGCTGACGCAAAGTCCGTGAAGGAATCGAGCTGTCGCTTACTCTGAAACATATGATAGGGCAGTCTCTCGGCGTCTTATACAGATTGCAAGGGGATGCCTCGAGTTCTCGTTTTGCTGTGTATAAACGTATGTAAACCACCGCAGGGTTTACATTTCTCGGCGCCTCATCTCGTTTGCATCGTGAGGTGTGTTCTCGCTGAGTTCGGCTCTGTGCATAATTCAGTGGCGTATAACTCGACGTTAGACGATGGCTGCACACAGGAGGTACATAACGCTGAGAAACTTGTGTTCTGTCGTTCCTCTGCTCAACGACAAGGTGAATGATGAAACGGAGATAAAGGCAGTCGAGCCAGTAATGATACCTACCAAATACATGCAGCAGGGTGCTTGAATTAAATAAGTAGTGATACCCGGTATCTGTAACCTTTTTATTGAAGTATCAAAAATTTAAAAATCCATTTTCTTCATTTTAGAGCTGCACTGTTGCTCATTACGACCCTCATTGTTTTTTCACTCTGATACTTTGATACTGAGTCCAAAAACAATGAAGGACGTAATGAGCAACAATGTAGCTCCAAAAGTAACGAAATGGATTTGACGATTTTATTAATTTCAACATCGATACGGCAGTATTAAACATACTCCTACAAATTTCGGGTTTCACACGATTTCATGATTAATTATGATGAACAAATAACTCGATGAGTGTTTCGAAATTAAAAAAAAAAGTGAAAAATGTCATTTTTTCAACATTCTTAACATTGACGCGGCAGTATCAAATGTTGACGTACAGGCGTCGGGTAGGTTTTTTTTTTAAATCTGGGAATACAAATATGAATGAGCAAATCGATATATGAAAATATCAAACCTTCGATATTTTCGAGATATCTCGTGACCCACCAACTGCTTAGGGAGAGATCGTTGAGCATTTAGATCAATCGAAGGCGTTTAGCGCATCAGGTATTTTCATTTTCTTTCTCTTATCCGATAATAATGACTGCCAAAACAATGTGTTACTAGCAACGTATAAAGAAATTTAAAGAATAAAAACTTTGGCATACGGCTAACATGTTATCTGTGACGTGTACACTTTCCGCACAAATACTTAATTAATTGTAGCTATATGTAAAATGCATATTATCGTGTTTAACTGCTGGGAAATCAACACAACAGTGATTCTGTGTTTGCGTTTCTCGGACGGACAATGTTGACATTTTGTACCTATATTGATGATGTTTATTTTGTGCTAAGCGTGAAAATTGGACGTCAATTCCGCAGATTCAAATCTGCAAACGATAGTTTCCTTAACTGATCATGACCCTGGCGGAAAGAATTCTACAAGTCACTACGGTATTTCAAGAATAACATACTTATTTCCACCATAACGTAAGTTTCACATACTTAGAGCTTTATGTTTTGTAAAAACTTATAGTTTACTGTACACGGTTTGTACAACTTTTTGTGATAATCTACAAATTGCTACAACAAAAAAATGAACCTACATTTTTTATTGTATCAAGCTTTCTTTCGATTTTGGCTGACTAGGCTATGGGCTCCCTTGAAATGTGTCAGATAAAGTAGGGTCTATATCCGTGTGCCAATCGAATGTGAGTTCGAAGTGTAAATGATTAGGATATGTAGTAAGGAGATAGAGGACAATCGAAATATGTAGTTACAGGAGGAGTATCTACGAGATGATCCGTATAGGAAGGAATGCGAAGGATCGCGAGGTGTGTTCAATCGAGCTGTGAAGGAAAGAGAGGCTTCCCTCTCAACACATTTGAGCTTTTCTCTTCCCCGAGAATATTCTTCAGCACATTCGTATATAGGGCAAACCAATGTCGCTAACTCCCATTGTGTGCGCTCTCTGCTGGCCTTTACCATCCTCCAGACCAGCAGTAACACGACGATATCCGCACACGACCCCCGGGGAAAGGAAAATCCCATAAATAAAGCTCCACCTACGCCATATTCCGGGAACGGTGGAATAAATTGAGGAGAACATTTCCCACCGCTCCCGTTATGACAGCTCACAGAACAGATCATAAAATATTTGGAGATAACGCAGTAATAGTAGAGCGAATATAAAGGTCTCATTATGGATTGAATATAAAGCGGGCATACTTTTTTTTTAAACGAACAATAATACAAAGACTCTTTAAAAAATAAATAACAAAAGCAGAACCTTGGACATCGACCGAAATTCCACCGAAATTCCACCGAAATTCGACTACAGGAGCGTGTATTATTATAATCCTGTAGAGTTTAACGCATTATGTGTGGCATATTAACGACGAATAGTGTTAAGTACGAAATTGCTTATTTTTACCGACCGCAGTCGCTAACAAAATCTACTCCAGCATCCCCTTAACAGCGTCTCGTAACTCTTTATCACACTAACTGGCTAAGGTAGCAGTAGCCCTCGTCTCTCAGAGGTGAAAAAGCATTCACATTGAGCGCCGCTCTCTTCGTTTCTCTCATTCGAGCTTCTTCCTTTTCTTTTCATTAATTTTCAAATAACCACACGAGCCGCGTGGGAGGTCCCCGCGGCGTACACCAATACACTGTCGCGGCCGTTATTCACGTACTCTCCTGGCTTATGTGCGGTACTCTTATGCTACCACAACCACCGACCAGTGGTGCCTCTCATCCCTTGTATATATGCACTGTGCATTGTATATACGCGCAGGTAGATTACGAAGCTGCGTATGGCTCGACTCTGTGGTAGAGAGAGCGAGGGCGTTATATCCTATGCAACAAAGCCGTGCACCAACATCGCATTACCTTTGCCTCTGTGCGGGAGCTCTACGGTTCTTACAACCACGAGCGTTTTGTGTGTTTGCGGCTATGGCCTCGGCGACACTTTGCCACGATCCAGTAATGCTTGGTCCTCTTGCAATCTCTCTATCTCTCTGTCTCTCTCTTTCAATTCTGCACTCTCCATTCCTCTCTTTTTCCCCTCGATCTCTTTATCTTCTCACACCTACACGCCACCGCCACTTACAAAATTACATTGTTCGATATACATACTCCTTTTTACTCTCCTTCTCTTTCTCGTCTTTCCGCATGTTTCTGGTATCAAGCGTTCTCTCTCCCTCATCTCTCCCTTGGCATCGTCGAGCACCGTTTCTCTTTACCAGCGCCGGGCCCAAGCGTTTTAGCATAACAATGCTCCTACCGTCGGGAATCAGGATCAGCTTTGACTGCAAGCAGTAGAACTTGGCAGCTTTACGAACGAAAGTGTATAGCTCGTGACTCGTACCCGGAACGATAAACCTTAGCGAGAGCAAGAGTTATTGCTGTAACCTGTGCATTTGCTTTTGGGGACCGATATGAGGTGATGAAAAGAAAAGGCTTCGGAGGTTTGACAATGGTTGTGCGCAGAGGGAAAGACGATAGAGCGCACACAGTGGTAAAAGTGAGTCATTATTTTCCTTGGAACTTCAGCCTTAAAAGCGCCACCATCGCTACGAAACGGCTAACAGCAGCGGCTCTCCGTATGAAATAAATACAACTATGCCCTTTCTTTTCCTCCTTATCTCATTTCTAGCTTCCAAAACTTGGAGCTATATCCATGGTGGGATAGAGGTTTCTTCTTCCAGAGTGGAGCATACGATATAGAACAGTAACTAAAAATAGCTCGTGCCATGATAAGCAGAAATACGAGTGTAAGCTTCTAAAACTCCCTTATTCGGAGATAACGGTTTTTTAATTATTTAAAAAAAATGAGGATATTAAATTAGGAAAGTTTTACATGAAAAAGTACGCAAGCGCACAAACGCGAACGTACGAAGCGCGTGAGTAACTATAACCGGCTGGTTAAAGATAAAGAGAAGAACTCGGACTTTAACTTTGCGGTGTTTAGGGAGTATTTAGGAAAAATATACTACATAATATTAAAAATGCACTTATTTCGGAATGATAACAATCATATGTAAATATAATCGTATAACATACGTTCTCGTTCATTTCAAATTGCACTCGGCGAGTACCCCCTCTCTTTGATTTGTTTTTTTTTATATCCTCGTCCACGACTTCTCTATTTCCAGGCATAAACCATATCTAAACGCGTGAGAATCTCCTTTCTGAGTAGTAATCGCGCGAGAGACTCTCCTGTGGTACTATGTTCCATCCTCCGGTAATCCATTAGGAAATGTTCTACTGTCTCCCCTAACGTATTTCCTCCCTTCGCCCCACGATGTGCACTACGTTTGAACGTTATTCGCACCAAGTTCTTAGCGGTCCCATTGCTAGCAGGGTGGCGAGAAAGTTTGTTTAATACCATTCGCACTTAAATATTCCCGAAACTCTACACTGGCTAACTGCGGTCCATTGTCTGAGTGTACCTGATAAGGCAACCCGAATCTCGCAAAACATTGCCTAAGTTTCGTTATCGTGCTACGAGCGGTACAATCCTAGCCCATTATAAGCGCTTCGGGTCTTTTCGAATACGCATCGCCTACTATTAAAATTACCGGAACCTTGAATCGGTCCTAAAAATCTCTATGTATCATGATTTTTCTTTTTTGTCTTAGCCACGGGGTCGGTAACAAATAATCTGTAAACAAAACATTCTCTACATAAAATAAACTGTACACCGACCATCTCTAGACCAAACAATCTCTGCAACAATCTTCTTGATTGTTGGTTATAGAGATATAGCTTTTCATGGTGTTGAGACTATTTGGTGTAGAGATTTTCAGTGTACAGTTTTGGAGTTGAGTTTTTATATAGTCAAGGCCTACACCAGTAGGCCTGATCCGGTCCCGCCTTGTGTCATTAAGCAAACTATAATTTACTTAATCACAGATAGATAAATTCAGTTGGCTAGAACTAAATTCACGTTGCTAAACTTATACATGCAAATATATTTTTTTATTAATTTAAATTCAGATTAATCTATCAAAATATTGATATCTCAACGTAAGTTCAGTTGACTGCAATAAAATAATTTGTTTTCATACTAAATTCTGTAGACTGAAAGAATGTTTTTTTCTCATTGCACTACACTGGCTTCGGGGCCCATTGGGATTTTCCCACGTCATTCGATACTCTTAAATTAAGATTTTAATTGGACGATCGCGGAGAGAGTGCTGTCACGCTAATATCGAAGCAATCACTCACCGGTGATCACTCGACGAAATTCAGAGATACAGGCATATCTGCTTTTCGGTTTTTTCTCCTTTTAAAACTTTTGGTCTATCATGATGATGATGATGATGATGATGGTGATAATGATGATTATGACTGCTGTTGTTATTGTTATTATTATTATTATTATTCACTGTTAAATGGCATCCACGAGGAAATGATTAGTCTTGGCATCATCGAGTTCGAGAGAGCGTGCCAGTGCTTAACGTTAAAAGCGTAGCGTTGCAACTAACGAGAGGAGGAGATCGTAATCATCGTTCCATGAAACAGCTTTAAGCAATAATCAATCGAGTGTAGAGGCATGCACGACGTATAATGCCGCTGGATACGTCAAATGTCAGGTAGCTGCTCGGCATCACTCCCGTGCCACATGCTTTGTGCTGGTGTAGTAAGAGTAGAACCATAGCAAAGCAGTGAAAGAGCGAGGAAGAGGAACGGAATTTACAAGGGTTAGCATCCCTGTATGCATGTGTATAACTATATATCGATGGCTACTCTGCTACTGTGTACTACACTGGCTTCTTTCCCGTGTCTCGCACTCATACGCTTTTTCATCTCGTTATCTCTACCGGAGCTTGAAACACCAGTGCATAAGTGCGCGTCGATCGGTCGATGAATTACGCTAAAAACCCATCCTTCCGGAGTGTGTAGACCGTGATTGACCTGGCAACGCGCGGGCGTTTTCCAATTACGGCTACCAGCTCGTGCGTCCCGGCCATTGCGTCAGTTACATTCACCAACCAACACTAACCATGCGCGTCGGCTCATTCTTTGCCAATTTTATTATTTTCCCCTTTACCCCATGATTAATACGAATTTTCAGTTAGTCGCATCTCAACAAGCTTTATCATCTTTAATGTTTTTGTTTTTTATTCGTCGTTGTAAAAGCGCAAAGTTGCTTCATCATGAAATCGTTACCGCCTACGTACAACATTTAATTATCGTAAGAAAAAGTTGCGAATAACGTAATCGCAATACGTGACTTACGTTATTCATAGCGAAACCGGCGTGCGTGTCAGCGAGGGTTAACAATTTTGTCGCAAGTGACAAAATTCTTAACGACCTACTTCATGAGTATGCTTGAGCACAAGTGATGTTTTCTTTGTGTCCTGTCTTAAAAAAAAATTCTTCCCTATCTTGTTAAAAAACGTGAACTAAATGCATAAAGTTGTTAATACCTTCTCTTCTGTAAAGAGAGAGAGAAACGTTCGGGAAGTCTTTAAGATTGACGTTGGTGAGATGAAATGAGAGAAGGGTTTGATGGAGACTCCTAGGAGGAGTCCACAGGGGGGAAAAACTCTTTTACCTTGAGGGGCCGAATGGGCGAGGGCTGGCTGCCTCTGCTGCTGCTGCTGCTGCCGCCGCTTCAGGCGCTACGATTGATCGAAGAGCAGGACGACGATCGTGAGATGCGTATACTAACATCAGCAGAAGGAACATCAGCGCTGGTGAACCCTGGCTCTTCCTAACCCGAGCTCTTTCCTGGCCCGCTCGAGTACTCGAATGCCGGAGAGCTTTCATCAGTCAACTGTCACTACCTTCGGCTTCACCTCGCGGCTTCAACCCTCGTCCATGACCGACGCGCCCTTCGCTCGGTACGTCAGGACCATCTTTCGTTCGCCTTCTTCTTATTCATCCTCATCTTGGTTTCTCCTTACTCTCTACGTTCTCGTAATCTCAGCTAGGTTGTTAGGAAGCCTTTTTAGTTCTCTACACGGTAAAAACAAAAGTGAAATTGTTGTAAATAAAAAAAAAAAAAAAAGTTTTCATCAAAATCATCCACAATTATTTTTTCTTGCTAATTTAATTAAACAAACTTTGTAAGTTTTAACTCTACGAAGAAACGGACTAAAAGTATTCTCTCTCTGTCAGCTAAGAAATCCATATGTTTTGCTTCCTCATGGAGGAAGCTTTGTTTTGGTGAAATATTTTTTTCAAGCTTTTCATGTCAAAAAAACGTCGCGAAAAGTGGTTTAGAAAAAATATCTGTATGTGTATGAATAAAAGTATTTTAAATAGAGACTTTTCTATATTTTTAAGTAATGATATATGGAAGATAAGTTTAATGGTCTGCTTTTTTAACGTTAAAAAAACGTTAGGTGTGTACCTAATGCGAAAGAGAGAAAAAGGAAAATGGGGTTGGTAGTATGGCCTGGCTCAGTGGATACCGCGAGTTACCGATGCAACGAGAAACTTGTGACGGGAGCGGCGGGGTCAGAACAGAACAGGAGAACAGAGCCGAAGCTCCGGTTAAAAGTAATCATGGTAAGGTATAGCCGCCATTACGCGCGCCGTCTGCTCTCGAAGCCCATCGAACAACCCTGAGCGAGCGTTCACCTCACTCCATTCAATTCAGCCCTTATTTTCTAACCGAAAAACTGCTTCGTAAATCCTTACCGCTGACTACACATTTTTTTCTACGCTTTTCTTCGCTGTTCACCATCATTAGCGTGCAAAGGACAAAAAGTTAACTACCACTGAGCGGTTTGTCGGAACACCAGATTAGAGATTATAAACTTTTTGCTTTAAGCAGTTACAACCAAAGGGCTCAAAAGGTATGAAATTTTGTCGAATTACTAGAAACGACAATCTAACTGAAGTTTATAAAACTGATTGCATATTGTGTGCACAAGTACATTATGTGCGAGTGCAAAATTTAGAGATATTTCCCATTTTTAAAGAGATCTAATAAAGATTATACGAGTGTTGTAATATAAGGGTAAAAGTACGAATTTTTAAAGTTAAAATCGCGGCAACACGCGCGTTATAACACGAGTATTTACGATGACGATGAATATTATAATATACGATAATTTTGTGATATGACTGCAGGAATGCGATTTTTCGTAAAGCGAATGTTATAGTAAGAAAAGAAATAGAGTATTATGACGTGAAAGAGAGCCTCGAGCGGAAAAAAGTATGGCGTACAACAAGTATGTCGGAAAATGCTCGAGAGGGGAATGAGGAAGAAGAGATTGGTGCTTCTGGAAGCTCTGGTCTATCTCTCCTCGTTCACGTGCGATTTTTCGCTCCTTCCACTCCGTTTTGTCGCTCGCCGAAGCCCGAAGAGCCGCGACAACCCATACCGATTTTTCCCTCTCTTTTATTTTACAATTTACGAGCGCGCCGTTCGCGCGACCACCCGACCGCGCCCCTTTCCGACTGCCTAGCTCGCTTGCTAGCACGAAACCTCTATCTTTCCCTCTCTCACTCTCGTCCCGCAGAACTAGTTGATTCCTCGTTGGAACAGGACAACCCGGCGGGTAGCAGCACGCGCATCCCAAGCGTGATTTACAGGCGGATCATAAGCGAGAAGAATCGACGATTTATCATGAAATATCGGGACTCGTAAAGTGGTGCCGCAACGGCACTGCCGACACTACTGCGGGCTCTTTTTCGTGATCCTCTCTCCTGACTCTTCGGCCTCTTACCTCTCTATAGTTCTTCTCTTCCTCTTGACGTCCTCGTATTCACTTTTATTCTCCTTCTTTCTCTACGTCCACCCCCTTCTCATCCTGTTATTCTTCCAGCACCGGTCGCAGATATAGAGCGGTATAGGACATCGTTATCCATTTTTCGGCTTTCTACAGAATCTTCCGACTGAAATTGCTATGACTCTTACCTAGCTAACTGTATTCTCATCAGCGCTATTTTTTGCCATTCGTACTCAATCTCCTCGGTGTATCTCCTGTCGCTCGTATACTGTTGATCGGTGCAATTCAATAATAGACTACGCGCAAGTATACAGCCAATGAGAAACTGTACTGACAAACTACGCGCAAAGACAAGAAATCACATTAAGTTATCGTCGTATTTATCTTTGTCTCGTGTGTAACGAGCTCCCTCGTGACTCTACCTTCCCTTTCTAGCAGACCTCGTAGTCGCCCACGTATTTCGCTACCATCTCCGGTTTATCCAAAATAATAATCCATTAGAGATAGAGAGTGGGCACGTCGAGCAATCGAACGAATCGAGGAAACGTCCATCGTTCCTTCTATTCTCTCCCATCGCGACGTGCTATTGCGCAGCCAGCCCTCCAAATATCCTCCGCCAATATTCTGAGATCGTGCCACGCCAGATCCTTTCATTAACGAAAGTCGTTTCGACAAGCGGATGACGCCGATCCAATTAGAGTATATTCCGTTGGATTGTGCATACGTTGGCCTCAGTATCATCCTTTCCGACTCCCCGGCACTTTTTAATACATGAAGCATTCCATATCAATTTTCAGCAAAAAAAAAAAAATTCAAACGCACATTTTCGTTTTTTTGAAATTGTCGATACGAATAATTATTCTTAAGATATTACAGATGAAATAAAAAAATGAAAAAACTGGTATATTCCGACAGGATTCTTTTTTATGTTGAAATTCGATATATCTATTAAAACCACTGAACCCGATTCTTAGAAACTTTTTCAGAACTTTTTTTTTTTGAGTCGCTAAACCGACATGGAATGCCTCATATACGCGTAAGTAATATAATAATAAAATAGTAATGTAACGAACGACCTGTGTAATACCGAGCAGCAGACACGGCCCTGCTAACCAACGAAGCTCTCTTTTCCTCTGTTTTTCTCTTTCTTGCAATCACAGAGCTGTCGGCTCTCGGATATCGGACGAGTGTATGCCAGCTAGTGCGACATTCCATTTGCATCCAAATATCCGGCGGGAGTTTCGCGCGATTCCTCGCATCCCTTCGTGCCACTATGTCGCGCGAAGCTTTAGAAAACAACACGTTGGTATCCAAGAGCTACGCGATTTTACCCTTCCTGATGGTAGCGCTTTTTATCCATCTCTCTCTATAGGTCGCAAGTGACCTGTGGAAAATTTCCGTTCTCCGACATATGATAGGTGGCCAGGACCGTGGCACACTGTCAAAAATGTAGTGTCAAAATTTACACCTGGACGGTATTTATTAGGGTGTATCGAACCTTTTTCTAACAGTGCACAGAAAAGTGTATGACCAAAGTATAAGAAAAAATGGGTAACTGGCCGTGTAGCAAATAAAACACTGCGGAGGACAGACGCATTGGAATTATGTGCTTCCGTGCACCAATGAAAGACGTAGAGACGGCGAGGGTTGTACCCAAGCAGGAGTCTCGGTGAAATCCGGACGGTAATTTCACGCTTCGATGCAATCCTCTCGACTAACCGACGTTATAACCACCGCGGGGTCATACATAACTATATGTGCGCTATGTAGATAGTATATACACACATAGGAAGGGCGATGAGATCTCAACGAGAATATACGTTAACCCACGCGGCTTGATAGTATTATACTCCGCAAACTTTGAGTTCAATACTACCTGTAAGCTTGTCCAAAAGTTTTGAGTGCTATACAAAACATTTTCTCACTCAACATTTATTTACCAATATAGCTCTCCTTTTCAACTACACGTAACACGCAACTACTTTTTACGGTAGCAATTTACATGTGTATTACTGGGGGTAACATTTTTTATAAAAATGTAAATATAACCGCTTTTTCCTAAGCAGCACTCATATTCGGTCATAATTGATAGTACAATTATCCGTGCGTTGCGTCGTCATGAAATTATATATAATATACCCGCGGAATGACGTACGAATAATACAATATCCCGTTTATTAGAAAAGAAAATGAAAGTACGGAATACAGACAGCGATGCAATATGCATATGGATCCAACGGCTCGCCGCACTCTTCAGTGTATCGTGAAGAGTGGCGAGCCGTTGCAGTTGCGTTCAGTCCGTTCACTGGATAGATAAGCACAGCGCGTCCGTAGTGCCACACTCCGCGGCGATATAGGCAATTGGATCAGGGTATCGAGTAATGGCCAATTGGTAGGACGCCCCGGTAGGCTGAACGCGCGGCTGCCAGTTCCACCGCCGCAACTGCGACTGCTGCTGTTAGGCTTGAATGATGCGAGTCGAGTCTCCGGCGGCGGGCTAGAGACCTGGAGCACACTCCAAACGTGATTATAAAGCCCGATTCCGGTGGGTCAGTCCGCTCTCATTCATCATGTGAATGAACGAGAGTCGGGCGGAACGGGAGAGAAAATGAGAGCGACAATCCCGATATATCACTCACACTCGCGCATTGAGTAAGAGAGACAGACGGATAGAGTCAGAGACAGAGACAGAGGGGGTTGCTTTCGCAAACCGATGCCGTCGAATTGCTCGTTTCACTCGATCATATGAATCTCATATACATGTCTGGACCACGTACTCAAAACATGTCTATCAATCAGACGAGGATCGACGACCAATCGTTCCCAGCACTATCTCCCTCGACCGCAACGCTGTGGTACTTACGACGTGACAAAAGCTGTCATCTACGCCTGAAGATTCAGCACGCATTGCTAACGAGCTCTCCGAGTCATTTCTCCTTTCCCAGAATTTCATTCTGGACTTATTGGATATCCATGTGGGGCTCTCTCTCTCTCTCTCTCTCTTTGTACCATTGCACCAACATTATGTCGCTTGAGGCACGAACTTGTGATATCACTGCTGGCATCGAAATAACGTCGGGGAGCCAAATATTTGCATTGTTAATGCAAATGTTGGAAAATCCTTTGGACAATTTTGACGGCGACTCTCTACCCGAGCGATCGCTAAATCATCTCCATACTTGGAGATGTGAAACTTCGCCCCTGGCCTCATCCCTCCAATCGGTTAATTAAGCTAATTAGCGCCGAGCGGCGTGCACCACGCGTATGAGCTTGAGGACCAATGAGCGCACAGGGATAGATAGAGCGTTGGGCGCGAATACAAGCACCTGAGCTAGGGCTGTTGTGTGCTTGTGGAGATGACTTCGATATATCTCCTGTTGTGTCTGTCTGTCTCCCTCAGCCGCTATTGTGCCCGAGCGGTGCGTCAGACAAGTGGCTCGAGCTGCTTCCCTGTGTGTTATGGCTCGATACACGATGAGCTCGCGGCCTCCGGCCATTCATCGTGTATTCGCCCATAAAGCAGAGAAAGCACATACTCCACACACACGTATCCCCGTCCTGAAGGTGTAACACCTTCAAATCAAATACGTTTCACAGTGTGAAACATATTTTAGCCGAGTGGGTACAGAAGCTTTTTTATACAAGTATTTCTTGTTATGTCTTAAGAAACGATAAAGACAAGCAGTCTTTATACATAAATCTCCTAGAGATAAATAAAGTCTTGGCGAAATTTTCCGGTGCAAATAATGCGGACGTTCATCTTACAAGCTTCTCTACCAAAGAATACAATGTCTCTTGCACATTTATGATATAACATTTTAGACCCGAGCATGGATCGCGACGACCACGATTTTGTCGTTCGACCGCCTTCATATTTTTTTTTCCAATGTCTTGTTTCGCTCCTAGCTCGTTACGGCGAATAATGTTCGAACCTCTGGGACGCACGCCTTCCTACCTTTTTATTTTCATTTCGAAAGTGAACGACGAGCAAAGGGAGGGAGAGAAAGTAGAAAATGTGGGTGAGAAGGAAAAAGCTCTAAAGCCCCACGATGGCGAGACACGTAAGAGGATAAGCGCTGTCTCCTTCATTTTTTTTTTTTTTTTTTTTTTTCACGTCCACTCATTTTGCTGTCTTTCGTTTTCCCGCTCGAAAAACCGATGTACGAGAGTCGAGGCTTTTATTGCGGACGATATAAGCTCTCGCGGCTTTTTCTTCCATCGCTATCATAATCTATAGATATAAGGTGGTAACTATAGAATAAAGTGCCGATACGTGAGTCCTTGATTGTAGGATCTCGATACAGAATACGTGCGTATTCCGCTGTAGTTCGAGGATAAAGTCGTCCTTTTCCACTGCGTAATTGACTGTAGGTAGAGAGGCGTATCTTCCAGGCGTAATAAAGATCCTTTGCGAAATCAGGATTATCAGAGGAGATCTTTATCTCGAAGCATGAGAACAACTTGCCTCCCGGATAAGAATTGAAAAAGTTTCGTACCCCTACGACCGAAACACGTACCCCAGCACTTCTTCTTCGTCTTTGTCCGCTCTTCTGCCTTTACTCACTTCTGACTCAGGCCTGGAATTCGATATTCGTTATATTTTAATATTTACCATAATCCTTGGCCCTCAACCGAGACACATGATACGAAACAAGAGACGCGGTACTATTTAGGTTAATATGTAGCGTTTGTTTTAGGCTAATGTGGTATATGAAAATAATCAAACAAATTGTTCGGAAAATACGTTATATTAGGTGGTCGTCTCGGATCTGTCGTATCGCACACGCGCACGTACATCTGCCGGAAGTAAGATCACAGCTGCTTGGCCTGATGTTTGTGAGCACGGCATTTTCTTGAAGGGAAAATAAAGCAAAGCAGAGGAGTTACGAGAAAAGGCTTAAAAAGTTTCTCGTCGTAGAAATATCCCGTTGCTAAACAGGCAACGATCCACGCTATCTCTTGCTTGCAAGCAAACGCTCAGCGGGAACAGAATAATGCAGACAACTAGCGAGAGAATAAGAGTAAAAGTAGGCAGTACAGGCTGGGTCCACATCGTTGAGGTGCTGGAAGGGCCAAATAAAATAGTAGTGCGAGCAAGAATGACAAAGAATGAGAGACGGGGTAAAGGCGTAGAGTGGCAAAATAAGAGAGGTGAAGAACGAAAAAGAAGAGGAAAGGCTCCTGGTTGTGTCTCCGCGCCTGGAGCTTCTTCTGTCGGATAGAATTTTGCGGCAAAGCATTAAAACTTAGCAAGTGCAAAGTTTGCTCGCATCGCGAGGGATGATCCCCGGTAACGGGCGTGCACCGGCACGCTTAATCCCGTTACCTGCAACCAATTTTTTGTACTCGCGTCCAAACCCTTATCTTTCTTTCACCTTACTTTCTTTACCTACCCTACTGTGCACCAGATAGACTGTATATTCTTTATTTTCTTCCAGACCAACTTCTCCTTTCTTCCCTCTCCTCTCTAAACCGTTGGCATCTCTTATACTTGCCCGCAACTTGGCTCACTCTATTTGGATAGAGGTAGTTGGCATAAAACTCTTTTGGACTTGGACTTTAGTTTTCATCTCGGCAGTCTCTTACTATCGTTGCACTGTACCAACTCGGCACAGTAATGCATACATATTTATCATATTGCCCGATCCCGATGGAGAGGAAGAAGTGGATGGCCTGAGCTTTAGATAGTAGTAGAAGCGCTACGGTGTAAGAAGGGACCGGTGGACGCCGGAGAGAAAAGAAGAGAGGACGCGAGCACTTTTATATTGCTTTCGGGATACATGGGCTCGCGTACAAGCCCGAACTCTGACGTTCCTCGTTTCTCCCCGACTTTGCTACTCTGTCGACTGGGTACTACCCTCGCAGCGAATGCTTGCGGGGCGCACGCCATCGGTCCGGGTACTTAAATAAAACTTTTGCCCTGCCCGAGGCAAGCCCCGAGAAAGAGCTACCGCCGGTAAAAAACTATATAAGAGAGAGAAAAGTGCCTAGACAAGTGCACGAGTAACGGGGCACCATCGACTTTTCGGTATTCGAATACATTTCACGAGGCTCTCTCAATCCAGACACATGGATATAAAGAAAAAAGGCCGCGTACAAGTCTCTAAGTCTCGTTAGACCTTTTCTACGATAATATTCGCTACACGTTTCCCTCTTTTTTCAGTTCGTTTGTATAGTACAAGTGCTTATTCAACCCGTGCAAATACATTAAATCCGCTTTCGTGTATAATAAAAGCAACGAGAATGTGCCAATATCACGATCTCCTATAATGGTCGTATACGATTTCCCGTAGGACGAAATTACCATACATATATCGAACGCCTCCTGAAGAGCAGCAACACAACGAGATGTGTGTGTGTGTGTGTGTTTTTTTTTCTTCAAAACAGTGGATGCCGGTCCAGTCTGGCGGCGGACGAGGATCATCTCAAGAGCCCAATTTTAGATGAACTATATCGATAGATCTACGTAGATCTATGTATATGAACGAATTTCTTTTTTACGCGGACGAGCGTTTTACACCGCAACGGTACTACATTTGGTACAGAGTCGAAGCGCATTTAAAGCATTCAGCATTACTATAAATTACCTTATGGTGCGAATGCACTCAGTCCGTCGGGTTATTTGGAAAATGTTGCAAATGGCACTCGAACCAACTCGACGCAATTAAACGAGCTTCACTCCTTCTCCCGCTATTCCATCGGACAAGCTGAATGACAACTCGAAAATCCTCCAACACAGTACACACTCGTCGAACGAATGCGTGGATCAATGCTGCAAATAATCTGGTTTACTGCTATAATACACGTATACGTATCCTCTACGGTGAGTGCTCCCATGCAGCACCTCGCGTTCCGCAATCGTAATACCAGGATTGACAAGAGCATCGAGAGAATCATATACTATTGCGCTGGGGTACGGGGTGGAGGAGTCTGTTCACCATGCGGCAAACTTTCGTCAAAATACAATATGAATATTCGATTATGAATTAGCGGCATCGATAAGCAATGTGGCTCTCACCGCTACCCCTGCGTACCGACAACGATACTTTTGGCAAACAGTATAAATCTCACGCATCCCAATACATGCAATACCTCCTTCCACCTCGTCAGGCAGGCACTCTCGACATCACCATATTCCGGACAATTGGAATTATTGAGACTAGCTTTATAGTACACGCTCTATTGATCAAAATTCATGTGTTTTTCGATGTCGTTACATGCCGGAAAAATCTCGTCAATTTTGTGATACATATTATTTTATAAAACCCTGAGCGGAGAAACGTTGAAGCTCGTCGATGATAGATAGGTCTGACAGTTCTCGCCAAGAGAGACAACTGTCAGATGAGGTCATGGAAGTCTCAGGCGAAGAGCCAAGCAAAAGTGGATTAGTTGCGGTGTGAGCGCTCGCTTCCTCCTTCAGCATTGCCAAGCCAGTTTCGCTTCGGTGCTCACTTTGATGCATAATTATAACTCGTTGTTACTGCTGGCTAAGTCCTCGGGAGAATTATTGACGGAATCCGTACTGGCTGCTCCCTGTTAATAAAAGGCGAACGGAGAGTAAGTGTACGGTGTACGGTCTGCAGGAAAAATTGAATAAGCTTGATCGTCGTACCGAACAAAGGGTGAAAGTTCGCATTTCTCTCTGTCCTCCAATTTAAAAACAATGTTAATTTTCAGGTGAGTTGCGGTACGTATTAACGTTCTCCGATCGGGTTCAATCTTTTCACAATTTTTTTTGTGTATCCAGAAGGACTTTCTAAGAGCTGAACATATCGAAACTTCGCAATACAACGACTACCCCAATAAAGGAATACCAGAGAAAGCTTTGGTGTTGGTAAAAAATCATCATAATTACTATCCGGTGTGAATTTATGTGTGAATCACTATACTACAGCTCGTGAAACCGATAGATTTTACTGGATTGCCCACGATATGTCCCCTCTCCCTTTTACGACAATGTATAAGAAGGATGAGATCCTTTAGAGTGGCCGTTAGAAGGTGCGGTACATGTATTTCTTTCGGGTGAATGCATGACGAGCATGTATGCCGGGCGGGGCTAATGCACATCTACAGGTCGTTTCAGGGATCAGCTCCCGAAGACGTTTCGGGTATTAACGTCATTCCCTGGCGAAGATTGATGGAGCTATCCCGATGGGACGTCACAAACGGCTCACCTCCACCGTGAAAGAGAGACCGTGGGCGGCTCGACCAACTCTAGTCGGGTCTTCTTTCTCTCCCTGCTTTCCAGTCTACCCTTAGGGGATTCTTTGCAAGCTAAGAAAGTCTGCGGCAGACCTTTCGTTGTCCCCTTGCCTCGTCTTTTACTTTTGTATACGAATCATTGACTGGCAAAGGTAATGCTGGTTTTTCCCTGAGAGGTCGGGGAACGCGCGTTTATTCCTCCTGCAACTGGACTTTGATGGGGGGTGCTAAAAATCCAATGGTTCATCTCATAAACGGCTATGGGGTGAATCCCGCCTCAAATTTATCATCGCAGTTCATGCGCAATCGCGTATGCTTTCCCCTCTCTCGTAAGTCCCTTCCCGACGCGATAACATTTTCGAAGAAATTGATATACATTGTGTTCTTCGCTCAAGTACTTGTAATTCTTCGCTCAAGTACACTTGTATTCTAACGACCTACCGACTAATTTTTGCTTTAAGTTTATATTAAAAATGGGAAAAGCCGATTCGGCGGTGCACATATGTAGAATTCGAGTGACTCCCTCAAAATCGTTTTGGCAAACAAGAATTTTCAAGCCCTCCGTATCCTTACGGATTTACAGCTTTCTGTCGTTTTCTATTTGCTTCTAAAACTTGTCGATCGCTGTAGGTCGAGGTGATAGACGAGGCTGCGACTTTATTTGCTGCCGCGTGTATCGAGGAGAAGTGAGGTCGCGTGCAGACCGAAAGGACTAAAGTACGCTGACACACACCGAGAGGACCGTTGTTCGTAGAGGTAAAAGCTCCTGCGAACCAAACTCTTGTGTCCGCATAGGGGCACTGTGCGACTCATGCAAGGCGAACTATTGGAACTACCGAACAATCGTCGATTAGGAGAACGCTCGTCGCAAAACGATGCGCTCGTCTGCACTGCCTGATCGTATTTGTGTGTGTACACATACACACACACACACCAGCACAGAAAGGAGAAGAGCAATTCGAAAGCACTCTATCCGAAATTCTTTCTCGAAAGAATCCTAGCCACGGAGATCTTCCTATCCCCTACTTTTCAACCCCTATCTAACTTGTCGCGTTTTCCCGCGATTTAAGTCCCTCTTTCTACCAAGTGTCTCTCTCGATTTTCCCACACTCAGTAATATCCTGCTTTCCATATCCTCCCTTGTGTCACGGCTGTCCTTCCTTACGCTGTTTTCTTTGCTTTTGGTTTCATCCACTGTTACACTCATTCAAGAACATAGAAAAACGTTCGAACCTTTCAACACAATGTGTTGGCTATACACCTTTAACCATCAACAGAGTATTTTATATTCAATTTTTTAATCGTACGATTAAAATAACATGTGATTCTAAAAAGAACAGTTATTAATTTGATCACAATTCTTAAGACCAAAATCGACTCTAGTTCTCTAGTTTCAAATCTTCAGGTGAATTGTATGGATTTTATGTTTGCATTGAGATGATGTGGCATAGCTGCGGCATGGATGAAATTGCAGTATTCGGGATTCGAGTTGTTGAGGGCGCCACAGCAGCAGTATCCTCTTCTTCTCACCAAGTGTGATATAGTGGAAACGGAGTGGAGCTTTGTAAGAACATGTGCAGCTGCTAAGACGAGAGAGGGGGTGAAGTCTGTATGGTTAAAACTGCAGATGCTGTATCGAAAGTCTGGAGAAGTAAGAGCGGCGAGGAGAAAAAAAACAGAAAATAAAGTATACAGTAACAAAAGAAGAATCGCGGTGGCCTAGCCGTCAGCAGGTACTCAGGCATGTTTCTTGTCGCATTCCCTGGCTTTTTCAGTTGCTGACGCAGTGATCAAGGGCCGTTGCTGGTTAGCCAACGAGCCAACGTAGTAGATACAGCGAAGTAGGCAAAGCCAGGAGACGAAGGCACTGAAGAGATCCGTTTTCAAGGCTGGGCGGTGGTGGCAACGTCGACTGACTAAACCTCTGTCTATATTACCGCAGTGCGACAATTCGATGGCTCGATCGGGCCGACGTCGACGCGCGACCTACGGGTCCTCGACCCACCACACCTATAGCGTAGCGTGCCAACCCTCAGACCCTTAGCCGCAGTACAAAACATAAACGAAGGAAATACTGACTTTGCCGAAAATGTACTTGTACAACTGTCCTATCGCCAGCTTCGGGCTTGAGCACAGACACTTGGCCAGCTGGAAGGGGGGCCGGGGGGGGGGGGGGGGGGGGGGGGGTCAAAATACCGCTGATAGTGCACAAGGGGAGAGAAGCTTCAGAGATACGGCGAATATATAGGTAATGTAGTATCTTCTACAAAAGCGACTTGGGCGACGGTTGGAGTGCAAACTCCTCAACTCCAGATTTTCCTTTTATTGCATTTCCAGAAAAATGTGCAATCTTTAATGGAAAAAAATTTGTAAACTGTTGATGCACTTAGATTATTTGCGTAGCTGTGGTTACGTTTTTTTTTTTTTATCGAAAAAAGAGAAGGTTTCCTGAAATATCTGCATAGGTAGAGTTACACATACCTCCGACACTCAGAGAAGATTGTACGTTACATGGGATCAAGCAGCAAATGTCACACTCTCGGTCTCATGCGACTTAAGAGAGAGAGAAGACAAGAGGACGATGATCCGCCCGGGGCGTCATCTTTCGACGTTGCCGCCGCCAACGAGAGGCAAACCCCGATAGAGAGGGCGAAGGGGCATCCTCACGCCCACGTAACTACAACGATTTCTCGTTGAAAGAGCCTCGAGCAGGAACTTCCCTTTCCTAGCTCACTTTTGGTGCTCGCTCACACCAATTTCTCACTCCTCAGTGTCGACTACTCAAGACCCCCGTCGCATCCTGGTATGCCAGAGACTACGCTGAGGCTTTATCAGGATCGGGACGACAATTTGTTGGGCCGAGAAGTTCGTTGATGAAAGCGCGTCGTCGTATTCGTGCGCGACTTGGCGAGTTTCCGTCTCGACCTGAAGCAGAACAAGACGACGTACTGAGAAGCGACGGTAGGGGCCATGCGATAGCAAATATATCCGCCCCGCTGTGATCCCGTTGGGAATGAAGACGTACGTACAACAGCCAACTGTTCCATACTACGGCATGTTCTCTCTCCGTGGATGACGAGAAACGAGAGAATTCTGTGCTCGAATACGATGTGGGAACGCAAAAGCTACGCTAGACAAGACCGCAGACAATTCTGTGCAGCAAACGAGTCGGTACACGGAGTGGAAAGCAGAATGCGAGAGAGCAAAGCGGAGAGATGAGAAATGTAGACCTCGGAAACTCGTCGGACGCAGGACAGAAACTAGAGTTTATGTCGCGGTAATAGCAGCGAGGAGAGGAGAGACAAGGAGAGACTCACGCCCGAGCGACACTCGACGAACTGGACTTGTAACTCTACACGGACTCTGATTGCCGTATGGCCCTTCCGCGCTAACGGAATGAACGTCGAGGGAGTACTGTATTCCCTCGACGTTGCAACACGCGCTGCTCTCCTTCCGCTTCCGTCCACTCCCTACCCATACTCCGTTTCCACTGCACTTGCTACTCTCTTCGTTCACTACTGTTCGCTCTCCTACTCCTTCTACTACCTCGGCTTCGAACTCGACAATTTAATTGAGACACTTCTGCAACCCCTCGAATACGTATTCTGGTTCCTTGGGGAAAATCTCTTCAGCAATCACGAATATTGTTACGATCGTTTGAGGGTTGCAGTGTATATCTTACAATTTAAAATATCTATCTCTATTATCACGAAGAAACGAACGAATGTTTTCTTTTAATTCCCTTTGAGCACCCGACAGAAATAATGCTTGATTTTTAATAAATCAGCTTATAATTAAATCCGACTTATAATTTGTCCAATGGGACACGAAATCTAAGGGGATTCCACGGCTACATAGGCAACATTGCTGATCTTTCATTTGGAAGTTGAAAAAAAAAGTGCAAATACTTTTTCAATATATAAAAGAGATATTTTTATTCTCTTATCAGACTATGTGAGATCATAAACTTTGGTGAAATATTTAAGGTTAAATTCTGAAATTGATCTTTTAAGATTACTGTATGGATGAGGATCATGTTAAATGCATTAAATAAATTAAAACGTGAATTTCAACAGGATACATGTATTGAAGTGCACACGTAAAAAAAAATGAATACACACTTGAAAGAAAGCGCCTACTTTAAAGAGAATATATTTGGAGTACAGATTCCCGAAGAAGGATTTTATTCCCAACGGAGAATTCCACGTCATCGATCTTCCTTATTGAGGGTAGGAGGCTTCCATAATCCCATGTTTATCGCGAGAACCCGATCGTCCATTATCTTCGTCACTTCGCGGTTCGGTCGCATCTCATAGCTCGCTCGCTTATCCTAGTGTATGTATGTTCTACTCGTACACACCACTATACAGATGCAGAAGGACGAGCAGCAGCATTCGATGTCCACACCGAATCCTCTCGCTGACAGGATCCATTAGAAGCGGTTTACTTAGGCCCTTTCAGGATTAGCTCACTTCCACTTGCGCACCAGTGTGACGCTTCTCACTCACCTCCTACTCGTTGTTTTCTTTGCCATCGAGCTAAACAACCCACGTACGCTCAAACATTCACATGGGAGTATGTACAGCATACACTAGTGATTCATTACCTTTTACTTCTATCCACTAGTATTTTTTACAGCTGACAAAACTCTACAAAGTTGACTGCAGTCGTCATCTGGGACTGGTAGGTAGCGGAGAATAGAAATCATGGTGACTAATTGTCAGAATTTACAAGAGTTGAAATGTCTAAAGACATTAAAAAAAAAAAAAATTTGCAATAAAATTGGAAACACTCTATCGATTTTCGCCAAGTTTAGCACTGATCATAGTTTAATATTGGTCCATTTTTTTAACAAAATTTCAACCTCGTATCTTGTAATTTACAAAAGTTATAGCGTAAAAAGACTTTTTTTCCAAATGTTCAAAATGCTGTGAAAATTTGAACCTTTCAACCGATTCGCGAACAAAGATAACGGAACACTTAAAATAACCATGCTGCAGTTTTCTCAACCAAATGAGGTTGTTGAATCGAAGATAACCCGACAACCGATTAAAGCGGGTGAATGAATGTCCTTATTTGTTTCGCCGTATCTAATATCACGAAGAGGTTGAGTCAAAGAAAATGTCGTTATCTGCAACAATTTATTTTGAGTGTATCCGATAACTATAAAAATGTTGATTACAATTAAAAGTAGTAATGGATTATACACAGTTATAAACAGTAGCTTATTGTGCTTCATTTTTCCTACTATGGAAACTGAAGAGTAAAATCTTCAAGAGGGCAGAAAATATTTAACTCTCGTCCGGTGTGACAACCGCCTACTGGGCAAAAGATTATCCCACGCCTTGGTAAATCCCTTAAGCCAATTAACGCGCACGTAACTAGATGCCATTATTGCAAGGGGGCGGAGGGGTAGAAAGGACTGCTGATAGCAAGTGACGAAAGAAAGAGTGTCATGGTCTACTCAGCGAGATGAAACGGGAAAATTCTGCAGCAGAAGTGGCCGCTCGGGGTGGCTCGCTAAAGCGTCGTAGCGACGGAGCTTCCGGGTACGAAGCAGGAGACTCGAATCCCTCAGAAGCTGCATCCCTCACTCGCCCTCATATCCCATCTTCTTCCGTCACTTCCTTTTTCCCTGAAAATAATCGCTGACTATTAGGAAAAAGCCCGGATGTAATGACGACGATGACGACGACGACGACGACGACGAAGAGGCGAAGGACGACGTCAACTTTCGCACGAACGAACGACGCGGGATCGGCTATTAATCTTGAGCTCGTGCGTTTGTGGCCTGGGTGTAACAACGCCCGCGGCTCAATAGCTACGTCGCTTCACGATCGGCATAGATGTCCGCAGTCCCTCGGGATTTCTTCTTCTCTTTTTTTTTATCTCGGTTATATTACTTCGTATCCGAGGTTTCGCCTCGTCCTCGGGGAATTGCTCGATATACTATTCCAACAGCATCGAGTGAATCTCCATGACAAAACTTCGTGTTACGGAACACCGGATGTATATACACATCGACAACATTTGTAGGGGGTTAAAAGGGATATACTCGTTATACGTCAAACACGTGCTGGTGGTGCTTTCACGTGTCGAAGGCACGTGATTCGATATTCCAGCGGCTTGCAACTCCATACTCCATTGGAAAATGGCGAATTCTACGCGAAAGGAGAGCGACAATGCTGTGTGTGTGTGTGTGTGTGTGTGTGTGTGTAGCAGACAAATGGTTCACGCGTATTCCGGAGTTTCTAATTAAAACATAATTATAACGTTGCCATGAGAGCCTGACCCAATTTCCCTCAGAATGAGCACTGTTCAGTGAGAATATTCTTTGGGGGATGTCAGACTGGTATATTACAGTGTTGGAGGGGATGAGTAGCAGATAGCGAAGGTAATACAGAAAGACCTGTGTAGAGGGTGCAATTAAGTGAGAAAGAGAGCAGCGAGGGAAAACGGGAGTACGTGTCGCGGTACGCAGAGCTCAAGAGGGATGAAATAGGAAGCTACGAAATTGCGATAGGTGCGAGAAAGACGGACAATAGCGGGGCGAGTGGTCGTAACTTGGTAACTCTCTCGTGGCGCGTGCATGAGTACAGGCCACGTGCTGAACGTGTTTTGTCGAGGTACAAGAGTGAGCGAAGAGTGAGGTTGAAGGGGACGAAAGGGAAGCGTTTGAGAGACGGAGAAGCTTGTACCCCTACCAGACTTGAATAGGACTAAGAGAAAGAGTAAAACAGAAAGCAACGTCGCGCCAACCCATGGTACAACACCACACCCTCCGAAGGGTTCTGCGCTGGATCGATAGTCGACCCACGCAGCCTACGAATTTCGCAAGCGAGAGACAGAGAAAGATCAGTAGAGGAAAAAGAAGCCTAGATAGGGAAATGGAAGTCGCAGATGAAGAAGAGAGAAATGAAAGGGAGAAGCTCCTCTCCCAGACTGGAAAGAGAGAGAGAGTGAGAGAGGAAATGGGTGGAAGAGACAAATTGCCCGAGATCTCGAACGCTGCTCCAGCAACTGACGACAGACACTGCTGCTAGGCCATTGCCAACGTTGCTGCTTCTGTCTCTCCCCGACTCTTCTTCAGTACAGTATATATATATGTATATATATGTGTGTGTGTGTGTGTGTGTGTATGTGTACTTTGGGGAGTTGTATGTAGGGATGCACTCTATACAACTATGGATAACTATGGATTTACCTGCCAGAGACAACTGGAGCAAGAAACTTCCACGGGCTTGCCCGATTCTTTCTCTTCTCTCTGTGCCCCAGCAATTTTCTCTCGACGCGGCTCTTAATTTCGTCGTTCGTCGCACGACTACTGGTTTTCTCATATACTCTTCTATTGTAGGGGAAAGTGGGGCATAATAAGCAACTTTTTGTTTAAAAGCATCTGTTAATTTTGATTGCAAGCAAAATGTCAATGCTTTTTAACATCCGTTCGATTTAGCAACAAACCAATATTAGTACTTTATGATACTAGTACACTAAAACGGGCTTTCGGTAAAAGTAGCGAAGATGGTGAAGAATCAACGTGCACCAATAAATATCTTTTATCAAGGAAAATCGAAATTTACCAACAAATTTACCAAGCGACCGTTCCTTTGAAAAGTCGTAATTGCTAATCAATAATCGTGAAATCACACAGACAATCTTTTTAAACTGCTATTCACGGCATTTTGGGCCATTCTGAGTAGGCTGACATGAAAAGTAGCTGAATTTTTTTCTTTTTTTTTTTTTCAATAAAACAAAGCTTCCTCTACGGGAAAACAAACGGGTTAGGTGTATACGATTCCGCCGTTACGCACTATTTCAGAAATCTCTTCGGGAACCAGCGCGACGGCGACGACGACGATGACGCTCAACATCTTTGTCGTCGACGTCTCGAGTACGCTCAGTCTTTGACGATTCCTCGCTATATCCTCGCGGGAACATGGGTAGAGGGGAAGGTGACTCCCGATAACGATAAAATCGAGATAAGACCCTCGAGAGGTACCGAGACTTGGCAGTTCCCATAGGAGTTTACGTCCTTGTACGATATGCGAGAGCACATCTACCCCCCGAATATATACGAGACTGAGAGTAATGGATTCTCGGAATGATACGATTTTTACGGTTCGTACTGGTTGCTGTTGATACAAACCCTCCATTCGCCAACACCCACGAATTCATTCTCCACAAGCCTTTTTGCAGCTCTTTTGCTTTCTTAGCCTCCAAAAACAGCTAACATTATTTGAAAATGTATTCTACAGAATTTTACAACAAGATAAACTAATAATCTGGTACATTTCGTGTTGCAGACTTGAAAATGCGTTGGGAGGAAGAAGCGGAAGGATGAAGAGCAGCAGAGGAGGGTGGCTGGCGGAAAGTGAAGACGAGACTGAGAGTCCCTGAGGGAGTCCCGAAGAAAAAGGGAAGATGGCGAAGTCGAGGAAAAGAAAAAGAGGAACCTTATTCGCCAAGGAGAATTCTCCAAGGGTATGTTTGACTCGACTCGTTCGCTGCACTGTCTTTTTCTCCATGAAATAGATTTCAAGGAGAATAATTATTTTCGAAGCTCGTCCGAGGATAAGGTCTCTCTTTTCTTCCTTCTGTCCTCTCTGAAGATCTCTAGCTCCGGGCCACAACAGAACCAAGCACAGGAGTACCGGAAGAATTTGTAAAGTGACGGAGAAGGCAGAACAGATAGTAGGAAAAAGGGATGAAGCCAGCGAATCTTATAGAACTCTTGGAGGGAGTTCCGCGTCGATCGCGAAATCCCTTCCTAGCAGAATTGCCGGACCCGTATGGTCCGTGCTCCAGTCATTTCCGATCCTTTGTGCTCACTGCTACTCCTGACGAGACACGAATTTTCTAGCCTCCGACGCGGAAGAGCACGCGAGGGCGTCTCTCCTCGCTCTTACCAATTTTCTTTGCGTTCGCGTACCGAATTTAAAGGCGAGAATTCCCCGAGCGTTGGAGAGAACGTTAAAAATGATATTTTGAGTTACGGTACATTGGCCAACCAATAAACAACTATGATGCTTAATGAAAATATGATCTTTATCATTTTCAGCTTATATAATATATAATACTGACAGTGTTTTTAGAGCAATACGTTTGAGAATATACCATCGAATGAACATAAATTCCAGATACAGGATAATCTATATCTTCATAATTCAAGTTAAGTATATGATAGCAATCGCAGAGTTTTATTCTTAGAGTCCAATCATTTTTAGACTGCAATATGATTTTTAAACTCACCAAGATTCCAAAGAGAATCATGTATTCAAAAATCAGATGTTGAAATAGAAAATGAAGTGAGACATTTTTAAATACTGAAAAATACAATATTTTATTTTATAAAACTAGAAATTGGAAATGAAACTTGTGTCAAATGAACGAAAACTTTCTGTAGATTAGTTTTTACTATGCTCATAAACTGTAGCATCCGTCTCAAGACCATCCGTCTATTTTTCTTTTACGAAACAAAAAAGTGATTTATCGCATTCTTTATTTACGTCACTAACCATCTTTAATTAAAACCATTCGAGAGAGTTACGGAACCCCTCGAGGACTTTGTACCTCCCCGGCATCTCCGAAGTATCATGAAATATATATTTCACAACTGAATTTCTAGATATTCCTCAGACGAGATCAAAACTTCCTTCTGTTGTGTTATTGAAACTTCTCTTCGATTACTTGACTTTTGTGTCGTAGTTCTTTTTTTTTCTGGCACTATCTTTTTCCACCTGATCTTTTCTTACGATCTTTATCTGCGTTCGTTGAATCGTTAACGAGCCCCGTCTACTCATTATCGACGCTGTGCTAGTCTCGAGTTTCTCAAAGACACGAAAGCGAGAAAAAACAGTAGCTTCGTAGCAACTATAGCAGGAGGCGATCGACCCCCTCCCCTCCTAACAATTCACCACTTCACTACCTCCATCCAACCCCACTGAAAACAGGCAGGAAACGAGAGAACGAGGAGGAAGTAATTTATTTGCAATTTCATCATTATCCTCGAGCTCGACAAGGAATTTCATATTACCCAACGTGCTGCTGCTGCTGCTGCTGCTGCTGCTGCTGCTGCTGCTGCTGCTGCTACGGTTCCGTAGCTCCGGGAATACATGCACCCCGGTAGAAGCTGGTTATCCGAGTGCGGCCCATGTTGAGATTAATTGTCGAGATCGAAAAATTAAAAATTCAAGTTTTGCGAGAGGAGTATAGTAAAAGCAGCAACGAAGCTAAAAAAAGTAGTAAAGGGACTGTGATCTTAGGCTGTGATAGGGAAGAGGAGATAGAAACACTGAAAGCAGTACTTGAAGTAAATATCTGCAAGAACTTCAAACTTACCAAGCCAACAAAAGGTAATCCAAAATTGAAGATTGTTAATATAGATGAATAGGAGTTAGAATAGGATGGAATAGGAGGAAAAAAGTGAACAACGACTGCAGGAAGAGACGATATGGTATACAAACGCACAAAGAATGGAGTTACAGTGCACATGCACAATAGAATCGAACTGTTGGGGTGTGACGGTATCATTCACCTAGTTCATCAGATGCGGAATTTGTAAGACGATTAGAAGATGTAACTAAAGAATTAACGGTTAAAGGAGATCGTTTAATGATAGAAGTATTTAATACAGATGTCACGGTGGATTCATTCTATATAAAGATACTACCAGCAGAAATGTTAAGCTCAGTTGGTTGTCGGTTGCGCCATAAAATAGGATGAACATGCATCCTCTGCCATTGTAGCTGGCAAAGGTTGTTTCTCTCCGACTCTTCGATTTCGCCAGCCGGCCAGAATCGATTCTAGCTAGTAGTACCAGAATGCCAATAATGATCGATCATCCCCTCGTGCTCGAAACTTCACTGCTCCTACTGCTAGCTGATCTTTCACAAGCATAGGATTTCCAGTATAATTTTGATTAGCTCGGAGAGTCGAGACCGATTCATCAAACGCAATTAGTAGTTAGAGAGGGTTTCGAGAGATAAATGAACGGACCTTGATGACTTGCAGAAAGGGGGAAACTCATAACAGTTTATCTACTTTGCTAGGAAGCACGTTACATTTACATATAAATGAAAATGTAACATTAAACAAACCAAAAATCCAACTGCTACTTATATGGAATCCTTATTTATAATTTTTCAATATTTCTAACAGAAGAACTTTTTGTGCTTATAACGGAAAGGTCGTAAATGTCTACAAAAAAAAAAAAAAATTCTCTGTCGAAATTGGTCGACAGAGAAAAAGTCGAAAATCCAAAAAGAAAAAGAGAAAGTCCAAATTTGGACTCTCCAGTTTCACGCTGTATCAGTGAGAATTATCAACCGAATTATTGACTTCCGTAATATTGGCGTAAGCTATTTAAAGTGGTACATGGTGTCGAGACGGTGACGTATCTCTTGATGTATGCACGGAGTGTAATGGACAAACTTTGAGTAAGAGTGTTCTTGCGTTATAAAGCAGTAAGAAATAAATGATAGAGACACGCGGGGATCGGCGGTGTGGCAGCGATTGACAGGCCGTTGAGGGGCTCGAATGTTTGCACGCCCTCAAGGACGAGAATCGCGTGGCCAGAGCGTATCTCGTCCTCTCCGCGATAGAAAAGAACAACCTATATACCAGTCGCCAGAGTCAAACTCGTATTTGTTCACTTCCTCGGTTTCACTCGCACGCAACCCTTATCTCCACGTTCTCCCGTAGTCGAGCACGAATTCCCATCTAGCTGCGGGACACCCCCGCAGCAGTTTTCCTGCATATTGGAAAAATTACGCGACTGCGAAGCACTCCGCCCTCTCATCGTCTCATCTTCCTCTGCCTCCTCCTTCGACATTTTCTCCCTATTTCACCCTCGCTTTGTCTTTCTAGCTATTGCCCTCGTTCCCTTCATCTATGTTCCACTCCCCTTCTCTCTTTCCTCTGCTACTTCGCTTCATTTCATCCCTCACACACGTCCACCCACGCCTCCACACTCTTGCTATACTCTCCCTTACTTCAGTTGTGTTTTTTCTTCGCTCTACCGGTCGCTCGATCATCCCGCGTTTTTTCCTCCACTCCTGTCTCGCGCTTCTATACCACCGACTCAACACCGATCAGAGTATCGCATCCCAAGGTATGTGCCGCCCGCCAAGATCCTACCGGTACGAGAGATTGTTTTAAAGCGGAAATCTGTCCCCGGCGAGCAGTAAGGCGACTCCCGGCGTGATTCCCGTAAATTGGAAGACCCTTCGCGCTAGGTGACGCAGCTTTCCTTCATTCCCCACCTCTCATCAGTCTCGGAGCATATATACACCCTCGTCTACTCCACAGACATTTTTTTCTTCCCTTCTATGTTCGCCACGCCCGTCCACAAGCACTTCCCTTTTCTCTCTTTTCCCCAAATCCCCGAGCTGTTGTGAAGTAAAGTTGTCACTGAAGAAACAAGATGGTGAAGAATTGTTTTCGCAAATGAGAACGAGGAAATGGTAAAAATATGAAGAGCATCAACAAACCCTCCCCGAAATATTTTCATTGGATTACTCGTGTGACGACCGAACGAACTGTTGGTGCATGTAATCTTTGAGTTTTTGTTGACAGACACATTCAAGACGTACCCACGGGAACTCATACTTTTCCTCCTATACATATAGGATTATATCTTATAGTGACACAAGTAGAATGAATAATATTGTGAATGAAGTACATGCGTGTCGTGTTTGAAGATCATGCTACGTGTCAAACGCTCAGCTGTATACCTGAACACCTAGAGGGGATCTCTCTGGCGCAGTATCCCAAAACACGGTAGTGCCATTTATCCTTGCGGCGAAGCAAGCAGCAGCAGCCACAGATATCTCGGCACTATTCTCCTGACTATTCTCAGGCCAATCGTCCTTCCTCTGGGTATGATTGTGCTGTTGCTCGAGCGCGCTGCCATATATTATAGTATATCACCCAATACACATCAACTGCTTGCTCGATTCGTGGTTTCATAGAATTCCACACCCTCCTCAAACCGCGAACTGGTTCAGGCTCATGAATAAAGAATCCGGCGGTCACTCTCAGAATGGGGAAAATGAATTTCATTATTAGTGAACATCGGAGAAACGGCAGATAGATAATGAATTGGGGGATAAGAAAAACGTGGATGGGTCACTATGCGCTAAGCATTGCGTTCCCGCTCTCATCGCGGTAGAGACGAGGAAGGTTATTAGTCAGAGGGCGGTAAAGCCACGAGTCGTTCATTCGTTATTATCGTGCGGCCCGGTTCTCCTGGTGAGAGATGAAGAGAATAAAGAAGGAAATAAAAGTGGAAGAGGGAGTGAGATCGAGAAAACGGTAGCTCGAAGAGAGGCTAGTCCTTGCGGTTATAACAAAGCGTTGTTTTGCGAGCCTCTTTAATGGTCGGGTACGATGAAAAGTCCCGTCGTAAGTCGTGACTCTGCATCTTTACTCTGGTTTCCCTTTTTTTTATTCTTTTTTTGCTTCCCTTGGCTCGATGCTGCTTTTTCCTCTTACTTCCTGCAACACTAGCAGTAGCAGCAGCAGCAGTAGCAGCAGCAGCAGCAGCAGCAGCAGCAGCAGCAGCAGCAGCAGCAGCAGCAGCAGCAGCAGCAGCAGCAACAACAGCATTAAGCCCCGTCGTTGTATCAGAGTATAGAAGCACTAGAGCAACCTCTCCGCCCTCTCCAGCCTATCAACATCGACGCCACCCTTTCTCTGGCGCGTGCTTACATTATTTTCCATTTTCCTCCTCCTCTTTCTCTACCACCTTCTCTCGTCTCGGGTCGAAGCGCTTTCTTCTGCTTGTGCCTCTAGTCCCTTGAGAGGAAAGTCGCTGAGTCGCTGTTCGAGCACTCCCAAAGAAAACAGCAGCAGACAAACCGGTTTACGCATCCGAGTCAACCGAGAAAGACCTAGATGTTCAGAATGATGATGACGATGATTCTGCTATATCTACTATATTATAATACATAAATGTGAGACGCTGTGCTCCACGTTTTAAATGAAAAGAGAACAGGTGAGGTTAGAGTAGTTCAGGGTGAGTGTGATCAGGTGATGCTGAATGCTGAATCTAAAAGAGGATAGTTTGAGTAAGTCGAGGGTCAAAATGATAGGCACATAGATAAAATCTCCGATGTACGATATCGAATATCCCTCTCCTTCTTCAGACGCTTTCATAGATACCTACATTACGTGGATGAAAGACGTATACTGCGTACACCTTTACACCGTACAGAGACGCTGCGGGGATTTTCCAGATAAACGAGGGAACGAAATGGTCTGTAAAAAGAAAGTTTGCCAAGTATAGACGAACGTGGGGATCGTGTAGTCAGCCGCCCGGTCACGTAAACTCATGTCAGTCATAAAACAAACCTCCCACCCAGGATGCCACTGTCTCCCATACACAGGTAGTGGTGGAGGTTTGTATACATCTGTCTTTTTCTATGGTAGCGTTTAGCGCAAAGCTAGTCGCCTGACTGGTGCACAACAAGCTATACGCCACGATGACGCCTCTAAAACTATGAAATTGCACGTGATACGCGCGTACAAACAAGATGGGCTACGCCAGGGAGTCGCAAGCCGCTTGCCCCCGGGGAGAAAGATCACCCGTAAAACGTGTAATCGTTCTATGCCTTGTGCACAAAACTCTCTGAGCAGAACTACGCACCCTTAATATTCTGGACGCTAAAGAACGTGAGTAAAGTTCGTGTAAAACTGGGGGTCTGCTGATAATAATTATTATCAAGAGTTAATTAATCCATAAAAGAGGGTATATCGTATTATAATTAAAAGACTATTGCAACACTACTATATTTTGTACTATATTAATATTAATCGTGACAAACATGAGAAGTGTGCAATGTAACTGGGAGTTTCATGCTAATTTAATTGCCTGTTCCTAAGTTGATGTGATACAAATATGTCATTAAGCAAAACTGCAATCCAAATGCTTTCTAGACATCGGAAAGAATGACGTAGTCAACCTAGATATCGGAAAGAACGACGTGGTTAATCTAGACATCGAAAACTAGCATAGCATATGTATCCCTCCCATTAGCAGTTAATGTATGTAGATTACTTTATTTTCTCATTTATTTATGGAAATAAGGATTAGACTGCCGGGAATATGATTACATATAAAACCCAATTTTTCGAGACGAGATTTATTTTTGTTGTTTCGAGACGGGACGAAACGATATTTCTTTTTCTCATTTCGAGATAAGATGATGTTTCTTCTGGTCATTTCGAGATTCACTGATTCCCGTCTCGTATCGCGGGACCGCTAAAAATGACAACGTTGATTCTGTCGCCACTACTATTATTGCAAGAGTGCCGTCCCTCTTAAATCACCGTAATAGTCTTTTGTAGTAAGGAAGACTGTCTCAAATACTTGGCGATACGACTCTCGAAAATATGTGCTCGAATTCATCGAAGGTACTTACTTTGTTTTGCCTGCTCCCTTTCGTCATTCCTGTGGATTGATGAATAGGCTTCTCAACACAGCTGGTGGAACGAGCACAGCACTCGAGGATGAAGGATATAGGTCTTTGCTTGCGGAGGGCGGCTTTTATATAGAAAGATGGGGGAGAGGGAGCTCGTGTAGAGCACGACGCACGGTAAAGGAGAAGCAAACGGCGACAGCAGAGTGGAAATATGGGTCTCGCGGCCACGGGGTGGCAAGGAAGAGAAGGATGAGGAGAGCTTGAGGCTCGACGGACACATTGAGGAAAGAACACGCGAGACACACAACACAAAGAACACGCGACACACCCTCGCATATATATATAGGGAAGACTGAAAGCGGGCGCAGAATAACGACAGCAGCGAAAGGGGTTGGAGAGAAAGATAGGCACTGGCGGTGGCGGTGGAGGCGCAGCGATAGTCGAGTAGGCATAAATCCACCCCTGCAAGAAACTCTGTAAGACACTCGTGCTACTACTCGGCGGTAACGAGAAACGGGGTAGGCGAGAAATGCAAGGCAAGAGAGAGACTGTTCGTAAAGGAGTTGGTTTAGAAAGGAAAGCAGAAACATTAGAGTGAAGGCAAAGCCAGCTTACGAATACTTTGGTATTTAAATGTTAGGACAACCCTTGTTGCGGTCGTGGCAATTGAAGTTGCTTACGGGTTCGGAGTTGTGGTTGGAAAACGGACTGGTATTGACGACGGAGTATCCAGAGAATGCCTGAGGAGGAACAGAGAATATTGGTAGTATTTCCGAAAAACCAGATTGATGCAAATTAAAATATCATGTTTTTAACGTCAGTCCACAGTACATTCTGCATTACAATTAAGTTCTGTCACGGGTCTTAAAAACGCATCTCGTTTCCAGTTTCACCCTCGGAGTTGTTAATTGAAGATAGCTCATAATTCGAAAACAGTCTAAGTTTGTAGTCGATCCTTTTTCGGTGAATCCTCGCGGGAAGGTAATCCTTTTATTCAACCAGGAATTCCACTATTGTTCGCCACCATATCTCTCGAATCGCGTCTCGATAGATTTCCCCGATTCTTGTCTCTCCAACATAGTGTATACAGCGCTTGCGTTTATCGCATATTTCCAACAGAAGCCAGCGGCTCACATTGTGGAAAGCACAAACAATGAAACGGTTACGGGACGCGTTAACGGTAGTCCATTGTTTCGGAACGTCGTCCCAACTCGTCTCTCCTCGTGTCGGTTGCCATCGTCGTCGTCGACGTCGTAGCGACACGACAGAACGTTTCGCCACGAGTACAATGGATCCGGACGCTAGCTTGATTCTCTGTTCGGCTCTTCCATCGAACGCGCGCGCCTGTGAACGCGCGAATCTGTCCCATCTCGTATATACTGTATTGCATCCTGGCCGCGAATCCGGGATGGATAAAACGACTTCCAATACTCGAGTAACTTCGCCCTTTACACCCTCGTGTATTTTCTTTTTCTCTCTCAGCCAGATAGATGGAACGGAATAGAACGAGAATATAGCGCCGTGAAACTCAAGTTCTTGATTCACTTTATGCACACTTCACTGTACTCTCTGTCCCGCCGTCAATCCTTTCCTCTCTCGCTTCTAGATTCCCGACGGTTAGATTCTCCATGGGAGATAACGACACGCTCTCTAGCTCCACTGGGCTAGCCGCGTTAATGTAACTCTAGTACTCAGCGACGTGTGTGCCAAAGATAGTAGAACATGGCTTGGTATGTTAGCACGCGATGTACTGCGTACACACGTGCCACATAGATAGACAGATAAGCGCTAGATCCCATGCAGCAACTGTAGTTATACCAGACAGCCGCGAATCGCAACATCGTCGCTATTAGTTTCGTATGCAGCAGCGGCCAGTGACTGTAGAATCTCAAACGCGCGCACTTGCTCTCTCTATCTCAGATACTCGACCTAACCCTTCCCACGCACTGCTTCAGCAGCGCTTGGCGGTTTAACGAGAATCATATCTGTCACATCAGACACAGCTGATAGGTCATCCTGCATTGGATGACTGTGTGCTCGGCACTACGTACAAAGTTCGACGAACAGTACCCAGGAATACAAGACTTGATAAACTGTTACTTAGTTTTTCTGTATCTTGGCGAAACGAATCATTTATCTATATAATATTAACTGTATTGTGGTTGTTGCATCACAAGGCTTATGTGACTATACTTGTATTTCTATGCGCGTTATTGTCACTCGGACTTATAATTTTCATTTTCTTATTTTTCTTATTATTTCTAGTTTTTATTTTTATTCTTATTTCTATCGTACTTACAACCTTGCGCAAAATCTAACCAGAGCATAAATAAATGTGACGAAATCAAATAAAAAATCTCTCTCTCATGATTCGTTATATCTGGTGATAATACGTACTGTATCTGATCTGTTCCAAGCTGCGCCCAACTTCCGACAGATCCCTAGTCGCAGTTTCTCTGATTCGGACGGGCCTCAGCAGTTGTTTATTTATGCGTACACGAACCGATACATGGGTTGTCCTAGTGTTATTGGGAAACAGTTGGTGTTCGCATTGGAGCTGGTATTAGTAATAGTAGGAACAGTGGTAGCGGCAGCAGCGTAGCGAGGAAGGGTCGCCTGCGGAGGAACCGACCACGCCGAAAACGAAATATATTGGCATTGCGGCGGGCCGACGCGCGACTCTCGCTTCTGCTGGCCCCGATCTGTCACACAAATCACCCCTGCCAGCAGCCTGCTCTCCAAGCGTTGCAGTACATAGTACACATAGCGTACTAACCGAGAGCAAAACGTCCACCACGCTTCCCCTTCTCCTGTCTGCCTATCTGTACACAGCTACTACTGGCGTTCGTGTAATTTCACAGCTCTGCTTCATCCCTGCTGACCAGATCCACGCCCTTGTTGCGGGTCGGTAACTCCAATCGTCCGTGGACCTGTAACAGAATGCTTTTAATTATCGAATTTCATACAATTTAATCATTTAATACGAGCACCAAACCCGCGCCAACAGTTTTGCGAATTAGGACGGAATCCCCGAATATTGCAACGTATCGTGACGTTGCCCCTCGTCATTGGTGCATGTGTAAACATGGTAGGCTGCAGGTCTAGTCTATATTAATTATATGACTCGCGGTCGGTTCTTAGAAATACGGAAGTGCATTGGCAGCCAACACTGCACTGTCGAGCGGCTCTCTATCAACCTACGAGCCTCGAGTTATCGAGTCGATTGAGTTTCTCGTGTTCTGACAAAACGAAAAACGTTTGTTAAGTATATACGAGGCTACAGGGCTTTAGAGAAATAGACGGGGAGCAGAGGCTACGACACTATTCCCTGTGCTTTACAATATTTTATATAAACGGTGTCGTATACTACAGAGACCACTTTGGTGGAATGTCCATATGCAAGATGTTCCCGATAAACTTTTCGATTTTTATTGCTCGCTGTCTCGACGAACCAAGATGAGGAAGTGAAGTAGACTGGTGTCGATCTCGGTTTCGCAAGCCGTAAAAACGTAACATAAGTGATCAACGCGACTTTTGCGCATGCATCTCTTTACAAGACAAACGATCCCTTATGAAAATGAACCATTGCTCTCCGTTCAAGTATATCTATTGGATAACCATTGAAATGTATTGAATGCTAAATTGGCATATGATTCGGATATTAATGGTGACGATTGATTCATAAATGGTGACCATTCACTTCATTACTTATAACCATTCTCACTAACAATTAATTGTGACTTTTTAAACGCCGCAGAATGCTTGTAGTAGAAACAATATGGAAATAAATTATTAATCTCAGGTCACACAATAATATTAATAAAATAGTTTAATTAAAAAATTGACGGAAATCCTAATTGACTTTATTTGAATGAAAGTGAGAACTAGGGTCTAAAGTCTTCAAAATCACCGATTACGAAACTGAATCCAAAATTTCAACAGTCAAGATGGCGCACCAAAATGCAAAAGGCGACTTAACTTGGATAAAAGTCGGTACTAGGTGGTTTGTAACATCACCAATCACGATGAACGATCATTTCAGCTGGGATATCTCACCCCCGGATGAATAACCCCCACGAGTATGCGTGCATGCGTGCGTACGTGTTTGCGTTTCTGTGTGGCTGTGTGTACAGAGATTATTTCTGTTTCACTTCCTCGTTGTTATTCGCCTGGCAGTGGGAAACAATGGTTTCATTCTATTCACCATACATTGCATAATTCGGTTTCAATTTTAACCATTCGTCAAGCAATGGTACATTTTTATGAGAGCCAGGCGCAGCCTCTCATTTTTCCTAGCGAGAAATTGGTATTCCACTTCTCATCTTCCATTTTTCAATCTCCCAAAGTGCAAAGCACCGTGTAACCTTCAACATCTGCGGATGCTGCAAGTTTTTTTGCGGTAAGCTAAGATAGCACGTAACAAGTCGATTGCGCGGAAGAAAAGTTCTTCAGATTCTGCGAAGCGTGTGATGTATGTCGTCGTCGTAGAGAGAGAGAGAGAGAGAGAGAGAGAGATGGAGATGGCAAGGTCCGGAAGCACAGTAGCGCTAACCGGAATCAGAGGACCTTCCGGTCCCAATTCCTAGCTTCCATTCTCGTAGCTCTCCGTTGTTGAACGAGCCACACGATAGGGGTGAGAAAGTGAGTGCTGTGAATCGTTGCAGTCTTCAGCATTGTTTTATCTCGCAGTGTATAGATCGCTCAACGCGGAACGTTTGTTCCATTTTGCCTGGACAGGTTTTTTTTCCACACAGAGCGGGGCGCGTTGTAGTTCTTTCCTAAACGTTTCTCTCGGTCCAACACCCCGCGTGTACGCTATGAAACACCGCGAATACACGGATAGACACACAATCGATACCTCGTTCGAGTCGAGCTTTCGGTATATATGTTTTTTGTTCCGCTCTTCTTCTCTCTTTTTTTCATTTATTTCGCCTTCATACAACACTCGTGTTCAACTTGTCTCTTCTATTTTTTATATTGTCGGCCGACGCCGTTCGTTTGTCCGAAACGCGCGGGCATTCGGCCGGCGTATCGATTATCACGTTTTTCATTGGAAGTATTACGGACAATAAAGCGTTGCGCAATCCCGGGGTTGCAACGAAAGCGGAGCCAGAGGGTTGGGAATAGGTCCGAAGCTCTCTCGATGCTTCGAATTGTTCGCACCCTCTGCCAACCCTCCCCCGTCTCCTCTTTATTATATAATATACGTATACATATATATATAATATATAACTACGTTCAGCGGTTCGTTCATTGAGTGTCTGCACACCGGTATGGTTATGCAGAGAGACGACGAGCGCGCGGAATTGCCTCACACCTGAATGAACCAATATAAAACGCGATTTCACGTGCCAAAACTGCAAAATAAATTATGGCAGGCGCGGAGAAGGAAGAGGGTAACGTGAGAGAATAACCAAGCGGGAAAATCGACGAAGCGACTATCCGGTCGCACGTGGCAATGAGAGTTTCCAGCTCATAGTGAATACTGCTCTCTCTTTCATTCTTCTACCGCATCCTGAAGTTCTCGTTCCTCTAAATTGTCAATTTCATTGCGATATTCACAGCCACGCGCCATTATAATCGGAAAGCCATTAATTATTATGTGGCCTTCGCGGCGTTTATTAAAATTAATTTCGACCAGTGTTGGTAAGCTCCGGATCAATACTTTTTTATCGGCTATCGAAATTCTGTAATATTTATAATTGAAGGAGTTATATATCGTATTTTTGCAAGTTTTTCCAAGACCAGCGTGCGAAAAAAAATGACATGCAGCAATCGAAAACAACGGGGCCATATCGTATTCGCATAGCGACAAACGGTAATTTTAAATTTCCGAAATAATATCTTTTAAAAATAAAATTTACAACGAAGATATCCCAGGTGTCCCTCGCCGATTTTAATAATATTGCAATATGTTGTACTACACAAAAAAAAAATAAGCCTTCCAAAATAGGGGTTGCAATGTCTGTTTCATACATAAAAACACAATTATTTTCGACGAAACTCATTGGATAACTTTTGCCACAACACAACAGGAATAGCTTAATTCCCGCGGTTCGGTTCGACAACTTTATGGGGATAAACTACCTCAAAATGTGATTAACATTGAACAAAAATTGTAAGAAACTGGGGTTATTTATACCTATGGAAGGTTAGTTGACTGTGAATACCGGTGGAAGTTAGTTGACTGTGATAACCTGTGTTGAGCTGCGATGATAGAGTACGAAAAAAAAAGAAAGTAATGTGCAGATTTCTACTCTTTTTCATTCTGTGTCGAGTTGCGCCGCAACAGAGTTTGACTGTGTCGAGTTGCGCACGGGAGAGTATTGCTGTGTCGAGTTGCGCCATGGGGGGAGTTTCGTCGTGTCGAGTTAGCGATGTATTTGGTTTTGCCGTGTCGAGTTAGTAGTGTGTCTGGATTTGCCGTGTCGAGTTCGTCATGTGTCCAGCTTTATCGTGTCCAGTTGGTGAAGTGTACAATTTTTCGGTGTTGAGTTGCTTGTGTCGTGTCGGTGGGATCTGTATACCAAAACCATCATATAAATCAAATGATATAAAAAAAAAGAATTAAACACATCTATCGACTGAAAAGGAAATATTTTCTCGTTTATTACGTGAAAGCTACAAGTGTATCATTGATATGATTGTGGAGGTTACAATTATTTCATCATATAAGTAAAAGTGTTGGAGTGAATTTTTTATTCTCTCAACAGTTTTTCGGTAAACTCGCAATTATGCATTGAACCAAATAATGTTTATGAACTGATATGACATATTCATTTTCTGGTAACAGAGAATATTCACATGCGTTGATATGCATATCGATACTGTGTAAAATGTTCTCTAATGCAGAGAAGATGTTATAATGTCAATGTGTGCGAGTAATGTTCGTTGAATCAGGTTGTGTTAATGAGACAGCGTACAATTGGGTTATCTAGTGAAGTGGATATGTAGAACCCGGGTTTGTTTTGAAATCCATGCTCATGACCGTAACATGTACAATTGAGATGTGGTGGGATAAGGAGTGTTGATATTGGATGTGGTGAAGAACCGAGTGTAGTGAATACCATATATAAAGTAGTGGAGTGTTGACATTTTTTTATGATTCCTGGCTAAATCTGGATATATTATAGCTAGGTGAATATGGAATATAAATTAGAGCTCAATCGGTTTATATTCAGAGGCCGCTGAAAGCACATTTGTGTTTGTCATTCAAATAACATGTAAAAATACTGTATCATCTCTTTCATTGTGAATAACTTCATTATAATTTCAAAGTCACGGAGCTTTTGAAGGACTCACGTCAAAGCGTATAAAATGAGCTTCAGAATTGCGTTACAAATTCCAAAATTAAATTTTCAAATAAACGATGTGGTATATAGAAAATAGAGAAAAAAGAAGCTTGGTCTTAAGTTTTCAATATATCTCTACTAATTTTAATATTACGGAGACTTGGTGGAGCACGATTCAAAGAAGATCCAACAAATCTTATAAGTCTATTTTGCTCAATCTCTGTTGATGGTGCCCTGTAAGACTTCAGGAACGGAGGAATATATGCTAGTAATAAACATCCGCGTCATATTTTTTGTTTACAACAAAAAGTCATTTTTGAAAACCATGTTCCTTGGGTTCTTTTTTGGGTTCCTTTGGCAAATACTATAAGTATTAGCAGATTTAGCTCAAAATTATATTCCATATTCATCTAACTATAAAATTTATCCATATTTGTCTGGAAATCCTAAAATACAAGCTCTTTCGTAAAACCCGTGACAGAGCCTCGTGCCATTCGTTGGAACACTCGACAGTCAGAACAGTCGACCTCTGTGACCACCAGAGTCACCGCAGGGCCGAAGCCTTAGTCCGCCGTCCTCCGGCATCAATCGACCGTAAGACCCGCAACGTCTTGTCCCCGTGCGCTTCGAGAGATAGAGATGAAAATCGAGGAGTTTGCGAATCGATACGACACAGTTGGCCGTTCTCCGTTGCGGCTACGAGTTTTCGTGATGCGGGCTTGCCGGTGGCACCGGGTCCCATCGGGACGTTCCCTCGTTATCGGGAATGTCATGACGAAACCGATGAGAATTCTCTAGCCAGCGAGCCCAGTCCACTTGCGCAGCCTGCTGCCAGTAGCTATGTTTTCGTTACGATAGCCTGAAAATCTTCTGCCAACAAGAGTTTCCGCGTGGCGTGACACAAGCTTTGATTATTCTTCACAAACTCTATTGTCTCTCGTTCTGCCATCTTTCAGTGAATCTTCAGAAGCGAGAAAACCGAGCAGAAACACTTTATACTTGTTGCTTCAGTTGAATCGCGTCTTTCTTTTAAAGGGATTCGCGTGGAATTGAAATCTGGTCTAGACGTTCGGATCAATTCTCTCCTCCCCTCCTCGATTCTCGAAGGAGGGAGGGGCTGTTGAGAAACACGGTTGAGGGAGCTACGTGCTTTCTGCCAGCGACGCGGTACTCTACTATACGTAGATATTTCGCCTGCTGGTCTGCAAAATCTCGAAACAGGTTATATCGGAGGCCGCTGAGGAGTGAACTCGAATGAGAGTCTTCCGACTGCGGCGGTTGTGATGTGCTGCTTGCGGTGCGGTCTTCCCGTTGGCCGATCAATGCGCGATGGTCCGCGCGTTCCTTTAGTCGGGAAGACCGGGGCAAGTCGGAACACGGCTCACGATGGAACACATGTAGTTAAAAATTGGGGGTTCCATACAGCCGCCTGGCATTCTCAGGCCTTAATTGCGATATGAAAATGCAATTGTACTATGACGCTGAAAATTCCGCGCAAATAAAAGTAGTCTTGGATGGAGCCCGGACAGTACTGACGGGAGTCCGGGATGGGTTCTCGGCTGGACTCCGGGATTGGAGACAAGTCCGGACTCCAACTGGTGAAGAAATATCCCGACCCTGACGAGGGGATCCGCCCCGCGGCAGGGGCGGGGGGAACGAGCCCTCCCCCATCTACAGCACAATATTTTCTTGAAACATATATTTTATATTTTAGGAAGCACTTTTTTTCCTTTGCACTTTATGGGGGCCAATTTTCCGGGGACTAATCTTCCTAGATTCATTAGTATGTGAAAAATGTAGAATCACATTTATTAAGAATCATAAAATCAACGTTGCTTTTGTTAATTCGAGCGACATATTGAAAGCAATCGATAAATTATTTCGTCAAATATTTTTCAATTAACTCATCGCTATACACTACAGTATTTTCGCCTTGTATTTTTACCCGTTGTACATTATCCGATGCGTTTCTCCGTTTAACGGATCTTCTGGTACAATTTTCTTCTCGATTACATCCGTTGTTGCACACCTTTCACATTAAATACTAGAGCAAACATTTTACTCCTCTCTGCCGATTCTGTTTGTGTGTATTCAATTTGCTAACAACTCCGTAACAACGGCGTTGCCAACGCGAGTGGATTTTTTTTTTTTTTTTTTTCGTGCCTGTTTTGACATCTCTATAACAGCTGTTTACTGCGCGCACGCGATTTTGGGTCTTTATTCACTAGTGTTGACAACGGTGTTACTGAGTTGTTAACAAATTGAATACGCGCAAACAGAATGTGGTTTATGCGATGGAAGGTGCAACAACGGATGTAATCGAGAAGATAATTGTATCAGAAGATCCATTAATCGGAGAAACGCGTCTGATAATGTGAAGCGGAGAAAAATACAAGGAATAAATATTACAGTTGAGGACATTTGGACAAAAATCATTTTCTATTCGATTGCCGTAGAATTTTGATAGTTCATAAAGGAAAATATGGCGCATTTTCTGCTTTTTTTATAATGGTCTTTATCCTGTAGTTTTTTAATTAAGTTATTTTATTAAAATGAATCTTCCTCTATGAGGCTAAGTACATTGCTTCGGCTTTCTCTAATGAGGAAGAAAAAAATATAAATTTTCTTGAAAGCCAAGCTATGTGAAAAAAGAAAAAAGACAATCACCTGTGTAATGATTTTAAGGTGAAAATTATCGACTCCGTATTACACCAGTTATTTTGGTAAAAGACCTAGTTCACGAGGACAAAAATTCCGTAGAATATTACGGGACGAAAAAAGAGATTGGAAAAATTCAAGTAGAAAATGTGAGAATAAGCATTGAAATTCGCTTGACTCGCAATTTTCCTTCGTTTTGAAGACACCCGGTTTATAATGCATCAGCCGAGTGCAAAGGCGAGGTGCATGCACACAACGTCGTCGTCATCGTCGTACGAATTTGCAATTTTGCAAGTTTGAGCTATCGGTACGAGGCACATACGATGCGGTGAATGAGGAAGTAGCGACGGCACAAGACACGCTGAATCGTGACATCACGAAGCGAGCACCTCGATACACTCGACCAGAACGAATATCTCGAGGGGTCTGACGGCGCAAGGGGCCATCCACAAAGTAGGCTAAGTACTTTGCTTCCGCTTCGTTTTCCGTTTGTTCGCTAAGCCCGCTTGTCTACAAGTACCCATCCCTCAGGCTAGCTAGACAAGCGCCTTCGAATATTATTCTCCTTATATATTCTTCCGTGCATACGTACCTTCCCTTCCCGCTGACTCCTCACCTTTATTTTCCTCCGGCACGCATAATAACATAAAGCAAATTGCAGTCCCAATAAACGTTCCCAGATGCCCAACGAGCGTACGAATAACAAAGGGGATATCTCGAGACTCATAGGATCCCAAAAGTGATGTCACTGAAGATTATACATTTCAGTATAACAGAAACCAAGAGGACAATGTCGTTGTCCCAGGCTATGATTGTCCAAACGCAATTCTTGTCCGGGCGATACGAAATCAAGAATTGTGTGGGGACATCAGCGCTTGGGGCGCGGATCAACAATCTTCAGGCGCACGGCAAAGAGAAAACCTCGACTCATCTCTTACGCATTTCCATAGAGATTTCACCGTGGTACATTAGATGGGGTATAACGCTTGGCTAGTCCCGCGAGTCTAACATTGTTGGACGGCTGCTGCACAAAAACTATCCGGGCAATCTCGATACCGATAACGCAACTGTCTTTCTAGTGTTGGAAATCTTTGACAGCCCAGCGGTTAGCCAGCTATACTGATTTTAAGCTGATTTAATGTTTTTAGACAGAAGCTAGAGTGGCACTACCCATATAGTTTCGATACTTTTGTCCACATCAACTCTACTGTGTACGACATGTTTGACAATCCGCAAGATCAAATTTCCATACGCGGGTTCTACTGTACAAGAAAGCTCGAAATGTTGAATTGTAAAAATTCTGGTGCCGTGTAAATAATCATCCGATACCTATCACGAGTACACAAATAATGAAATTCTCTAATAGCTCGTGTTTTCATTTATTTTTAATGAAGCTGTACAGCCTTTTGCATAGCTGGTGAAGAGGACGTGGAGAGCGAGAACGCCGAATAGTTTAGATGCCGCGGCGATTAACCCCCGGGTAAAACGAAGCCTCCGAAGCTCCGTACACTTTGAGAATTTCTATTGCAAGAGTCGCGCATAGTACAACTAACGCACGTAGCAAACAACCACCAGGGGTTGTTATCGTTGTCTTTATTATTATTATTATTGCTGCGATTTCCATTATTATTATTATTATTATTATTCTTATTATTATTATTATTATTATTATTATTAACATTACGTTGCTTCAAGGGTGAAACCCATAGAGAACCCTCGAGACTTTTTAAGGCTACTGATAAAAGGCGTTGTAAGAGAATCTGGAAGGATGAAAAAAAAAATTATTTAAAAACTCCCGACTGTTAAAATTGATTATTACATTGATAATTAATGAAAAAAAAAATTGGAAAAATACTAACCGCTATTCCGATCATCACCAAATTAGGTAGATAACAGCGCTAAATGTTACTTTTCTTCTGTAGAAAACTTAATTTTATCTATTCAGATTTAACGTGAGTTAGAAGAAAACGTAAATTATTCGAAAGATTTATAATCCCATAAAAACCGAACCGCTGTACAGATTTTGCCCAAATTCAACACAAAGGCTGTTGAAATTTAATACGAAGCACGATAGTTAAAAAATTGTTTAAGCTATTAGAGCGTTTACGTACATTTTCGAAAATTTTAAAAATCTCATAAAAATGGAAGGCGTCAAACGATTTATATAAAATTTATACCAATCGAAAATTACTCAGCATTCTACATGGTATTAAAATTCCAGCTGATTCTGTCTGATAGTTCACGAGTTATAGTAACATGAATTTTAGGACTTTCAACACACACATACATGCATCTAGACAATTTTCCTAAACCAATTTTCTCGACGTTTCAGAATTCATTTCAAGTGTTCTGACACGAAAATCTACAAAAAAAAAAAAAATGTTACACGAAAAGAAAGCTTCCTCTATGAGGAAGCAAAATAATTGTAATTCCTTATGTATTTATCTTTATGTAGTAGGAACTAATGGCAGTTGCAATGTGCATTTGTGGAGGTAAACAGAAGGTGTAGATGTAGAGCGGATTTGAGTGGATGCAGATGAAAGGAACTTCAAACTGGATCTGTGTATAGCTGGATATGTAGCCAGCGCGAAATAACAGGCCGAAAGGATATGATACCAATGGCACTCGGTAAAGAAAAGAAAAAGGAGGAGGCACGCGTTAGCGAGGGGGACGGAGCAAAGTGGATAAGAGCGCGAGAAGAGATGATGTATTGTGAATGTTGCACGTCAAGGGATGACGTGAGGCTTGCGGAAAACTCTGAAAAGCCTTGCGTGGCTGGTTCTCACTCCCTCGGCCGACGTTTTCTCTCTTCTTCCACAGGCTCCTATTTCCTTCGGTTTCTGTGTGCGGAGGAACGTAACGTAATGCACGTTCACCGCGTACGAAGCACGGATACGCCGGATACATTACGCAGTCCGGATTTCATCCCGTATAATGCACTTGTTACTTATGCAGATACTACGGGAAGCGGAAAAGGAAGGAGCGGAGAAAGGACGACACGAAGGAGCAAGCAAGGCGCCGAGAGAAAAATTGCACGACCGTGCTGACGAGCTGTATAAGATAAAAATCAGACGAGAATATTATACAAGTGTTGGCACGAGAAAACATCTTCTCTTGTGCAAACGTCGCACGTGATTCTCTCTTTTTCATACTGCGTATAGGTCTATTGGTCTGCGTTAATTGAGTGTGCTGTACTGTGATAAAAAGATAGCACTCGTAAACACCTTGGAGTCGAACTTGTACAGCGTGTATACCTAGCTCGGCGAATAGCTTCACCGGCGTGAAATATTATTTCTCTGCCACACTTAGAACACTGTATAAAAACTTTTATTTTTCATACAGCCAAGGCAGGAGCTCCAAACGTAGGTAAAGATTCAACACCTCCTCCGGATATAAATTTAAATTAAATTTTTTTCTCACATCATTAAGTCGTTATTTATACTTACGAAAGATGAATGTACGGGAATTGTTTTTTAATGGAGACTGTAGATAATTCTCCCTTTTTTCATAACAGAAACGAGTCTATCGAACTACATTAATTGAGTTTTCTGTGTTGCGATAGAGGTTCCGCGCGTGAATAAATTGAAATAAAAAATGTTCAGCATGTGAGGTAGTCTTTAGGTTTAAAGTGACTTTTGCATCCGAATAGTAACTATCGAGCGTTGAATAGTTTTTTTTTTCCATAGGCATACCGCGAGCGGTAATGACTAGCCATAACATTTTAACGCGGATCAAGTGCCACGTGTTTTAGCAAATAGTGCTGATTATTACTTGCCGAGGGCACGGAAAATTACATGGGATGTAGGAGTAAAACGAGTGTTATTGGTCTGCGTTAAAGAGTGAATTAAGGGTTGTTTGCTTCGATAGAGTTACGGCGCGTACAACAACAAACACTTTGAAGTCGGACGTTTTTTTATTCAGTTTGTATTTCCGTCTAGTTCGACGGAAAAGTTTGAGCGTCTTGAATTACTGTTTCTTGTTGATGGCTAGAACTCTCGTGGCGGGCGAAAGAGAAACGATAAAAAGCTCCAATTTTTATCTTCCATTTGGCGGACCCTCACTTTCCCTCCAACATTCTCGCTTACTCATACTTTCCTACGCTCTTAACTCGTCCCACGCGCATCTACGGCAGAACTTTAATCAGCGTCAATTACTTTCGAGAAAGAGTATAAAACTGGTAGAAAGAGACTTGGGTACTGTCGAGCATTCTCAGTATTTTACTCACTTTTCTGCTCCTTTCCACTACGCGGCCAACGATACTTTTCTCCTCAAGAAGCGCGAAGTGGAAAATTCAATTTGCAACGTGCGAGTATCACTGCTGCGGGAGCATTACTGCCTAAGAGGAATGATGGCTGTACAGATGAAAGGGAGATAGCCGCAGTAGCGGTGCAGGATGAAGCTGCAAGGAGAGAAGCATTGGGAGCTGGAAAAGTTACTCGGCCGTTAGCCGAATACCTGTCGACCAATCTGCTAATTGAACTCGTCGTCGTTGACGTCATCATCCTCGTCGTTCTGCTTTGCCTTATACTCTTGCCCTCCTCTCGAGTAACCTCTAAATTTTTTAATTAATCTAATTAGCCGTTCAATTACCATGTCCGCGATAAGATTATGCTAATCGTATTATACAGGTCGTACAATTAGTGGGTAACCCCTCGTACAGTCGAAACGTGCCGTGAACGCGAGTGCGCTATCGCTGCGTCGCTCTAGTGCCTTCTCCACTTCACCGTCGAAAACCATACAACGCTCCCTTGTTATACTCTCGCGGTTATACCTCTCCGCTGTGTTATGAGAAACTTATCGCGATATCAACTCCACAACGCGTTCCAGCCTTATCGTAGAACATCGGGGGCCCGCCATCAATCCCCATCCAACACTAACTCAATCGTCGTGCTCCATCAAATATTAATTCGTAATATCAATTACGCGTCTGTATTTCCGAATGAGTCGCACTAATGCGACGATATCTTTTGCCCTTCTGTATCTACAAATTGACTTTGGTAATTCGGCCACTAAGCTCAATCCTAAGCTCAATATTCACAAAGTTCACCTCTTCATCCAAGTGTCTTCGATCAGTGGAAAAATTATCGGATATTTAAGAGTCCAAAGAAGACCTATGCATTTTTGAAAAATTTTCCTTACACAATAGCATAGTCAAATAAGCAACCAACACGGTTCAGGGTTTACGGGTGCTGAAAACAACGACGGGGTTATAGAGTTAAAAGGAAACCAGCGAACATTCCGTAGTTTTTAAATTAATAAAGTTATTTACAATGACAGTAATCGTACCGTCTTGGTACATGTTATTTAAATGGCACACACGAATGTGCTTTTTCCGATCTCTAAATATTAACTAATTAAGCTCATATTTATACTCTATAATCATCTAGCTATATATACTACAGATATAATGTATACATTCCTATGTTGAAATGTAAGAGAAGGAAGACGGAGAAGCTCGAGCGTTGCTTCGATGTCTTGCAACCCCTATGCGAGTTTCCTTTCGCCCTTGGAGTGAATCAGACCGTCCCGCAAGATGCTAATGCGCTTCCCCGAGGATCATAGAGACCCGATTTTCTCTCGTCTCTCGCGAAGCAAGTTCGGCTCGAAACTCGGAGTTTCCTCGCTACTTACCTGGCCAGCATGATCTCAAGGTAAAGTATAAGAGAAGCTCGAGCATCTCCAAAGGACGGAGATGACGAAGGCCATCGTCTTATAACTCTTGATTCCTTGAGGTTGCCGGAGCTGCTGGAATCTCGCATCCTTTTCCTCTAACTGTGATACAGCGTCCAGTAGAAGCCGCAACGAAAGATCCTATTTATGTACACAAAGCTCCTGGCGCTTCTCCACGTTTTCCTCATTTCCAGAGACCCTTTTCAGCGCACCGTATTAAATATACCACGTATCCGCATACATACATATAATCCGTATACATATATGTATACGAAAACATGCGAGAGTACAAAAGATATATAGGGCTTCCGGTATGTATTTTTTTCACAGCGTTATACTATATTTCACAGGCTTGTATAGCACATGTGTGTACATAAGTTTCGTCATGTATATACGATATTCTTAGCAAATATGTGTACTTTATATATGTAAGTTTAAAAGTATATATAAAATGTCGTATATACGCGGAAGGGAATATACTCATACGTGAAAGCCAGTTGCGAAATGTTATGTTTTCATGGATCCTTGAGAAAAGTAGTTTGCCATCTCTTTTTCTCTCTATATCTGCTTTTCCCTATTCAGCTCCTCTGCTTTTTCTTTCTCTTATCTTTCCCTCCCATCTCTCTACCGATATCTCATCCTCTTCGCCCTACGGTACTGCCACTATGCTAGACGTACAGTAAAAGGTATACCGACGAGACCAGCAGCAGCATTTTCTCATCTCCCCGTAAGAACGGAACTCGTTTTGCAATAGCTCTGTATACTTCGCGGCATCACTGGAGTACGAAAGAGGAGGAAGGACCAAGTCAGAAGGGTCGCTGCTAAATCTCGAGCGGCCGATCGCCTCCGGGTGGATGGAAGAGCGTTCGAACGAAGGATAAGAGAATTATTCGAGTCCTCCGTACAACCAAGCAGTTTTCCTTCTTCATCCCCATCTACCATCACCCTTTTTTACTCTCTCACTCGCTGGCCGCCATCACTGCAAAATTATATTTCTCGTTTCGAGAAAGATCGAGTAGAACTCGCAGGCTCGGCTTCCTGGACGCTGACTCGATTCGCCTCTTCTTATTCTTCTTCTGTGCTGTGCACTCGTGAAAACCGCTGAGAACGCTTTACCCGCCTCAGCTTAGTGCATACTATATTTCAATATCAAGCGTGTTTCGACAAAGGGCGGCCAGGTAAATAAATTGAAGCTTTTAAACGTTTTGGCTCTTGGCCGCGGCCCACTCCAGTACTTTATTACATGTGTTTTATCAATTTATTTCAACGTATGGTGGTTTTTAAAAAAAATTTCTTCAAGCTTTTTTGTCACTCTTTTCAACAAATGAAAAGTTACCGTATCCAATAAAGACCAGAAAAATACGTAGGAAGCTATAAAGTACCGAAGAGGATATACGGGCAACGTGTATCTGACATTCCACTTCAAAATCTGCGGAGGTTCGTGAAACAGATCACAACCTCAGTATCGACAGTGTCAATGAAATTTGTTTCCGTCCGATTGAAAATGAGTAACCTAAAGACATATTTATATAAGATATATGTATGAAAGATTATTTCGAAAAGACGTTAAGACCTGATGCAGCAGTTAAAAATAAAACCGTAGACATTCAAGCCTCGAAGGGTCTTTCCTCGTGGGTCTTTCGGAGCCAGAGTAAACCCAGCGTCCGACAACTTTCCTATTTCGCATCCACGTTCAAATAAAAAAGGAGAAAATAGAAACGGACAGGAACTGGGTGCACGGGGGACCCAGGCTGGGAATGAGAGGGTTGATACGTGTGCGGAAAACGAAATAAGCCGAGCAATACTATAGGATTCCTCCTGAGGCTTCTCTTATGTACAGGGGAAGAAAAGGAGGAGAGAGAGAGAGAGAGAGACGACATGTGAAAAGAGTTTAGACACACGAGGTAGTAAGAGAGAAACAATGTGCCCCGCGATTGTCCGGGAATGGCACCGACATCGGACCAATAATGTACGCGAGTCGCGGCGATAGTCGCCTTTTCCAAGAGCCAAGCAACAGCATGTCAAATATTGGCGACTAGCCAAATAAGCCCTCTCGTGGTCGCGTCATACTTCTCTTCCTTTTTCATCTGCTTTATTTCTACTTCGTATTCTCTTTCGCACTCCTAACAGACGTGGTAGAACGTGTGAATTTGGGTACCCTTAATCTTTGTGAGGAAACACACAGGAACATGCGATTAGAAAATGCGAGTCAAGTTTCGAAAGGATTTTGCGAGCTTTACTTTAGCCTTTTTCGAGCTCGAGCGTGAACCAGAAGTTCACGACGACTTCTGCAACTACTTATACCTTGAGTAGTTATATTTTTCGTCCGGCATGGGATATCTTACAGGCCTCCAGCGTTCGGAGGGACAGGATGGGTTAACTGGCCGCGTTACGTGCACTCGATGAATGCTGGATAGAATTGTTGCTATAACTTTGCCTATATAGTTATATAATATTCACCGGAATGGTGTATATAACGTAGAGGCAGGTAGAGAGAAATCCCGAAATAGGATCAACGGGAGAACATCGAGAATACAATCGGATGGCGATATCCACTATAATTCCAAAACGTTGCTCTCTGTGTTTCTCTTCCACTTCGCTCATTCTCTGTCTCTCGTGCCCCCTTTCCCTACGGAAATACATATGCGAGTTGTATCGACCATCGACAGATACGATGCATCTCGAATTCGCTCTCTCGCGACCATTCTATCTATCGTATCAGGTATTCTAGTTCCTGCGCATCGATGCGAGTTGGGATAAAGGTGATTCCGGTCATTCGCATTGGGATTCGGTCTTTGCGTGGAAATTGGTGGCTTCCCCGATGTCGTTTACCGATCGAAAATGTACAATTGTATGGATTCTCAAAATAAGAAATGGCTTCCCCGAATAATATACTCTTCAGGTATAAACAAAATGTTAGTAAATCGTTAGATTGTGATGCTTTGTAAGAATGACAATTCCAACGTTGCAAAAAATTCCTGTTCTTTTTAATTTAGTCAACACATTCTAAAATTCTTTGCACAAAATGAATAACGTTTGAAAGCAAAGAAATATTGCAGCAAAATGACTACGTGCTTCTGGAACATTCTCAATACTCTTGACGTCCGTATATATATTCCCATAATTTCTATCCCTCATCCCGGAGACATTTATGGCGAGCCCGAGCGTTCGGTCGTCATCGCAATAAAGTATGTATACTGCAATATAGTAGACGACTGGAAGGCGTCCAGGATATCCTGGTAAGGCGATAGACGAGACGAGTGAATCGAGGGGTTATAAGGAGGGTGCGCGAGAAAACGAGAGAGCGTCAAAGTAAACGCGGTTTAACGAGGCGTCGTGACGGACGAACGGTTTATCAAAATTCATCTTCTCGAGAAGGTAACTCGATTCTACGAGGCAATGGGCTCGTCGGTGTCGGGATTTAATAGATAGAGACACACAGCAAAAGTGTAGAGAATGCTGCTAGAAGGCTAAAGGTCACAACTATCCGGAGAGTAAAACGGAAACGAAGAAGACGATCGTACTCTCCTTGTAATGGTTTCTCAACTATACACCAAGTTAGATATTTTTCTCTCTTTCCCTCACCCTCATCTGTATCCATCTTTCCACCCATCCAGAGCACAGCATAGTCTACGAAACGATAAAAATTCTCATAAAACGACAGTAAATTTTTCGAGGCGTACAGCCCCCCCGGCACGTTATGGCTTTATATGTTTAAGGAATATCTGTACGAGTGTGCTGCGAATAGCTGCTCCACTGTTGCTTTTCCTCTGTATGTAAGCACATCGTGTGTGTTTCACGATGGTCTGATACACATTGGGGAGGAAACGACGAGCATGAGGAAATGAGGATTGCGCACATGAATGGGGGAATGAAAGTTGTATCTTTTTTTTCCGCTACTGCTCGTCGAAAGTCGAGGCGAAGAATATTTGCAAGTAACCTTCGGAAAGCATCAATCCGTGCGTGCATAGCTAAAGTCGTTGCTGAGAGAGGCATATCGCGTGTGCCTATGTAGCCTTTTGCCTTTTATTCGCCTTATTAGATTCTTCGAGCTCGTCGACCCTTATCGCATATCTCACTCCTCGGGTAGTCCTCACTCATATATGAAAAGCAACCAAACGGACTATCTTCTCTCGACTCTTGGCCCATTTTCCACAGATGGACATCTGTGGGATCTAATAAAGAAACTTCGTACGAACATCGCAGAAGCAGTAGCAGCAGCAGCAGCAGCACATTTTCTTCGTGATGGCGCATGAGTTCCGGCTTGCTATGCTCTTCGCACAGATTTTTAGGGGTCGATGATGACCGAAAGGGAATGGAGCTTCGTGGAAGAAACAGCGTGGGGTCTGACGACAGCAGTGTCGCAGTGGGAAACAAAAGTGGTGAGGAACACAAGGGTGCCAAAGGTGCACAAGAGAGAAAGACGCCGAGATTAGAGTGTCTGTAGAGAGAGAAGAAAATATATATAACGTGAGGAGACATGCCAGCTCGTGAGGCGGCAGCTAAAGTGCTGGTGCGGCAGAGGTGAGGCACCATCTTGAAATCAACGCGGTATCGGGTTCCCTCGACCTCTCTCTTCATCTCTTCCCTGTTCTTCCACAATCTTGCGGGGTTGAAACAAACCGAAGACATGTATATATGAGGCTTTCCGGGTTAAACCAACCGTCTCCAGATCTCATGTGCTTGAATTATTCTGCACTTCGAGTATGTCATAGTTCGGGGTAAAAAAAATGCCCCCAAAAAAAACACAATGTGTACATAATTTGAGACAAATATATTCTCTGAGCCCAGAGAATACCTCATTTTTTCCAAATCACTTTTATGGGTGTTCGCGAAAACAACAGAAGGCCTAAAAACTAAGTTCTATTGCTTCGTATACAATACGCAATGTCTATACAATACTTCAGTTGTCTTTCCTCCCAGTAGTTTCTGAATACAATGCTGGATCGTACATTCCTCCCCGAAATAATTAAAGAGAATGTGAAGAAGGCAAATTTCTCATGGCAAAGATCATTGAGCCTTAATTGCATTGCAGTCAATGAAAAGGAGCGAAAAGGAGGACAAGTTAAAGGGAGTTGGAGAAACCAAGCGAGAGAATTTCTGCGGGTGGTAATAGCTCGGTAAAGGGTTTTGCTGGAACGACCAGTGGAATCAGACATCAGGCGGACCATTACAACTTGTGGTGCGTCCAATGTGCAGCTTGCGCCTACTTCACTCGATCCTGAGTGGAGTTACCGCTCTGTGTGACTAACCCCTGAGGCCGTACAACCGAAAACTGGCCTTCAGCACTAATCGTGTAGTGTGCCAGACGCTGAACTCGTCGTGTACACCGACTTATTCGAAACGACCAGGCTACGGACCACTTTCCGTACCTTCCGATTCTCAAATCCACGAATCTCAATACAGCGGCGATGCTTCATCGAATTTTAGGAGAAATTCAATGGAATACTTCGGATAAAAGCTGTTGGCTCAGCAGAATTAGGTTCCGGGAATGAGCGAGGTTGAGGATAGAAAGGTGAAGGGAAAAGGTGGTAAAAGTACAAGGATAAACTACGACGATATACTTATGCGACGTGCGGGACCGCGTAAAGTAGCTCGGGGATTCTTGGTGTACGTAGCTTCTGCAAGAAGAAAAGAGAACCGCTATAAAAGGAAAGCGAGTCAGTATAGCATATAGAAGTTCTGAGCAACGAGCCTGTTCTTCTCGCAGCCTGGTATGGCTGATGATTCTCGTGCTTTTTCCACGGTTCGCTGGCTCGTTCTCGTCTTTTTCTTCCTCCGCTCTGGATGCCAGACAAATTGCGAGAATTTCAATGCGAGAACTGCTCCACGATGACTACACCAGTGACGATGTCAACATCCCCACATTAATGCGTATGCCAAGCTAACAAATGATGAAATAAAACCAAGCGCTGTTTCTCCCTTCTTCTATTTTTTCGTCTTTCTCTTCAATCCCTCGTGTTCTCAGCCACTGTCGCTATTTCTCCGTTTCTTTTGCTCTGGAAGTACTTCTCCTCGTGTATCGTACGCTACCAAACTTTAAACGAACAAAGAGAGCGAATGAGGAGCTTACGTAACACATGCATTGGTCTATGTATCGATAGCTCCTGCAATATACCAAAATTTGCATGTGGCGGATCCCTATTGTTCCCATTGAACTGGCTTTACATGTTTAAAGTGTATTGCTTTTAAGTAAGAATATTACGTAAAAATAACACTCTTTGAATGTGTAAAACGTCACCATTGCTCGACCTTTTGACCACAACGACCGCCACCACTTTTTCCTTATCGTTCGGATAAAAAATGCCACCATAAGTTGCACTATATGTTGGCATACTTCAGTGTTGTAAACCGAGGTAGAATATAGAGACGAATGAACGAAAGGGGAAGCCCCGAGCAGAGAGAACAAGAGAGATGAGAGTGTACATTTTGTTTATCTGTCAGCTGAAGTGACGCGTGCCCCGTCGAGACAGTAAGTAATAGAAGCCAGTCGTGAATATCCTGGGAGTGTAATACATGCACGCACGCTCTCATCCCCTTTCCTCCGATATACATACACATATCGAGAACCTAGCCATACGAAAGTAAGTGTTATGAGCTCGAGTGAGAACGCCACTTTTTATCCAGGTAGGCAGGCTTAATGAAGAGAAATGCCGTTGACGCGAACGTGACATTCACGTTAACGGGTTGGACTGCACAATGGAAGAAAGAAAATTACCTGCTGCACCCACGCAGCGTTCGCACATCCGTATATAGAACGTAGGAACGTGAGTTACGAAAGAGTCACGATCGTTGACCCCCCACCCCCCGTCCCGTCCCGCCCTGTAAATCCGGATTAACGTTGCGTTTCTCTCGAATGTCTATCTCTGTCTATGTATAGAAATTCTCCGATTGTCGTCTTTCTCAGTTACGCTCTATATACATCCGAAAAATGCCTGTTTCGATAAATCTCAACTCTATGTCATTTTTTCCTATCACTATCGTTACACAACGTTGCCTGCAATCACACTATCTATAAGGAAAAGGACCCTGTCACTGACATTCTTTACAGTAGCGGCCACAGTTTTCTGTTGTTTAGAAATGCAATATTTTGTCAAACCGAAAACTACATTACGTGCACTGACGCATTATGAATGTGATGCACTATTTCATAGAAATATCTCATTTGAATTCAATGATAAAATCTTTCTTTTAATGAAACAACAATTTTATGAAACCGTGAAGTAAGTTTTTTCCGAAGGGCCAGTTTCGTTGGGTCTCTTAGTGGAGCCAGTACTACGTTTTGTGAAATGTGCATCTCACACATGATCGGTTTATAAGAAGCATAAGAGGGAAAAAAGTGGTCTAGAGTAGCGAAAGTGAGACAAGGACGAAGAAGCAGAGTTCTCCGAAAGCTTGGGATGTGTTAGACCGTCTGGTTCGCTCAAGCACGCGAATAGAAGCAGAAGTGTAGCAGGAGAACGTGTAGCAGCAGCAGCAGCAGCCGAAGTTTCACAGATATTGAAAATCTCGGACCATCAATCACCCAAGCGCACCAATATCCGAAAGTATCGCCTCGATATACCTGTGTGTAACGGGAGCTAGAGTGCATACCGATTTATAGGTAACATCCGCGTCACTCAGTTATTTTCGCCTCGTCTCACTTCACGTATACGTTTTCCTCTCGCGTTGTCTCTCACTTTCCTTCGGGATATACCGCCAGATGAAGGGACTGCACTGCAGTATCTTCACTCGTACGACTCCCATAGTGGCTGTATCTACTTGCGAAGATCTTACTGCAAAGATTCATCGGCCACGTCCGATATTCTTATTACAAGTTGCGCGAACGACTGAGAAGTTTTTCCCCTTCGTGCTTTGTTTTACTCTTCTTCCTTTCTCTCTTTTTCTTTGAGGGAAAACTTTTGTCCCTCCAGTCGTTCCGAAAGCTCGAACAATGTCATGCGACGTTTATTTCATTTTCGTGCAAAAAAAAAAGTTCGCCTATATAAAGTCTTTTTGGATCTACGAATGGACATCTACGAGAAATCCACCAACTGGCACTATTCTAGACTGACATATGGACTTTGCGGTTGGGACAAAAATCCCGTTTACGTAGATCTAGATATATCCACATATATTAGCACGTAAATCAAGAGACGTGGTAGTGGTAGATTTCGCACATCAATTTTTCGTAACCTGCCAGGAACTATAAAAATATCATAACGACGTCCAGTGATGATTCACTTTACGATATGACGAAAACAAATAGAATTACTGACCGACAGGCCCCAAACACTTTTTTTCGGGAGAGAAAAGTTTCCCTCATCTTCGGTGCTGTTGAATTGTATTTTTTCTGGAGTTGCTCGTCTTATGCCCATACCCCACGGAGCCATTAAGGATATAGGGCAGCAATGAGACAGCTCTCGTGCCTGAGAAAGCCCGAACAAAGTTTCAGAGGCTTCACGCAAATACGATAGTGCTTGAAAGGGAATCACAAGGCCGTTGAAGGAGGAATAGAATGCCTGTTTGAAGGAACAAAAGGATTACAGAAGAACGCGGGATACACAGGCAAAGTGAAAGGTCCTAAAGGGGTACTCAACGAATCCACTTATGATAATTGTGGTGTACTGCTTTTTCCCGTCTTTTCATCCTCCCTTAACCCCTCTCCACCGCCCCCCTCTGACACTTCACACACGACATTCACTTTACGCACGATCCTACACGCGCTTTGCGCATGCTATTGTACAAAATATTTTTTTGCACTTTGGTCCGCTATATTGGATTCGCCATTTTGAATTTCTGGATAATAAGCTCGAATTCATAATTAGCGATCGGAAAATCGCAAAAATTTCGAGTGCATTTTATGTAAGGAAAAATTAAGCATCCTTTAATAAGTTTAACTTGGCAAAGAAACAATATTTGCGCTCAATAATTGTCAAGCCTACTTGTCTCGTCTATTGTTAAAAATACTTCTTTTGTGCGGAGACTAATTTTTATTAATATATACCCGTCAGTCCCTTCGAGTTTGCTTATCCCACTAGTCTTACTTCCCGGTTTCAGTTATTATGTTATTTTACTGCCACTCTTGAAGTTAGGATAATACAATATTTGCAGATGCGGTGATATCGAAGACTCCGTGGAGAGTAACGCAATCACTCCCGACAGTGCATTTCTCCCGTTGCCAGCCTTATCCTGTATACACACTATGAATGCTACGTGTGTTACGGTCTGAGATTCACATTGCGTGGCTACGAGCCGCCCTTGTCCGAACTTGGAACGAGTTTCCTCGTGGAATGGCCTGAGGGGATGCTTCGGAAGGCTCGGGCGACAGAGCAAGCCTGGCTCTTTTAATACGATATTAAGCTAAAGTGGGTATAGAGATAAGACAGGTGGATAAACCCCTGGGATAGGATCCGGCGCACGAGTGTGCCGAATGAACATGGTTCGTGAAGGGAGAACGTTGCGCACCGGAAATCACCCCCTTTCTAGCGCTCTTCCGCCGTCTCAACGTCTCAGGCAATCCTCTCTCCCGCGCTCTGATAACAATATTACTCATTCTTCCAATGAAGGAATTAATTAATTTTCGTAAACTTGTTAATTTCAACCATGTATTCTCTCTGTTAAACTCACCGCGAGGATTGTGCCCCGCTACACAGTGAACATTTCCAAAGCTATGAGTCTCCATGGGACTAAAAGAGAGTTCGACTCTAGATGAAGTCGTTAACTCCGGTATACTGTACCCACTCGATTTCGCGAAGCGAGACAAAATTGGAGAAAACCGTCCTCCCTGCATCGTCGAGCTACTACAAGAACCCCACCAGGTGAGAATAAGAATAGACTCGTAGATGTACACATGTACTTGTACAGCAGTATAACTGCAGACGACTGCCTACCGTTGCACTGCACGACGCCTTTTGACAGATTCATGTCAGGCCACTAAGAATGTTCCAAAACGTCGAGAAAAGTGGGTTAGACAATATGTCCGTATGTATATGTGTATATGTGTCGCGCATGCATGCGTGCGTACGTGCGTAAGTATGCAGGATTTCGAAAATTAAATCGCCTCTTACTCAGTATTAACCGTTCGAACGACACATTAAAGATTTATCTCTCCGGAAGGATCCTTGACAAGCTGACCTATATAACTTTAATATTTATCGTTTCACAATTAAGCCATCTGAATGTTGACATAATCTTCAATCTGCAACAGGAGAATATTTGCAGTATCGGTGAGCAAGCACGCATTACCAGTGATATACGCTGCTGCAGCTTTCCGATGTACGGCTGATCGAATACAAGCTCGCACTACTAATACCAGTTATCCCCAAGCAATTGGCCAAGTCGCAGCCACCGTTCATCTGCAGCAGGGTATAGTAGTAATTGGCTACTCGACGCGATGCGGATCTCCCGTTCCTAATCGAGAGAATCGTCCGTCCTCCGATTGTCGAACGCGCTGTCCCGACTATTGCCGTAACCGATGACTCCACCGATCGAAATATTCACTCCTTGCAATCGATTCATCGGCACCTCAGAACACACCCCAGGCTAGTGGTATCTATTTCACTGTGCTGCTAAGCATCAACTGCATCTGAAGCTGGAGGTGGCCATGGTTGAAACGAAATCTTGCTAACACAGTCACGTCGCCCCCCCCCCCCCCCCCCCCCCCCCCCCGCCGGGTTAACTCCGCTTAACAATAATCTATTTGCAAAGATACACACGTCGGACGATCGTTATAATGAGGAATGCGGATGTTCAAAGGACGCATAGTGCATGCTCCGCTGCAATAACATCCCGTCCAGAAAATTAGTTGGTACCAAAAATAAAAAAAATTTAATTTAAAGTTAAGAAATATTAATTTGGGCTTATTTAATCGAGTAATCCTGCACTTCTAACTAGATAATTCATCTTTCTTGACATTATGTGGATATTTATCGCTGAAAAAGGACATGTGACCACCGGATCATATTGGATAGATGTACATAGATCTATAATGAACTAAATCTTTTTCACACGTGCGTCGGTTCAGAGTGAATTCACGAGGGAATTGTTCGGGACTCGAGTGAGAAATTTTACTGATAGAGCGGAATTAAACGTCGTGTTTGAAGCGAGCTTTTTCTGTACGGTATCTATGCCCTACAGGAGAATACATAGATACTGACTGTACTACAATGTATAGGTACAGTAGCCTAGCAACACCCTCGATCGTAGACGTCGAGTTTCCGGGGGCCAGCTCTTCTTCCGCCACCTTCTCGGGTTTCAATTCGCCTTATCTCTCGCAATCTACCTTGCCCTCTGGTGTCTTGCCTCGTCCTTGGCTCACCAGCTACGGCACTGATACGAAAAGAAGAGAGCAAGAAAAAGGGTTTGTTCCAATGGTACTACTCTATACTGTTTTCCAGCGATCCCACCATCCCATGTCGCTCGAACGGTGCTGATAGCGAACCACCCGAGAGAATATGATAGAAGAATAGCCAGAGAAACTGAGACGAGGGGGAAAAAAACTGAATGGACGAGTTAGATTCTTCCCTTGCGGTGGAATGAGTTGACGATGACGGTCGAAGATCCGAGGGATAGATGCACTCGCTCCAAGAAACCACACCGCAAGATCGAAAAGGGGGATGATGATGCCAAGATCAATTTTTCTTCACAAGCCTTGGCCGCCACGCCATCGATACTCGCTACCACTTATTCGATGTATCGGACGAGAGCCAGCATGAGAAGCAGGAAATTCTAGAACCATCCAACCACGCTATCTTCACTCGCCGGAAACTAGAGAAAGGAAAAGCACGTATGCTGCGATATACGGTGCTGAACCAAACTGGAAGAGGGTGATGCATAGAATCTTACCGTATCGAATATGATGATAGAGTTTGAGTTGATGTTTTTCTTCAGGTGCTCGGTTTTCCTACACCTGCTTCCTCATAGAGGAAGGTTTGTTTTCATGAAAAAGATGGGCTGATATGTCCAAAATTGGATTAGAAAAAAATGTTGGCGTTTGTATGCGTGCGCGCATTTATGGTTTGGCAACTGAGTCGCAATCGCCAATTCGACCCATGTTACACATGGTACTTTTTGTAACGAGTGCAGGAGTGGAGACGCTTTGGGTGGCAGTATTTGCGGGACGAACGGTGACAAGTGAGGTTAGAATTTTTCGTCCATAGAGCCGAAAAGTGAACGTTGGTTTGCGCAAACCAACTTCTCGACACTGCTACGAAAAGAGTTACTTTTGTCCCGCAAAACTGCCACAAAAAGCGAAAACGAATTCATATATTTTAAATCATCAACCGCCAATAAGTAGATGTCACAGTAGAACTTCTTTTTGTAGTTGACGGACTCAAGTATCATACTGAAAAATTCTATGAAATGTTAGAAGTTTCGAAAATCCAATTACAATTCAATGAACGATACACTAATCTACAATTTCACGAAAACCTACCATCAACACGATTAATTTACAGTCCGATGATGTAGTACGTTGAATACCTGCCGAAGTGAAATTGTGTAGCTTCTGTCTCTCTCCGGTTCCAGCCAGCTCGCAAACATGGATCGGGAATGTAAAAACGAAAACTGTCTGCTTTCGCAAAGAGTAGAGCTAAACTTTTTGATAGGTTTCAAAGCCTGCACCGACGGAGGTGCATACCTGCGAGGCATGTTGACGTTGATTAGTCATTCGAGCGTGACGGGGTGTCAATCATTTGCCCAAAGTAATCGCTTGCTCGTCGGGCTCTAAAACGTGCAACCCTCCGGCGGCTCCCCCCCCAGGCTGACAGCTGAAAACTGCAGAATCAACGAGCCAATGAACCGCACCAAAACCATCAGAGACGAAGTAGTGTCCAACTCCGAGAATGTTCATCGCGTGAAGCGATTCTCTGCAATCCATAGCTGGCAAACGCAACGATGGAAGCTGCTCCCCGCGCGATTAGCGAACATTCATGAAGACTTCCCCGTAACGTGTATAGTACATGGACCTGATACAACATGATTATAAGCTCCGCGAAGGAAAGAAAGTGCAGCGATGCTGAGGAGAGGTCCTCACAGTATCGGGTGAAGGACTAACGCGTGTGTCGAATTAGGGAAGTCGCAAGAGTAAGAAAAGAAAGTGATATGAAATAAGAAAAAGTTATGGAACTTCCAAAGTTAGCAAGGTTTCCAATAGTTAGCCACTGCACGGCACGGGTCTCGCCGGCAGTCACTTTGCCCAAATATAACGACCTTTTTAACCCCCAAGACTGTACTGACGATTGGTTGGGCGTCAGGTAATCTAATGAAGTAAAAATAGTAGGTTAAAGACATAACTACGAAGCGACGCAAAGAAATGATGAAGTAATTGGGAGTAGAAGTGGAGGTGGACAAGAGTACTTAACGTATGTAATCCTTGATATGTATAATAACTGAAAAGGAAACTGAAGTAGTGAGTACTAAAGGAGGAGGACGTAGTTGCAGAATGAGCGATTAAATAGATAAGTAGGATTAAGTAAATGTAAGGAACAAATGTAATGAAACACGTGAAAAAGTAGCTGATAAAGCTAAATAAAGCGTCTCGGTCTCGTTCCCTCCCGCCATGAGGAGGAACTGCCAAAAGTATTACGTTGAACTGGGGCTCGCGTTCTAAACACGCGCCAACGCGACGGGCTTCTCGCCCGAAAGTTCGCTAATACGTTCACTCTCTGCCGGTTGGGTTTTCTCTGCTATGTGTCTGCCACGGGCGAACCTCGGCGAACGTACTGTGAGCTGGGAATCGCGTTTCTCCTCCTTTTCCCTGCTTTTTTTTTAAATGTCTGACGCGTTGCTTGGCGTAACTACGTGCCAGCGTGCACGTTCCTCTTTTCCCAGAGTTTCTCCGCACTCTGTTCCACCTCTTTCGCAGCTTTCATTGCAACTACGCTGCTGCTGCTGCTGCTGCTGCTTCACAGGTGCATTCATACAGTGCACTCACAGTGAGTTGGCGAAAGTCTCTGAAATCATTAGCTTTAACTTTGCGATGAAAAGAACGGAAGAGACTCCACGAGAAATGAAGAAAAAAAAAAGTTGGGAGTCAAGAAGTAACATATAGCGAAGGAGAGAAGGGTGTGCCAGAAAAGTACTGTGGTGATGTGCGTGTACCGGCATATAAGAGGTAAATTACAACCACTCTCGTAAAGATCTCCTCTCTTATATATCTGGTAAAAAAACTTGATGGAAACGATATAAAAGTTAATAAGTAACGTTTTGTTGTTGACAGTTGACTACATTCCTTTAGAGGGAATTCTCACGGAGGACTTGGAAAAATCAAGCCCTGGGAGGAGGGTATTATGTCATTTGAGCCCGGTCAGCTCGATTGCAGCCCTACACAACGACGTCTCTCAATATTTTCTCATTAACAAAATACGCGAGATTATAAATTATTACATCGTCTGAGTTAGAGACTATGTACGATCGTATAACAAGAGTTTCTATCCATTAATGCATTATATTAATTGTTTATATTTTTTTTTCAATCATTCACTGGTGCATCGACATTAGCTAGCTCGAAGCTAGAGAGCCGAGGAACGGGTATACGGAGCGCGCGTGCGGCAACACTTGAGTTATAAGATTGTCATGGACACTTGCCAGGGTAATATCAAACTTTAAAGCCCGGATCCTGGGGGATTGAGGACTATGGTGTATGGCAGGAGGTTGAGACGCGACGAGCAAGTCGAGGCTTTCCCGGGCTTCTCTCTCCCCTCATCCCTCCTCGCGTCGTCAACGACCCACGCTCTGTGCCTCGTGAAAGCATCGATTCTCCAGCAAAGCCGTAGGTACTGCTCTCGCCGCATCGTACCGATTCCACTTCAGCTTCAACGTTCGATGCGGTCACGTGTTATGCACTGCCACGTACGTACGTGCACCTGCACGCGACCCGTGATGCGTTCGCGCTAAGCTTCGTTATCAACGTACACCCATACGCATCCGTTGGCTGACAAAGCCACAGGCCAAACCATCAGCGACGATGGCTCGGTTATATTGCAGAGAGACGGAGTGAACGGAGAGAACCGCAGCTTGTTTGACTAAACAGAATTAACGAGGATGCTGCGAAGCTGCCCGATGCCCCGTCGATTGCAGGGTGTATATATGCAGATGACCGTACTTGCGCTCAGTTTCGACCGTGATTACGATAATTCTCCGAAGGGCCGAGAACTCGACTGACTAGCCTGTTAGTCCGAAGCTTTCACGACGTCATGGGCTATATTCTTACTTACCCTCGTGAACTTGTCCAACCAAAAACTGATGACAGAAAACCAAGCTCAGATTGGTGCGAGGAATTAACTCGACAACAACGATTAAGATGTCAAAATCGATCGGTTGGTTTTCGGATTGGATTTCAGTTGGAAGGAACGCAAGGGCTTTACGAATTTTGATCGTAAACACGAACATTTGAAACTGGTAAAATGCTTAGAGTGGCGAAAATCGGTACGTCTACCGTACAAAGATGTAAATGTTTATATAACATATTTTTACAATGTATAAAATATTAGTAAAAAAATAAGCTAGCAATTCAACGAACGGGGTTCCTCGTCACTGTGAAAGAGACTGTCTCGATCGGAAGTTCCAGGCTAGTGAGAGAAGCCACTCCAAATCATGAAGACCTTACTCACTGGGCTTGTTCCCTGGTCTATGTACTCTTACTTTGGTTTACTTATTCTGGTCACAATGGCGAATCACCTACCCCGAAACACTATCGTCGTCGTAGGGTGTCAGCAACCCTGTGTAGCAACCTTCTCTGCACGTCTATCTCCAATAGCTAATACTGGCACAGGTTGGTCTGTCCGCTGTCCTTCCGCTCGCACACTCGTGAGCATCCTGTGTCCTTTAGTATTGCATCTCTGGGCGTGCGCCCGCTGGCGCTAATGCATATTCAATGTTACACCCCTATGCGCGTGGAATTCCCAGATCTCTGCTCCGTACCATCCTCTCTCTACTGGATACGTCCACAGTTCCGGGATCCAGATTACCAGAAATGATCGCGCGTATAAATGTCAAAGTATATACATATATGGCCGTGATCGATGCATCGTCGCCTAAATTTCAGTCCAATCGTACGCGGAATTGATTCATCATCTGCATTTCTATATTTTACGTTGACACTCATACCACTGTCCTCAACGGTGCCAGCCAGTAGCGCGCTTTGACTAATTCCAAGTTTTTCGGAGAGACCAATTGATCAATGCAGCAACGTCAAATTTGTCTTCGAGTACTTCTCTCACACATTTTTTTCCCCTTATTTCTCCCTCACGACTTCCAAAGCCAAATCCAAAGGGTAGGCATTTGAATTTGGGTGGAACATTCAAAACTTAGTTATCAAATTATATAAAGGCGACGTATTATTATTATTATTATTATTAAATCATAATTACAAAGCAAATTGTAGTACTATCTACTTTTATTCTGAATAATTTATTTCTGAAAGTAATGGGAATTTACAACTCCGTAGCCTCATCGAAAGACGAATATCGCGTTCGCGCCACAGAGCCTGCTACCGCTGCGCTACTGCTGGAAAGTAGTTCCTGCACGAGAACGAGCCTCCGGAGGAGAACGAACTTCCTGCGAGAGAGCCGAGAACCCATGGAAGAGCGAACGTTTTGGCTTGTACGGAACTCTTGGAGCGGGCGGTTACAGTCGCGCAGTAGTTACATCTCTACTGTGGTCAGACGCGTCCTTTGGCCCGAAACCACAGGATTTCTCGAATAAATATCACTGAAGAATAGATATATAAGAAAAGCAATAAAGTTCAGTGGCAGTGGTGGCAGTTACGAGGTAACGGGGAACGATAGAGGACGGGGAAAGGCGTAAAGTCTCTTGCCAAAAGTGTCTCGACGACAGGGACCGCCTCTCGTTCGACGATGCGGTCATTAATATCCAGTATAGTAGTTGTACGTGCAGCAGTGAGTCCTCGCTTTCAACATGATACACTACCGACGAATAGGCACTCATATCCAATAAACAATAAAAACAACAATTAAGTGCACTCTGTGCTGCGAAAACTGTAGAGAATTAAATAACGAGTCTGAGCTAAGAAACCATGCCAACAAAGTGAAAAAATTAATGAACGTGATGGAACTCTGGACTGGGAGGAAATAATAGCCATCTTTTTATACGATAGATCTAACGGTACTTAACACTGTAATCACAGTTTATCTTCACATTTTCTGTAAGAAGCTAGCATTACTTTGTGTTGTTAAAAAACAGAGTGCTAATTCAGTCACCCAAATTTGAAAGTTGTGCAATAACTCTAAAAATAAGTGTGGTTGATGTAATATCATGTTCGAAAATTTTCGCCACGTCTTCTGATCTTACGATCTATCGTTTCCGATTTTTTCCCTTCAATCAACGGTATTTGGGCAACCATTAATTGTACGCATATTTTAAAAAGACGAAAATTCTTGCTTTTTATTATAATTTCCAACCAATTTTAAGTATTGATTTTGGTTGTTAAAAAATGTTTTGTGAAAAATTTGCATTAGTCTTCGTGCTGTTTCGTAAAGCTTGATGAAAATTTTCGAACATGCCAGTACATCAACGACATTTACTTTCGAAGTTATTGCACGACTTTGAAATTTAAGTGGCTGAAGTACAGTGGAATGTCTCATAAATGAAAAAATATCATTGATCTAAATGAAAAAGAGCTAAATATACGTATTTAGGCACTTCAGAATCCAGAAAGTAGATTATTTTTGAAAAATGTTGGGTGGACAGGTGCTTGTACGCTCGGAATAGAAGAAGAGGAAAAGCAGGAGGAGAGCCGTGCTCCGGTAGTAACTATGCAGCAACGGGGCAGCAATCTCCCCTGCGGACATTGGCCGCGTGGGTTTATGTATACGCTGTTCGGGATAACGATCGACGGTCACGCAATGAATCGTCTCCACCTTTTAACCTCGGCGGCTAAGTACATTTTAGTGACCCTTTGCCCTCAACAGTACTACCAGCCTCAACTTCGACTTAACGACCTCGGTTTCGTTCATCTCCGGCATTTTCGTGGGTCCCGCACTGATGCGATTCAACCAGGCAGCTCTTCCTTTATCTAGTCACTCAACGCTTGCTGTCATTGAATCAAAATCCTGTTACTGTAACTAATAAAATTTAAACTGCGCATTGTATTCAATACTACAACGAATGGATTTAGTGAAAGGCTATATTTACCAGTTGTTATTCAAACGCTAGGATCAACCGGCTGGTGTATGGACAGGAAAACAAAAAAAAAAAATCGTCCATCGTAGATAAATGATTTTTTGACAAAAATTAAGAGCGGAATGTATTAATGACGTGGAGATCAGTGTAACTCTTGACGGGCAAAAAAAAAATTTCATTTCATGTAGAAAGACGTTTTTCAGTGCATTTTTCTGCACGGAACACTGAATTTTCATAGTTCATTATGCTACATGGAAGAGAAGTGCGCGATTTTTCAGATAAGCTCCCGATTACATTTATTTTTATTAAGAGATAAATGATAAAAATCTGTGGATCTTATAAACGAAAGTGGGTAAAGTTTAAGGGTTCCATAACGAATTCGTGTGTGGTATAGCGGTGACGTACAAGTCCCTTAGGGGAGGCACTCCACGCGGGTCGCCTATCTTCCGCCTATAAATTATAATATGTAAATTGCACGTCGAGCCGGTGTGCGATGTAACGCTTGGAGGAAGATCCGAGTAACACAGAACGGAGCCGCGTTTCACGGCTGGGTAGATAGGTCCGGGTACCCCGGCAATTACAGAGGCTTACTGTAGGATACAAATTGGGCAGGGTAGCGAACTCTTCATTTCGTTTCTATATTTAGTTTGTACAAGCATTCATCCTGCAGTAATGGCAGTGTCTAGACAAATTCCTTTTCAGTTAACTTGAATGCAGAGTGCTAGTCAAGTTATGCGTCTCATCGAGAGAACCGAGATGAGAAAATCAAAATGTTATCTGTGCGTTAGTATCGTGTAAGTACCGCTTGTACTTTATCTGCAGATTAAAATCGTCAGTGAAAATTAAATAAATTTTTTAAAAACGTCATAATAATAAAATATTTAAATTCTCACAATATTAAATCTTATTCTTAAGATTAACAGCCCAACCAGGATCCAATCAGAAATGGGAAATGCCCGAGAGATTTCTGCACGGTTCGCTTTATTTTGCATCAATATCCTAAATGATATTTAATATATTCTATTCTCCTTCGTATCTTGCGAATTCGTGGCGACTTCGATCACGAAGATGGCTTTGACTTCACCATCTTCCATCTTTCGTCTCTCTCCGACTTTGCGGCGGTATTCGCCTACTTCCCTGTTAAAGTACAGGGAGGGATGGAGAACATACCACGTTCAGCAAGTTTACCAATTTTTTCCACCGCAAGCTGCGCCCCAAGCTTCAAGGTAGTAGCAAAACTCCCTCTTATACACGAGGGCGTCTAGTCTACACGTCGACTTTATACGATGCACCGCGAACTCTCCAACCATTATCGAATTCTTTAGTCGGCTAGGCGCGCTCACCATCCCTAGTAATCCAATTTTGCTGTGAGTCCCTTGAGAAAGCTTCCGGGCATAAATAAACTCGATAGGAAGAAATGCCCTCGGATAATTTGCCAAGCACCTTTCACCGCGGCATAGAATGTAATCCGAAGATTAAAAACAAATTAGAAAAATCAATGCACGCGGCAAGCTTCTTCGCATAATACACAGCTATATCGATTGCTAGGGAAGATAAGGACGTAATTTACAATCTGCCGTACTTGTGAAAAGGACACAACCGACATAAAAATTCTATGATTTCTCAAAGTTGGTTTATCTTTATTAAAAACTAACTATGAACGTTAGATAAAGTTCATAGTTAGTTTTTAATAAATACAGCATATAAAACAGCACATAATTTTACTGCGTACATGACGATAAGATCGTTTCTATAAAAAAAATAATAATAATTCCCTCTTAACGTAGTAAAAATTGTAAATTTTGGTAGAATTATGTTTGTTCGAAAGGTAAAGCAATAATTTTTAACCCACAGATCGGTCGTACACCCTCGAGGAAGATTCAGTGAAAAAGCGATCAGAGGCGGATCGAATAAGCTGACAAGAAGAAACTGACCGAGCACTTTATTCCCTCGCTTCCACTGCTGTTGGACAAGTATCGAGCGGAACCGATCCCGAGAAACTCACGAAAGGAGCGGAGTTTGGATGTCCTTCATCCACGCACAATATTATATATACTCGAGGAAGAGGAAGAGAAAGTGTTCTTCCAATATCTCACGCGGTCGTGCACTCGGCACGCCTGATCTGTATGAGATATTGGAAAGAAAACTGTCACCCTTAGTCTTTTCCTTTTCATCTTCTTCGCCGTACAAGCTAAAATCACATTTAAAGTATGACGTTGTAAGCTGCGAGCTTCGAACGGTGTATATAATTGTGTATTAAGGGTATGACCCGGGCTCGAGTTGTCAACGAACCAGGGTGGGGGTCTAAGGACTGGACAGCAGAGAGCACATTTACCCGCGATGTGTCAAGATCCTCGTTTACGACATACTTACTCACAACGTCCATTAAGGTGAAGCACATCGAATACTCCTAGAAAGCACAGGCTCGTATTTGATATTGTCCTAGCGTAATGGTTACTTCGAAGTGATGAACCCTAACGCGTAGCTTGCCGATTTCCCATAACAGGTTCAACAGCCTCATCTTATAACAATGATAAACAGTGAAAGCGTTATTTAATTTTTTATTCACAATTAATTCATTTAATTATTCACAAAAGGAAACTTTTGTACATATTTTTTAAATAAAAAATAAATTTGTCTTGAAGTTATTATTTTCCACTGAAATACCTAAAATCCTTGTCCACAAAATCCCTATTACTGTAATTATTGTTATGAATTTATTTATTATAACTGTAGTCCAATTTTTATCAACCGTTGAAATATAATTCTTCCTTAAGAATTGGTCTTAAAATTGAATAATCCGTATTTCCTAAATATTAATCTTAAATTAATTTAGCTAAAATACTATTTAATATGATGAATATCGAAAATAAAAGAAGTATTAAAATAAAATTCATTAAAAACTTATGACTGAAAATTCGACCCCGAAGAAGAAGCCCAGATCAAACGGAATATCCCGAATATATGTTAAACCGTATTTGAGGAAAGCAATAACGAAATTAATCTATGTTTATCTCTAATTTCAGCGAATTTTCTCAAAAGCAATAAACCCATATTTTCAGCGTATCCTATCAAGATATCACACCATATAATAAAGGGAAATTTCTTCTAAATTTAATATAAATTTGAAGTGAAATCAAACACGGAGTACAGTAGAATTTTGGTGCAAACAGCTCAGCGGATGTAAAAACTATACGATATAGTCTCCCCTCGTATAAATTGAGGAATAAATAAACAGATAATGTCCAATGAGAAGAACGGGAGGTGGCAGTCATCTTTGGCTACGAAGAATATTTTAGCCATTAGGAGGTTACGCAGAATGAGCGATGATCTATATACAGGAAATGTTAGATTGCTATTTTTCAAATGTGAGGGTGACTCGAAGGCTCTTAAAGGTGGTAGGCCGTTAGGATTGGAGGGAGGAGCGCAAGGCAAACGTCATCAACATCAGCAGAAGGAGGAGTTTCTCGGAGAAAGTTTGGACGTAGAGCGCATCGCAGCAGGAACTAGGGGGAGAAGCAAAGAGCTCAACGTTGGAAGGGTGCGGGCATTTGAGGAAGATGTAACGCGAAACCGTCTCTACCTCGCCACGGCTCATAAAACCAGGCGTTTTATGCTGATGGCTCGCGTCTTTTCCTCCTACCTCTCCCTTCTTCGCTTCCTCTTTTCAAGATATTGTCACGAAACCCAGAGAAGAGATTCTACGAGACACACGGGACGAAGTGGGAATGCCATGGTCGAAACGCAAGAACGAGTTGCTTGGAGATCTCATCGTGGCTCACCAGCACCTAACCAGAATGGCTTGCTCAGAGAGCTTTTTCATTGTTACCTCACATCGTAAGCAATAATTTTCAATTATTTCAGCAATATTTTCATGGGCAAACAACAGACTATTTGGAAATATTTTTACATACATTTTATATATTGATTTTTCAAATTTTTCAAATTCACGTCAAACGTTTTCAATACTGCAGGAAAATGTTTAATTAACTTTTCGAAGTTATGTTCGTTCTACGTGGGTTATGAAAAGCCATCGCTTCGCTTCTATCCATTGATACCACTGAAAGCGTAGATTCAAGCAAGCCAACACTCCGGACGATCTCACATTCGATTCGATATCCACGATTTTGGCATCGTAGCCAAAAACAAACGTCAGGTGTTATTCGGATGCTCGGGTACGTGTTCCACAGTGAGATTTCTTCGTTTTCACGGATGACGATTCGCCTCCATTCCTCGTTCAGCAATTTCCTTGATCGTGAAGCGAGGCGAGTCTCGATTGGCAAGCAGAGGAGAAGCCTAACCAACTCGTTTCCGGAGCCAGAATCTCGTGAACTCACGCGCGCTTATGGAGGACTTCGGAAAAACAATTTTCCAAAGTGCCGAGTCTCGCTCGCTCCCTTTCGTCCGGTCGTTCGCGTGTACCAGCTATAGCAAGTTGCGCCAAAGGCGGACGTTTAAGAACAACAGGTGTAACAAATGGTCCATAAGCCTCATCTCGCTTATATCTCTTTTTCTACCTCTTGTTCATGATTCGATAAAAGATCCGATTTGCTTGCGATCCCCTTTTACATATGAGGATAACTCGTGTCGTATTACCAACGTTCCCGAGTGAGTCGCAAGAGGCTCGGACTCACGATTCTTTTTTTTCTGTGGAAAACACAGTTAGCCCTCGGTCAGTGGTCGTCGTGATCGGTCATTTCACCCCAGACATCTTACTCGCAGTCGTTTTATTCCGTAAAAATGTTGGACAAAAGATTCCCATTTTTTTACGGTTTGAACGTCAGATATCGCCATCGCAAACATTGCCTCAAAATCTGTAAGTGAATACCGAATTTTCAGTATTCTCTTATTTATGGGAAAATCAATTCTTCATAGGTTACAGCAGTTTGAAATAAAAAAAAAAAAATATCCGTTTTTCAATGTCAAGTCATTCGTCGTTATCGTTGTTGAGTCGGGATGTAGAAAAACGACGTACTGGCCTGTAGACACATGCCTTTGCTAGCAGTGAAGTAAATAAATGATTGAAGATCATCAACCTTACACCCTTTCGCCAAGTTCACATTGCACAGATTCCAGGGAATTATCTATCCTATTTTCGATGAAACTTGGACCAGCGTCCGCGGCCAGCTCATCGATAATCTATGCAAGCTCAATTATCGACAGTGGCTTTGGGATATAGGTGAATCCGGGTTGGTTCGTACTCACCTAGCACTCCTTCCTCGCTCTCCCCGAGACCCGATATATACCGACAACTTCGTTACGTCGTGACGCGACAAATTTATGCCCTGGTTAACTTCGTTCGATGCGAGAGGGTGGAGGCTTAGCGCAAACCCTTGGTGCAAGCTCATCGTCGAGTGCAACGGCAGCAGCAGCAGCAGCAGCAGCAGCAGCAGCAGCAGCAGCAGCAGCAGCACGCGCCGAGAGATCCATTCACTGGCGTGAATTCATTCGAGGCTTTAACCCGGCGAGCGAATAGAAGGATAATTGAAAATATATAGAAGCGAAATTAGCGGAGAAACTGGCTGTCTGACTTGTAAAGGTATAGAAAGGGTTGCCAGTATAGCGTTTACCGCGCAGCGAGGTGCAAAAGGGGCGCGCGTAAAGGAGAACTCAAAACGACGACGTCGACTGCAAGTCGGAAGAAAGAGAACGCGGTAAGGGAACTGGGCCCTGAGAAAGGTTAAAACTTGAAGACGCGTTAGCGCGAAACAGTTTCGTTGTAATAGCCAAAGTTGCCCGAAACACAGGAGCAGAGCTTGGTTTCTTCGTTCTTTCTTCCGCTCCACTAGCTTTCCTTCGACGCTAGCGCCCGATCCGCGATCCCGGACCTTCTCGTCATTTCACCAAGCGCGCTTATTATTTTATATTTCTTGTCTCGTGGCGTCTGCCTTCCGAAAAGAGAACGCAGCAGGAGCTCGACATTACCAACACCGGCAAAAAGATAAGAGATTTCGCTACGTTCGCTCCTGTGAGCTTTCAAAGAGTTACACAGCCGTTAGCACTCGCTCGACGCTTTTAGGGAAACTTCAATTTCAACTCTTTTCCTTACTTTCTTTATATTTCTGTTGCGTTATTTCGTTATTGCTAATTGGTCTCTTTAAGGGGGAACATCCGAGTAGACAGCGGAAAAAATAGGTGAATGTTAGGATTTATTATCTCAAAAACTATTTCTTCAATTTCATCCAGGTTTGTTTTATTCGAAAGTATACATGTTCGGGTATGCTGAAAAATTTCTTTATAAATATATATCGACTGAGAGATATATATACAACATACCGGATCCAATGTACTACTAAGTAATTACCCCTGAGAACCACCCAAGCCGCGTACCCATCGCTGTCATTCTATAGTCAATTCCACACCCAGCTCCCTTGTAAAATATAACGTTTAATGAGCGCGTGCGAATTGCACAAGTTTGCGTTTTCTCATTGAAATTTCGATGGAAAACAACCAATGTTTCTGCGTTACTCGTATATACGTAGACTCAGGCGATCCATCTGCATAAATCCAGTCGGTATAATGAGCTCTTGCCACAGAATAACAGACTTCCTGTACGAGCAGCACATCGAAGTTTCAGGTGCACGCCTCGTTCGTTCCCGCGTTGCTAGGGCACGTAAAGCACGCATCCCCGTCGCTCCACACAACCAAACACAGTGCATATCAACCACCCAAGCTTTTGTATCGTTGCGTGCCATAGTGTGTGCTTAGCTTTTCTCTTTCTCCCTTATTCTGTCGCGTATTTGTCCCACGACTGACCCTCCTACACGATAAACGCGCATGGTCAGACGTAAGGCGTAATTTTCATCGCGAGAGCACGTAGGATATGATCCGCGAGAGCCTCTCGCGGATCATAATCTTTAATTTAACGCGTGACAGTTTTGCTGATGAGAGGCGGTGCATGTACATAGGTAGGATGGCGTTGAGTTTGGTCAGGAGTAGTCACAGATGTGTTGAATTGAGCCATGTGCATAATCGGTGACGTGTGAAAAAATACGGGATATTCTAAAACGTTGACTTTAAACATCTGAATATCTGCACAGAATGCACTTTCAAATTACACTTAAATTTATCTAACTGGTTGAAATTCCCGAGAGAGCCAGAAAAATAATACCAGAATTGACAGAGATTGCCCCATATCTCACACACTTCTCTCACCGCTGGTTCTCTATCTGTCTCTCTGTCACAGCCCGAGGAGATTGTACCACCGAAACCGGTTCGCAGTGAGTCAAGCTGACACGCCGACGGATCCGCGGATCAGTGCGGAATCACGGTATGCGTGTTCTATACAGAGGAACGGTTCACTCCACCGTCAACTGGAACAAGCCAGAGGATCAACAAGAGAGCGTCCAGAGATTGAGGGAATATAGAAGTCTGCTCGTCGTGGTGTTAGTCGGCGTCCCTCGGGTCGAAGCTCGTTAGACGTGTTTTCATCGATTTTCCCCTCTCCCTTCTCAATCCTCTTACCCACCATCGGCCATCTATGATTGATCAGGTCCCATTGTTCCTGTCGCGAGTTTTTCCTTCGCCTCTCCAAAAGTGTTCTAGCTATGGTCCATCCACTCTTCACGACTAAGGCGAGAAGAATAAAGAGAAAAAATGTTCCAGGAAGAGGAGGCTGAAGAAACGAGCGACATGCTCGCCAGTCGATTTAAATGTTATATTAGATTGAAGTTAAAAATTTTGATATAGCGATTGTTTCCAAAAATAAAAGACTTTTACATTGAAAATCATGAATTTCATATGTCCTTAATGGGCTAGAAAATATTGAACAGAATTGTCTAATTTCGCTTCCTCATGGAGGAAGCTTTGTTATTTCAATTCATTCAAACTAATTTTCTCTTTATACTTGACCTACTCTTGATTGGCGGTCATTGTAAAATAACTGCTTCTGATAACTTAAAATCTTACAGTTATTCATAACCTTTATACGGAAATTTTATGAGAAGAGAGAAATCTGTTATGAAATATTCCAAGAACAGTCAAAGGATCTGTTTGTAGAAACAAGGAAACATTAGCAACTTTACCGATACAGCGCTGTCGCTACAGCATTAAGAAAGGAAGACCTAAAGAATCGGCAATCGCTCCCAACGGCTTCTTTCAAAATCAAACTCTCTTTGCGCTCCCGCTTTTTATAACCCTCTGCGGTTTCGCTCTTGCTCTTTGAAATGAACAAGAGAGAGCGTGCACGGTGAACGAAGTAACCACTTAAGGTTGCGCATAGCGCCATCTTTCTCTCACCCGCAAGGCTCTCGAGAAACCACCCCACTCAATTTACATTTGGCCAGGAAATGAATTCTTTCTCGCCCTGCTATAATTAACGAGCCAAGTTTTGCCGAGGCAATAAAGCAAGGATGGAGTGAGAGCTTTGCGAAGTCAGCGGGAGCGAAAGCAAGACAAGGAAGAGAGGTGTAGGAACATCTTGAGTGTGAGTTGAAGCAAAGGGCAAAGGAGCGGGGGAGTCTCGCAAAAAGTGTGAAACTTTTGTCCTACCATGTTAATTGTAACATAATATATGTAAAACTGTATACAGCCTAAGTAGCCAACAAAGTAAGTGACGCGGCGTACTCGCCAGCCGTGGAGCGCCGAGAGAAATGTTATACAGTGGCATAGAACGCTTGAGGATCTCTCCGAGGCCTGGAGTGCGAGAAAATAGGGGATCGCCTTCGGCAGAGTGACTGTGGGTGTAGAGCAACAACATCCCGGCAACTCTTGGAATCTGGCCAAAGTGTCACCCGTTATATTATAGCCATTACGTTAAACTTATCCTGAACGTACGTTGTCCTTGCTCGGGTGTGCAAAATTTTTATTCTCGTCGTTTCTCGGTATATATTCTCGCCAAGGGTATATGTAACTCGATACTCACTGAAACGTAGACATTAATGTTGTTGGAATAATTTAGTGTATATATATTTTCTCTGTTTTACGTAAATGCGTTACAAAAAATTGTGCGGTATTTTTTTTCGCTATCCTGCTGCACGTCAGCCACCGTGGAGGGTCGAAATGAAAAGGATCACGTCTCTGGGGCACAGCTTGTAATTTCCTTGACCCTGAAAAATCACCACAAATATCATACATGGACTCAATAACATTTTTTAATAACTTGGTAATATTTTTATTCCTCAAATTATTCCTGCTTCCTGACAGAGGAAAAGTGTACCTGCGTGCGTGGGCTAATTGCCTTGTTGGCACAATAACGCCCACATTTTTTAAAATATTGTGCTCATGTTCGATACTGAACTTGACTATTATATTTAAACAATGTTTAGGATTTGATTTGGTGCGTATCAGTGAAAGGGTCCAAATCGTTGAAATAGATTACAACTACATTTTACAAAAAAAAAAAAAATAGTCGTCTCAAAAATAAATAAACTAATATTGCCCTCGTTTCGAAATACTGTATCTCCTCCTACAATTTTTAATATTATTATTTTTGCCCGATCTAAAATATCAACAGTGCTAAATTTTAAATCCGGTTTAAAAGAGTATCCATCAATAAAATTGATTTCAACTCTAACATTCTTCATTCGAGTTCTTAAATTGCAGATAAACTTCATATTTATCGGTTAACTGGAATAAAAAATACAACTCTCTGAAAATATTCTTTTTTTGCCTGTCTCGGTCCTCTTGAATCACGGACGGGAAACAACATTTTATTTCTTTACTTTACTCGTGGAACGCCCTAGTGACTATTGATATAAAGTCAATTAGTCAGTGAGGCGTTATAGTGTCGGTATATAGAAGTCTCTCGTGCATAACTGAGGAAGCTTCCTTACATAATTTACGACCTGAGGAGAGCACCGAAGAGGGATCGTATGTGCAAGAAGCAATAAAAGACGAGAAAAAGAGAGCAAAAGTGCATGGAAGTGAGAGAAACAATGAACGAGTACAGTCGCATGCAAGAGAATTTTCTCGAACAGTGGATATTATCATAATAATGGGTGAAGCCACCATCCTTTCTCCAGTCTGGTTTCTCTCTTTCTTCGTTTCGTTTCACCCAGCTAGACTCGAACTTTCTTTTTCCTTTCTTGCGCATTACCGGCACAGCTCTACCCAACGGCATTGCCCCCCTCCCCCAGACTATATCTTAATACCGCCTGGCGGCTTGTACAGTTACAAATTTAAAATGATAATTTTTCGAGGAGGTGGGAGTAGCGAGGTCATTTACGCACTCGCGCCGTTCCAACCTCGCGAGCGTGAATTCTTCCCTTATATTTTTTAAACATCCCCATCGCCGCGCGAACCTCGTAACGCTTTGTAAAAAAAAAGTAACCAGACGCCTACATTTATCAGATGTCAAGACCAGCTGCACCGGCTGTTACTGATCAAAGTTCTTAGGAAATAAAAGTCAACGAGGTAAAAGTATTCTTGTCCTTACCAAGAGTTCCCAATCGGCATCGTTCACTAGCACGAGAATCCCCGGTCTTCTGTTAAACGAGAGATTTTTCAATTAATTCAGAGTAAATTAAAATACATCTACAGTAATTAACAATGATCTTATCGATAACAGATATTTCAATAACAATCATTATTTCAAAATCCGAAACACTTGGGGTCATTGATTCGCTCGTACGTTCAACATGAATTTACATATGTTGTGGAAACAAACATAGATTATCTCAAGATATAAGGTAGTCCTTTCGATACAGTGACGTCAGTCGGAGAGAGTTATGTGCAATTGAATATTGGTACTTACCGGCATTAGAAATGAAAAATGTAGAATAAAAAAGCACGGTTTGGCTTACTTACTTAAGTTTTGCGAAAGTCAGAGCGAAAACGTGAATCTCTTGAAAAATTCAAAGTTACGTGAAATCCGAACCGCTTTACCGATCGTCACTCAAATTTAATACCAAATGTCACATGACTTTTTTCATTTTAAATACGAAGTTTCAGCCCGCTAGCTACAAATTTGTTCGAGCTAAATGAGCGTTTACGGACATTTTTCATAATCTCAAAAATCTCAGGTGACGATTGGCCAGTATTCTACATGCCATTAAAATTTGCGCTGATTCTGTCGATTATTTCAAGAGTATGGTAATATAAATTTTAGGGCTCTCGTCACACACACGGAAACACACACATACATCGGGAGAATTTTATTGAACCACTTTTCTCGACGTTTCAGGCCATTTTGAGTGTTCTGAAATGAAAATCTCAAAAAAGAATATTTTCATGGAAACAAAGCTTCCTGTATGAGGAAGCAAATTATAGGACATTTTTTAACCGGTTTGGGGCGAATCGGTATATTTCATTGAATTTGATGGAAAAATCATTTCAACAACCTTGTGACAATTAGTGCCGTACTCAGCGCGCCCTTTCGGTGCATACCGGAAGTGTTGCGTTTTCGCGATATACCGACATATACCACCGCCATTTTTTAAGTACCAACACGTCGCATCTCGCGCGCGCGTATGTTTTGTTGACTTTTGTTGTCGCGAACCTACGTATTATTCCGCGTTGACGAAAAGAAAGCAGATTCTTAGAGTTATCATCAACATTTCCGGTATTACGAATAAACTTACACAGTGTCGCCTTGCATAAAAAGTTCTTCGCGTTCCGTGAGTAGGTTATCACGGATCCAGAGCAAAAGCCTCTTAAGCGTCCCTGCAAAAATAGGAAAAGACATTTACCAATGCCGCATTAAGAAGGAACATAATTAACAGGCTTTTTTGCTCTCACTCACATTCCTCGTCACCAGGTAAATTCACCTCGTGCTTTTTTTTCTTGTCGAAAAGCAGTTCAGCGCCGCCTCTAAAAAAGAAAAAAAGCTGTGACGAGTGGATTGACTTTAAGGTTATGTCGTTAATATTTACCCGAATTCAATGGTCACTGGTAAAGTCGCGTCTCCCGAAGACATTTTTCAGCGTGTTACGGAAATTCCCGATCTCGCGGCTTTATCGACGAATTTTTACTCTCGCGTGACTAAACGCAGTTTGCCAATACTTTTGAGACTTCGTATATCCCGGGTTCCTCTGTTTCAGCAAATTCCGGTCTCCCTTTTCGGCCTTTCGCGCTCTTTTACCGTTGGGACGACGTTTCACGCTTTTCAACTGGATCGCTATTTCAATGGTTCTTGAATTCATAATAGTTTAACAACATTTTCTTGCCAAAATATGTGAATTTCCAATCCACGGACAAAACGATTCTTTACAATATATATCTATTCTTTGTATACCCCGGTTCCTCCAGTTAAACAAATTGCGGTTCCTTTCCATGCAAGTGACCGTCACTTGCAACTATGACCGTCATTTTACATCACTAAATACCACTTCACGCCTTCCAGCAATGTCGCGACTCAAGTCTAAACAAATAGACAGCTCGACAAAGTTAGCCATGCAACATTATTTTTTTAAAATTTAGCATATACCCTTCGATTGGTGGTCGTTTGGTAGTGTTTGGTAGTCTAATTTGATCGTTTGGTGGTCATTCGTTTAATTACAGTAATTAAAAGAAAAAATAAGGCCCAAAGTTAGCCAAACAATTTTTTTTTCCTCTAAATTAATTGAATTACGGCTCAATCGATGCAGAATCGTTTGGTGGCCACGAATATCATAATTAAAACGTTTGGTAGTCACTCGTTTGGCTAATAAACGTAAAAAACTTAATTGGCGGTTTCCATGAGATCAGCGCGCATCGGCGGCGCGCATGCGGCACGTGTCACTTCCGGTCATACCAATGCCCATCTGGGTTTCATGCACAAACCAATGCTTAATCAACGAGCTGTCATCTGGTATTTATTAGTTTTACAACGATAATCTCTCTAACTATAATCTCTCTAACACTGTCTTCAGGCCAGTAACAATTGTGATAAAGTGATGTTTTACGATCACGCCATGTGCGACTTTTTTTCTCCAGCAATTTTCAAGCCGTGGAGCTTAGCCTTTATTTATAATTTAACTAATACTTATAGAATTATTTGATTCAAGATATGAATTTACCGATCATTATTTTCAATGACATTAAATAACAGATGACAGCTCGTCGATTAAGCATTGATTTGTGCATGGAACCCAGATGGGCATTGGTATAACGGGAAGTGACACGTGGCGCATGCGCGCCGCCGATGCGCGTTGATCTCATGGAAACCGCCAATTAAGTTTCTTACGTTTATTAGCCAAACGAGCGACTACCAAACGTTTTAATTATGATATTCGTGGCCACCAAACGATTCTGCATCGATTGAGCCGTAATTCAATTAATTTAGAAGAAAAAAAAATTGTTTGGCTAACTTTGGGCCTTATTTTTTCTTTTAATTACTGTAATTAAACGAATAACCACCAAACGATCAAATTAGACTACCAAACACTACCAAACGACCACCAATCGAAGGGTATATGCTAAATTTAAAAAAAATAATGTTGCATGGCTAACTTTGTCGAGCTCAAATAGACCTAATGCTAAATTTAGCACAAAATAGTTTACACTTGTTTCCGGCAAAATATCTCAACTTCCGATCCGAAATTTTTGTGCATCGTATAAATAGGAACCTTCTGGTTTAGCTAGTTACGGTTTCTATCCGCATTCCGTATTTTTACCGTGAGTGTTGCGAGTCGGTAAATGACCAGACACATATCCGGTTAATTAACCGCCGTTATTTAATATATGAGCATTAGAAATATAAGTAATACTAAAATACGCCAGTTTTACATGAGCCCCACTTCTTCATGTACAGTCCCTCGCTACATTTTTTTTCTCCTCTGCATAACCTCAAATTGATTTCGCCCTCCATTCGGTCTTGCACGATTCTGCAATACAACTTTTCACCATTGGAACTTTTTAAGTAAAAATAATTTAAGTTTTAATTGTGAGTTTTGATAAATTCAATTTAGTTTCGTCGCATTTTTTTTTTTTTATTAACGGGAATAAACTTTCTTGTTGGACAGTCCCAACGATGCGTGCGCAGAATATAAACAAGCTGCGAATATCCTGTTAAGTGGTAAAAAAAGAGACAGCAATCACTCATCAATACATCTGTCTTGCTGCCAATCTCATGACGAGAGTTAGAAAAAGACAGACCCCACTCAATTTTCTGCCCATGTTGGCAGCAGCGTCGTCATACGGCGAGCGTTTCAGTATTACTATATTAATATTTCAGTGCAGGTATACATACCTGTACATACCGACATGAGAAATATCCCGGGTTCCTCTGGTTCAGCGTTTTATGGTTCTTTTCCAGCGTTTCGCGTTTTTACAGTTAAAATTTCACCAATAATTTTCTCGCTATCGCAATACCATGATATTTGTCATAGTGGACAACGTAAACTACACAATGTTTGCTACAAAATATGCTTACTTCCGATTCCACCCCTGCCTCCCCCTTGTCCCTCTTGACCCTTTTCTTTTGTACACACAATCATTGCGTTCGTACACCCGGAAACGACTAAAAAAAAAAAAAAAAATGAACGTCAACAAAACCTCGTTGATTAGCGGAATGGTTCGATAATACCTTGTCAGAGAAGCATAGTTGCAGGAGTGGTGGAAAAGTCTTCCATTGATCTTCCATTTTGATAAAAAGTCATCAAAGCCAGGGCTTAACATTCGTTATACACGGCCGATATTTCATGATTTCTAGACAGCGCACGTAATGGTTTGTGTTTTTGTGCGTAAATCGTGGTTTGATTAAAAAAAAAAAAGCCGGCTTAGACGGAGGGTCGAAACGGTACGGCGAACCGGGCGTGCGGGGCGCCATTATGGCGGAATATCGCGGTTTACTCGCGAGCGATTATTGATAATTTGCGTTTATCGAAAAGTGAGCGGACGAATCGCTCAACAATTCGAGTGAAAGTCGAGATTAATTGATCAAAGGTTAACTTGCGAGATTATCACGAAAAAGTTTGATTGTAGGAGCAATGTCGGGTTCGGGCGAAGTCGCCGCGGACGAGAATACAGGTGTCGCGAATCCTGAAACCAACGAGGGTTTCGATGTGCCGAACATCAGCGATGCCGACACCGAGCCAGCGATGCTCGAGGAGGAGGAGATGCCTACATACATGAGTCTCACCAGCTCCTCCAGGCCTGACGAGTCCAGAGCGGAGTTAGAGGTCCAGTTGCATCCAGAGGATACTAGTCAGAGAGGCAAAGGGACAGAAAACAGAGCTGCGAGTCCCTATGTCAGTGACGATCAGGGAGGTGGAAGCATTTATGTTGTATCCTCTGGCGAGGAGAGCGACAGAGTCTTTGATGATGAAGATTACGAGTCGGATGGTAAGATATTATCTTTTCCTTTCTTTTTTTTTCTCCTTATTTTTCATAACAAATTTTACTTCATTTTTTACTTTCATTTACCATGTATTATTGTTCTTGGAAGGTTCTTTGTATTTAAAATAGCGGATATCATATGGGTCATTTCACACAAAGTAACCCCTGTTTTGAACAGTCTAAAAAAAAGTTCATGAGTTTCTTGCGAGTGATTTTGAGTACCTAGAATAAGTCCCTCATATTATAAATAATATTGCAGAAGGACATTGAGAAAATACACATAAATGTCCCTATACTTTTTACATTTTTTATCTAAATACGGTATTTACGAAAGAATGACGATACCACTTAATTTTTGCAGAGATGGAACTAGAAGACGAGGAAGAAGAGGACGACGAGGAAGACTCACGTCCGGGTTACGAGGACGAAGATGAAAGTGACGGTGATATAGAGCCCGAACAGTTTGAAAGATCCTCAGACGATTTTGTTTTGAGATACGACACCGGTCTGGAGAAGCATCACAAACCGCGGAGCAGGTCTCTGCAAGATCTCACAAATTCCCGTGGCAATTTGTCGCGTTTCGTTGGCAAAAGACGAAGCGTTGATATAATGGGTCACTACAATTCGGAATTAGGGAGGCAGGATACGGAATCCCGCAGGGATCCTCTGGGCGAAGAAAAAAAGCCCGTGAAATCTTCCCGATACTCAGAAGTTCCCAGCAAAGTCAAGCTGTATATTGAGTCGATAAAAGAGCAAAGCAGACGCTCGGCGGAGCTCAAAAATCGCGAAAATCCTATCCACAAGAATTTCAACGAATCCAGAGGAGTTAATTCCGAGATTTTATGCACAAGAATCAATCCCGCCAACAAAATGATCAAAGGATACGCGCAAAATGTTATAAACGCAATGATTGAGCAAGACCACCTAAGCACACCGAAAGTTACATACGGTGGACGGCGGTTGGGTGAAAACGCACCTGAGAAAGAACCAACGATCCTCGTTACTGAGTCTAAGAAATCCAGCGAAAAAGACACAGTAACTGTACAGATTGTCGATAATCAGACTGCAGTTAACAATCTTGTCGTAATATCAAAATCCAACGGAATAATAGACTACAGCGCGCAAAATCATAGCGACAATATCACCGAACCCATGGAAATCGGCACGGTCAACGGTCAAGAACAAACAGCCGCAATTTTTAATCTTCGAAGTCTCAGCTACGAGGAATACGCAAACGGAGATCAAGCATCGAACAACAAGACTGAAATTGACGAGATGCTTTGTCCGATTGTTGTGGAGAAAAATGGACTTTCAAGTGTAATGGAAGAAGAAGAAATTTTAAGTATAACCAAATCGACGCGTGATACATCGACGTTGAAGCAGGAGAACGTCAAGATCACTCAAGTCACTCAAGAGGAAACTCAGATTGGCGGGGAGATTTCGGAATTGACGAAATCAACGAGTCACAAGACACAGCCAACGAATCGCGAGAATCCCGACGTAAATATGCTCTGGGCGATGCTCAATGAGAAATCGGCACAATTTAACGAGAAAACAGCGCAGTACGACGGAATTCGCGATGCTTTTCAGAAAACTCTGACGGAAAATATTAGCCTCAAGCGCGAATTGGAGGAATTGAAGAAAACGCTCGCACAATGTCGAGCGGAAAATAAACCGCGCGAGACTAAAGTAGCTTCCGTACAAACTGACAGTATCTCCCAGGTCGAAGAAACGAAGATATCAACGAACGAATCTAAAATATCGACCAACGATACTAAACCACCGATGCCTAAACTTCTTTCGAGCAGTATTGGATCCGCGCTAAGTTCGATCGAGCAATGGTCCGATAGTAATTGTAGCCCTGCTATATCTATAAATCCACCGAATATGGATCATGTTTTAAATTCGGACGATAGTTTTATTATTCCCGAACGCACGCCGAGGCGACAGTCGCGAGCGATGTCGAAATCCTTCATCACGAGCTCGAGAATACTTCAAACATTGGCGAACATCACGCAGGGACGGACTAAAACGGCGAGCCCGCTTGCCAGCGTTGCCAGGAACATCGATTCTCGTCTGGAAGCCGAGCAAGGTCAGTCGAAACGTGAATCCAATAGTCCCCTTGTCTCTGGGAATGAAACGAATGCCCCGAGAGCGAGAAAACGAAAAGCCTCGGATATGCTTGGTTTTTTGGGTTACGCGGAACCTTTCAAAATGCCCCATACTCACGACGTCACGAGGAAGAAAATCAATTCGGATTCTGACACAGATGGAGTGTTCAAAACGCCGAGGGTGCACACGAGGACGGAAAATCTAAACGAACCAACTCCAGGCGGTAGCAAAGACGATGATAATGCTGCAAGGATAACTGACGATTTCGAGGATACGGAGGCTACCGATGTTCCGGAGAATGTCAAATGTTTTGTCTATCAGGAGGAGGCTGATAGCAAAGAACGCAGCTTCTTGATACAGGCTGAGGAACAATCCAAGAGCAGCGAGGTGCTCGAAAAGGGAGGCACTGTTCGCGAATGCGGACCCTATCTTCTAGGCAATGTCGAGATCAGAATGTCCGAGGCAAACGGCACTATCAATATCTGGGGAAAGGAGGTAAATATCAGTAGAAATACAACGATACGTTATACAAGAAATTAATTTCCACACGGCTGTGAAAATTTTGAAAATATAATATTTGCAGTACCTCGACTTTACAGCTCAGAAAGATTTATTTACAACCGCCTCGATGTTAGACTTGTTATATGAAATCTTGAAACTCAATTTTGTTTATTTCGTGTATCGACTCAACATAATCATAAAAACTATTTGCAGATCAGTCAAGAGCCCGACAGTCAGGAGTCCGAGTACGTGGACGTGGAGGAACAGGTGGAGGAGGAGGAGGAGATGATGGAAGAATCAGATCCTTACAAAAACCCTTCGCTGAGCCGTAGAGCGTCCCTTGATGGACAAAAAACTCCGCGCGCCAGATTCATAAATGGTAGTAATACCTTCGTGTGTTCAACAAACAAAAAGTTAAAGTCATCTCCGCAATTGGCAAAATCTAGCTTCGGAAAGTATATCCGACCTGCCTTGTCGAATTTAGCGAGAGTAAACGCCTTGACGAATGAACGAGAAAACGGATGTTATGCCGCCTCTCCAATCTTGAATAATCGAACGAGCGGCTGCGAGCAGTGCGATTCCCAAAAGAGGCGACATTTTCACTGCGCGAGCTGCGATCACTTAAGTAATTCTCGACATAAACAACATTCCTGCTGCGGTCAAGACTTGGAGGTAAATCTTAGAGAATGCGATCGCGCTCACGATCACGGATGTCTCGACAACGATGTAATCCTAGAACTGTTGGCGAATATACTATCCAATCATAAAAGATGTAACGGGGCATTGAACTTCCACTCGACTAAGCATTCTTGCGGGAATCAGGCGAGCGAAGACACCTGCAGACATCAGAATTCGTGCCATCGACACTTACCTGAACGCGAGGGAGATTGTTATCACGCGAAGAAACGCTGTTCCACATGCGCCGACGATTTATCCTCGTGCAGTACGAGACTTACACCCGGAAATGCTACCTGCTGCGATAAACGGAGTCGTTCTCACAGTCTCGCTTCTTCGTGTGACGATGAGGAACATCCACTGTTGCAAAACGGGCACCACGAAACTCCGGAGGTAAAGCAAGAATAATATGAAAATCAAATCACTTGAGAGAGCTAAAAAAATTATTTATTTTTTATTTTTTTTGAAGAAATGAAATGAAAATATAAAAAAAAAGTTAAAAAAAAAATCTATGAGGAAACAATAACAAGAAAGCAATAAGTAAGACTCGACTTTGTAAGTTTTTCAAACTGATTTACTTTCCGGCAGCCGAAAAGGGCATACAATAGTATTCTAATTTCTCTAAATGTTATTCTTGTTTTCTACATATTCGCATATAACTTTATTCATAATCGTGAGATATCGTTTCGTATTTGCGCTCTTATCGGATCACGAAATTGAAGTTAAACATTTTCTCTTCGCAGACGAAAAGGCGAAGGCTCAGCGGTAAGAAGGTACGAGGAATACTGACGGATTTGCTGCGAGGCTGCGGCGGTTGCCGGGATCCCAGTAACGCGAGTTTCGTTGCGAAAGAATCAGCGAGCTCACCTAATCTTCCTAATCCCACAATACGCGTTACACCATGCACCCCAACGCAGCCATCGTGCTCAAAATCTTCACCTATTTGTGCGTCGCACTCGAAGCATCCGACTCCTCGCGATGCTGGTAATGAAAAGTAATTAATCTTCTTCTCATTTTCCTTAGCTTAATCTTTTCCCTACAATCTTTATTCATAAAAACATTTATTTAAAATACCTTTCGCTTCAAATAACTATAAATCATTGATCAAGAGTGATAAGGCTTTTCTTTAAAACACAGAAAAAGAAAAGTGATTTGATATAATCAGTTTTTGAAAATCCGATGGTTCGTTTTTAAGAATTTTTACACAATTAACGTAGTTCACTTGTAAGCACGTTTTCTCTCTAAAATTAGCTATATTTGAGAAGCAATGATACGCCTGTGGGAATTTCTTCGCCCAATGTTTTTTGGTACACTTGACAAAACGGCGTTGATTATCGTCGAGTCAGACGCTCAGCCTATTTCTACTGGGCTAAGATAAGGGGCTAAGAAGATACTTCGATACACAGGTAGCTTTGTGAGAATTCAAAAATAACCGGGAAGTAAATTGCGATGTTCTACTTTGCATATTTTATTTTTATTTTAGGTAATTCGACCACTTTATTACATTTTTATTGGAATATTAGACAATCTTACCGAAAATAAATAAAAACTTTTGTTTACAGATCCTGCAGTTCCTGTTCCCGTCGCGGCAAAATGGCAACGGAAATCGAAAGTAAACTAGAGCTCCTGACCGTCGAGATGGAGAGACTGCGCTCACGTTCTGACACTTTTCGCGGAATGCTCAATTTATTGAATGCAGATACCGATTGAGCTGATACTTATCACTCAAAATTTCAAAATAGAAGAAAAGAACTGCTGTGGTAATTTTCCGGTATGCTCAAGAATCAAAACACGTGAATTTTAGAGAAAGAATGGAAAAAAATGTAGAAAAAGGAAACTATTCCCACCTCATTCCCGCTTACTGTAAATAGTCGCGCATCCCGATAACTATTGCAACTGTCGACGCGCCAAAAGGTCTACCATTCGTGTTCTTTTTTTCTTTTTTTTTTTCATACTGTTAGAGCATAAGAGTTAAGGTACATTGTCGAATTATTAAATAAAAGTGGAAAATACAGTGATTGATTCAATAATTGTGCTTCTTTATTCACGATTTCTATTCACTTTTGAATGCCCGTGGACCTCGCGATATCGATTAAAAAGTGCTATAAAAAAAAACTATAAACTTTACAAAACACCGATTTAACGGAAGAAATTTACTCTCGGCTCGCTGATAATTGTCGCCCCTGTCGCGATTAATAATTGCAATCGCAGGAATCGCAACCCTGACCCTGACCCACGATTTCGCTGGTCATAAATCCAGCGGGAGGCTCTCCCTGACCTTCAGGACTGAATATGTTGCTGTACGATGTTTTGAGGTAGTTAACATGACCCTGAAGCGACCGTATTCTTCCTTGTGCCTGATCAAAAGCCTCGTTCAGATTGTTTATTTGGCCCTGCATCTTGTGTCGAATCTGCGGAGTGCAATAATAAGTACATCCTAAGTACCTCAAGAGAAGTTATGTCAGCATAAGGTACTGAATAACGTAAATACGCTAATTGTATAATCGTAAGTGCAGTTTGAACAGGAGAAACATTAAATCGCCCGTGAAGAAGGCTGCAAAGTAGAAACTTACACATAGCTTCCTTTATGGAGGAAGCCAAAGTTGGATCGAGATACTTCTCCTCATAAAGGGGACTTTGTGCAAAGTGAAAAATTAATGAGGAAGCTACGTGAAAGGTTCTCCTGTGTATCTTATTTTTTCGGATGGTATGAATGCAATGATTCTCAGTGTTTCGTACTTCGTCTCTGTCTTTCTGAGCAGCCCGAGCTGTCGCTCTGCACTGTGCCAACTGTTTTTCCATTTCCGCGATCTGTCCCTGCATCGTTCTTCTCACAGTATCACATCGTTCCTTCGTCCTGGCAACTTGTCTCGCTGAATCCTCTCGCACTTGTTCCAACATTGCAGTTAACTGCACGACCTCGTGTAACTTCTCATCCAAATGTTGCTGTAACTGAGAATCGTGCTCCTCGGCTCTGGCAATAGCGTCCTTCATGCGTTCGTTTTCGCTTCTCAACTCGCTATTCTTTTTTTCCAATTCTTCGCAACGTCCCGAACCCGATCCATTCTGATCCTGAAGCGCCGAATTTTCGTTTCGCAAGGCGCTCAATTGGCTCTGCATTGTACCGAGTTTGTCTTTGCAGGTGAGCAATTCTCGTGAGAGGTCCTCGCAGTTACGTTCAGCTATGAGTCGCATTTGCTGAACCTCTTGGAGTTTCGCCTGCGTCTGTTTTAGAATATCCGGAAGAGGCGCAAGCTCTGCCAGTTTCTCTTGAAATTGATTCTAACTCAAGAGAAGAAAAACAGTACAAATAGTTTTTATTGTAAAATTGAGCTTTGCTTTTTTTCTTACCTTGACTCTTCCAATTTCTAGAGTAACGTTTTCATTCATCCGCGCGTTGTCCATTCCCATAAGATCGAGCTGTCTCCGTTGTTCCTCCACCTGTTCCTGTGCCTGCAGATATTTGTTGCGATAATCCTCCAGCTGGTTCGCTTGGTCCTGTATCAAGGATCTTAACTCCTCAAGTTCGTCCTGTGCTTCGCGATAACGCTGTTTAGCTACCAATAACGCTTGTTCCTGTTCCACCAGCTGTTCCTTACTCCCTGCACCATAATCCGAATAGCACTTAAAATTATAATTCTCACTCAAAATTAATTAAACAAAACAAGTTAACTATTTTTTCTATCAATTAAACGATTGAATTAATTCAGCATCGGTGTGCGACAAATAATCTCATTTTACTTTTGCAGATTTTTGCGCCTATTCGACCATTTGAAATCGTTAATATTATCGACTTTTACAATTTATTTCAAGCGCGTTCTCGTATTTTAATTACATATCGAGACTAGTAGTATAGCTGCTACTTGTTAACAAAAATAACGGCCGTTAAATTAAGCAGCCTCGAATAATCAGTAGTGAAAAGACAATCTTCAAGATGACTGAAAGGAGACTGACCGTGGAATCGTAGTTTTTCAGATTCCATGGTCTTCAATCGTGCCTGAACATCAACCAGACGATTTTCCGCTTTCTCGCGTTCTTCCTTAGCATCTCGAGTCTCCTGTTTCATCTTATCAGCGTCGGCTCTAAGGCAAGATACCTCGCAGAGTTTATTCCTGTAGTCTTCTTGGAGCCTGGCGTATTGCTCGCGAAGATCGCGAAGCTGTTGTTGCGGGCAAGTGCTCGCTCCCTAAATGCGACATTAAAAAATTTAATCAATAGTCGATTCGACAAGCTCTCCTCCAATTATTTCACGAAGAAGCCTTACCATAGGTGCATTCACGCAAACACCAGAGCACGAGGTCGGTGTTTGATGCTGCTGAGCCATCTGCGCACGATCGGAAAATCATTCAAGGTGTGCCGCCCGGTTCTCTCGTATCTCGTTGCTTCTCGTAAGATATTTTTATTTCATATATATACTTGACTCGTTATTTTGCTTCCTCATAGAAGAGGCTTTGTTTTCATGAAACTTTTTTTTCGAGATTTCTAATATTGAACTGAAGTTCAGTGTACAGGCAGTTTATTATCAGACAAGGTTTAGAATTGGATTGTAAAAGAATCCGTCGACGGATTCAAATTTTATGGCATTTTCAAGTGTTCGAAAAAAGTTATTATTTTACACTGTCTTCAATAATTTATGTGATTGGGCTGAAGGCTGGGTTACAAGTAGACACTATTATCACGCAAAGTTCGGAAGTGAATTTGGTATTTGGTCTCGGAACTCGGTTCGTGATTTCCAGTTTTTGTATGTCTTTAAATAAAATGACTTATTCATCGTTAGTGATTTTTAAAAGGTTTTATTTCCAATGCCCGTAAATATTAAATACAGTTGTCCATAAATCGCGAACGGCATGATGTATCAAGCTGAAATTTTGAGTCCAAGTGGAGTATTAACTCCTCTTTAGTTACTTGTAATTACTATAGAAAAACATGATGACGGATTGAAGTTTGATTGTAGGATGTGGTGAGAACCCTTACCTTGGCATGCGCAGGCGGCAGTTCCGGCACTTGATAGAGCTGTTGTGGTGTTGGAGGTGGTGCAGGCCCTCCGGATACGCAGGGTACCATCAGAGGCTGATTAGACTGGTAAAACATTTGTTACAGAAAACTTTTTATGTGCAAATGAGAAAGCTTTGTGGATTTCGAAAAAAAAAAATGCAGAAGCTATGGGCACGGTTCTTAACGATAGGATTTTTATAAATTACTCAAAACCTAAGCAGATAGATTTAACAAAATACAATAAAGAGGTGTATCATATTAAAATCATCGCGGACTGTGTCACTTACTTTTACAAGGGGACTCGACGGTGAGGCATGCGGCATTCCCGGTGGACAACAGGAACATGGAGCACAAGGACCTGTACATTTTAGCAACTTTCTTTGCTGCTCCAGCTGTTGCCTCTCTCTGTGAACGTTCACCAATTCCATCTGCATATTTCGTACCTCCGATTCCATACTGTCGAGCTGCTGGGCCTGAGTCTCACGAGAAAAATGATTTTAAGCTGGGTCCCCAGCTTAAGCTTGCAACAATCGTTGATAACATCAATGAACGTACGAGTTGACTGGTGTTGTTTCCGTAGGATGCTAGCTGATTCTCCATCTCTGCGGGACATGTGCCAGCACGACCGGAAGAACCAGGATTTTTCAGGCTCGCTGGACCTCGACAGCACATAGCTGGACTCTGAGCCGTCGACGGACTCGAGAAATAACTACCACCTTCCCTGGATCCTCCGCCTGAAAGCCTAGGTGATTCTACGCGCGGCTTCTGATAAGGCTTTAAACCGTCTGAATTCACTGAGAGAACAAAACAATGTGTCACTTTAAGGTTTTTGAATTTTTAAGCAACATCATTTATTATTAAGTGTTATAGGGGGTGACCGGGACAAAGCGGACGCTCAAAAAAAAAAAAAAAAAACACGCAAAAATGTATGTGAAAAATGTTATTTCTCATAAAGAGTATCTACTGAAAGTTTATGTAACTATACCGCATACGCTGCTGGGCTGAAAAGTCGCGGAATCGCCGTACTGATGTTTCTCCTGCAAGCAATTGATGCAGCAACAAGACTCGTTGACGGGCCTACGCGACGAGCTCGTATACGAGTAAGAGCTACTCTGATGAGGTTGAGTTGAAGACGGCGAAATTTCGCCAGGACATGTGGAGCAGCAAGCCTGACTTCTCGCGGATTGTTGATTATTTCTTGATGCCAATTGACGATTCAGTTCTGTATTCTCCTTCACGACTATTCGTATCTCAGCCTGAAGGCCGCATACCTTTCTTTGGAGACAGTCAAGCGTGTTGTCTTTCTCCAGCAGGGCCTCTTCCAATTTATACCTAAGCGATTAATAATCTTCTACAGTTTTCATTAACCACCGGGGACTATATTAGAACGCGAATATAATAGCAATGGACAAGATACGCCCGAATTTCGACTGCGGCAATGGTAAACGTCGCGGTTTTAAAGAAACATCATCGAATCGCCAAGGAGATAAGGCAGCGACCCTCAGACCTTTCATTGTCGACTTTACCACACAGCTAACTTCACAATAGCAAAAGTAATTCTACAATAATATTCGAATTTAAAAAATGAACTTCGTCGCCCTTTCACTTGGCAAAAATATCGAATTGAAAATTCACCGGTTCTTTCTAATCTCCAATGTATCGATGGTTAAATTAGCGATGATTCGCATTTAAACAAAAAAAAATGTAACTCAAGAAAAGTTGAGGAGAAATTCAACTCCAATAAAAATATCCAATTATAAATTTGAGTAATTGGTACTTGGAATTACTTAAAAATATCATTGGAATCACTATTATTACTTATAAGCATAATTTTTTCCACTTCAACATCTATAAAAGTAATTGTAAATCGAAAATGAATCGACTAGCCCATACTTGCCACCCTCCAGCTTCGCGTTCTCTTGAACAAGTTTCTCTTGCATATTCAGCGACTCACTAAGCTTGCCAGTAAGATTCTTCAGGCACCGAGTGCCTTTTGGTCGACTATCCGGTATCACGATCTTGGGAATTTTATCTTCCGTGAAGCCACAAATTATTGCTCTGGGGAGCCTTATTTCGAAGATTAATAACATGTTGAAATAACATTCAAGGTACAAGATCGAGCGGGTATGACAAATGTTCAAATGAAAATGTGAAATTCACTGAATATAAATAAATGACAAATCATGATAAAATAAATATGAAGTTCAACTGAATAAATTGGCCCCAATTGACTTTCCACTTGTCTGATATGAATTGTAAAATTTGTAAGACGAACTTGTCTTCGGGAAATTCCTGCTGCGGTAAGTCGAAGCATTCGTCCTCGAAATCGTCCTTTTCAATCACTCTGATCTCTCCCTCGCGACTAGCTTTATCTTTATCCTTTTTATCTGCTACATCTTCCTCACTATTAATAGGCCTCGTATGAGGATAAGGTAGCATGTCAAACATCTTCGCAAAGGTCTGACTCGACGGATCTGCCAAGCCCAAGACTCTCTGAATTTTTTTTGTCATCTCATAAAATTCTTGCATCTTTGTAATGAGCGACACCTGTTTTTCCTTTAACAGTACTGCATCTTCATCCGTGACGTCTTTCTTC